>CM045571.1:11557591-12157591 GCA_024721245.1 Mitragyna speciosa
AAAGATAATAGTAAACGATAAAATTATAATTTATGATAACAACTATCTAAAAAAATTATGATTGATGAAAACAACTATATTTTCAAACAAACAGAAAAGAAAAATGTTATTCTTTAATTGCTAAAGAAAAAACTAGATCTCACATACATAAATACATACAAGCAATATACATATAAAAACAAAAAAAAAAAGGAAGCGAGAGATAAAATGAAGTTCTTGATATTGGCATAATAGGCTAGCCCACCCAAATTTTTATTTTCTTTAAAAGAAAGCCAATGAATCAAGAACCTTACCTGATTCAAGGAATCACTAAAACTCCACCAGGAAGCACACCAGCGGTCCTTCCAAGACTACTTTAAACAGTTATAAGAGGGTTTTAATACAAAATATGCAGAAAAATTTTTTTGACAGCAGTAACTGACTCACATACATAGAAATTTATTCAAACCAGAACCCAATTTGTATCAAAACTTTTTAAACAAAATAAACTCCACCTTTTCCCTTCTTTATTTATACACAGTAATTAATTTATCCAAATAGGTAGATCAAAGTTCAGCCAAAAAGTTCCAAAAAGAATAAAAAAAGTGCCCGAAAAAAACAAAAAACAGTGCTTATTTGATCGGACTGTAAAAAAAAAAAAGGCAGAATTCATTTTGTCGGTGACTTGCTTGGATTCCAACAAAAATCAAAACAGTAAAAACTGAAAACCAGCCCCTTTAAAATAAAACTATTTGCAAACCAAGAACCAACTGAAGAGCTGTTTTAACTTTAACACAATAAAAAGAGGACAACGTTAATTACAAATCAAAGAAAATTTTCTTCAAAAAAACACAGAAATCAAAAAAAAAAAAATAGAGAAAGATAATTTTACCTGTATCATAGCCAAAGAGAAGGCCACCAATACCGGCAACAACAGTCAAGCCCACCACATAAAGATTGCTAAAATACGTTACTTTCCGATTTCCTGCATCCAAATACCCTGAACTTCCCGGCATCGATTCGATCGTCATCCTTCAATTCAAAATCCCACCTAAAATGGCTCGATTATACAAGTTTTATTTATTTTTTCCAATTGAAATTCTGGTCAACGAAAGAGCACAAACAATTCAAAAGGGTTCCAGTTAAAATTTGATGAACCCTTTTCTACTTTCTTCGTTACACAGCCAAAAAAAAGCTTGCAAAAACCAGCTTTTTATAGGAAGTGCTCGACTTAAGGGGAGTAATGAACTTGAAAAATGCAAAAATTAAGGAAGAATTGGAATTGGAAATAATTTTTTTTTGTTGGAAAATGGTTCGATATTGTATTTTTCCAAAAAAAAAAAAAACACAATACAGAAATGAACCGTTTTCTTTTGTCCGTGAATAATGGAGGAAATATGGAATGGATTGCGTATATATAGAATAATTTCATGGAGAGGAACAACAACGTCACCTGACGGTGAGTCACAGACAGGAAATTAAAGGACTAATCAGTGTGACTTTCCTGTCAACTCACAGTCAATCTGTGCACAAATAAAAAAAAATTAATATTGTTTTTG
The DNA here is from genome assembly GCA_024721245.1 of Mitragyna speciosa. Lineage (NCBI taxonomy): Eukaryota > Viridiplantae > Streptophyta > Magnoliopsida > Gentianales > Rubiaceae > Mitragyna > Mitragyna speciosa. The sequence continues at coordinate 11,559,130 of CM045571.1, forward strand.
TAGTGCACATTCAATCCGTGCATAAATACGAAAATTAAAGTTATTTGTAACAATTATGCATAATTATTAATATGTTTGAACTTTTTTAAAATTTAAAAAGATAAAGATAAAAATGGGCTAAGAAAATTAAAGTTATTTGTAATAATTATGCGTAATTATTAGTATGTTTGAACCTTTTTAAAATTTAAAAAGATAAAGATAAAAATGGGGATGACACTGTTTGGTGTTCTCCTTTAATAAAAATAAAAGGCATTATATATAGTAAGATAAGATAGAGATTAGGAATTTTTGAGGTTTATTTTCGGAAACTCTAATCTTTTAATTCTTGCTAGAGCTAAAGGGAAATACGAACTAGTGCTAAAGTGAAATACAAACTATATTTTAAATTTTAGTTTATTTTTGGATACTCAAATTTTTTTTTTTTTTTTTACTAGTGCTAAAGTGAAATGCTAACTATATTTTTAATATAAAATGAGTGATAATTTTGTTAATTATCATTTTCTGGGCGAACACAACTCTGATTATCTACTATATTTATAATATAAAAGGGGTAGTTATTTTGTTAGTCAACATGTTTATGAATGTTTTTACTGATAATATGTGCTTAGAAAGTAATGAATGAATTTGACTTTAAAAAACTGAAAAAGAAAGATACCACAAACTAAGTGGTGCTCTTCCTTTGTAAATTGTAAGATAAGATAAATACTGCTCTTTTTATTTTTAGGCCAAAAAGCCCTTGGATTATCTATTTTTTATGAAAATGTAAAATATTATAAGTCATATCAATTTAAGGATATGTTTGGTTCATGGAATGATATGAGATTGGATAACTAATCCCATGTCATCCCATGTTTGATTAATTTTTTTACATGGTATTACTTATCCTACTTAACTACTTTAATCCCATAAACATGGGATAAAATAATCTCATAAAGGGGTTGGTATTAGTTATTTTGGGATGAAAGTGTATGTGGGATAACACTAATTTAAACTAATTTAGCTATAGACATATCTTATAATAATCAAGATTAATATGCTGTCTTCCTAAATCTTCTATAATACTCTCTTTTGCAAAATGTACAATTTAATATTTTTTGTTCAAAAATTGTTTGGTAAATTATATCACATTTTAAATTTTGTTTATATTATTATTTTATGCATCCAATGATTTTTTTTTTGTGGGTTTGTATTTAGTTTTCAATTCCACTTTGAATTCGCCATGATTTTATTTTCTCATATAAATCATTTCATTTTCAAGTTTAAAATGAATCAAAACTTAAATATCATATTTGATCTTTTTTTATTTAATTTTAATTTGTATATTATTCCTTCTTTTTATACTCTAATTATCATTTTTTTTAGAACAACTAAAAAATTACTTTGATATAACTTAGATACGGAATATGGAAAATAGCATAAGTATTTTTTACTTGTATTATGAAAAATTTTGATTTCTAACTTTTTTATTTTAAAAAGATTGGATGCAAAAGTTTTAATTTGTAATTTTATTGCTTATTTTTCAAAATAATTGAAATTGTACAAGTAGCCTTTTTTTCTTAAATTTGAACAAGTATTTATGTTATTAATATTTTGTTATCTATTTTTTAAAATTTACATAATATTATACGATTCTAGTTACTCGCGGTACTTAACCCTCTTTAACCAATGACCGACAATTAGTTAACAGACCAATGAAAGTTGGAAATAGTTGGACGAACCAATACAAGCTATTTCGATTAGGAATTTGGAACCGGTTAACTGGTCCATGCCTATCTTAATTTTGGATGATTGATCTTAATATGCATATTAGTGTTGATCATTATGTATTGTATTGAATAATAATTAACTTAATTTTGTTGTTTATGATTGTTGGGCTTCTATTTTGTGATTAATTGGGATCTTAAAGCTCCCAATTTTTTTATTTAAAATTTATTTTTTATTCTTAGTCTATTGTAGTAATGTATTTGAGTATTATTTTTTTATTTAATATGATGATTCATATAATACTACTTGAACATTATTTTTTTGAATTATCAAATAAAAATAGTAATTCATCTGATTTCTATTTTTATATTTTTATCATATTATAATTCTTATAATATTATTTGAATATGTGTTAAATTGCCAAGTAAAAATAATTATATAAATATATGGTATTTTAGCCAATAAAACAATAATCCAATTTCTAACAAAACACATGATGAGACTATTTCCTAAGAAATCCCATCAAATTTAGTACCAACCAAACACTGAATTGAAGAATTGTCAATCTGAGAATGACTCGTCCCAAGATTATGAATCCTTAGATGAGAGATCCTGTCTCATCTTGTCCGTGAACCAAACGAACCTTTTAAGTGTAGAATACAAATCAAAAGTGGGGTTGATATAAATTATTACTCTTTATTTTTTATTCTTTTTTGTCATTTTGCACGCGATATGATAAAGAAATCAAGACTGGGACGCTTGGGACGGGCTGTTTAAGGTTTTTGTCATTTACCCATAAATAAACCCAAGAAGAGTGAGGGGCTTGTCAGTGCTCCGAAACTTTTTTCTGTCTATTGTTTTACTTACGTTGGGATTTTAATTTTTGCAACATATTTGAAAAAAATACTACTATAGATAAATGCTTATAGTAGTATATCATATTAAAAAAATTAATTGAAAAAATGAAGATTTTTTAGGAACAACATTGAGAAAATTCTCAATCTAAAAGCAGGGCAAGCTCTCCTAAGTCTCACATTTATTATGCAGGAATGGTTTGGAATGAAAAAGTCTTTCTAACTTATTTTCATATTTGGTATGAATATTTTAAGTTGAAAAGTACTTTCCCTCTAGAATGCTCATTTAATTTTTTCTTGGCAACCCCATTCCTTAAAAAACAAAAAAAAAATTAGTGAAGTCTCTTTCCAACTTCAACTTGGATAGACCAACATAATAGAAGTCAATTTTATCCCCAAGTTTTTTTGTTCATCATCTATCACTCTTTGTAACCCATGATGCATGCAATTTTTTTTTCATCGTCTATCATTCTTTTTAACTCATGATACATTTACTAACTTTACTTTTTAAAAATTTTAGATTTTTTCTAAAAGTAATTAATATTTGTCTCTAATTTTTAAATCATAAATAATTCGATACTTGTTTAAAATTATTTTTTCTTTCTGCTATTAAAGATATTTATGACACTATTTTTAACATTTTTGCAACTGTGTAAAAACTCATTTGAGTTTTCTACAAATTAAATGTAAATACAATAACTAAAGAATATGTATGTTTGATTTTATTACTAATTTTTCACTTTTTAATTATATTACTGATGATTATGAAAAAAAATTAAGTTTAACAAAAATATCAATAATTATTAAATGAAAATTTTTAAAGTTTCTAATAGGCACAAAAATTATTCATTGCACAACAAACAAAACAAAACAAAACAAAGATTTTAGGGCAATTAAGTTAAATTAATATATATTCTATTATATTCTAATATTGAGAAAAGAATAGACATTCTATTTGAATTTGGATTACCAAATAGTAAACTAAAAAATTTGTGAAAAAAAAATTCTTCTTAAGAGCGATGGAAGTTTTAAATGAAGAAAGAAGGCCATTGTTTACTTAATTCCTAATAAAGCAAAAGCCATTTTGACTAACAAGTGAAATGTATATTTAATATCCTTGTCCCCATTAAATCATGACAAGCATTCCAACCTAAATAGAAAGATGCAATATTTACATAATTGGTTGAATCATTCTCTTTTATCCATCATTCTTCAAGCCTTAGAAGTAAAAAATATCTCCAACTTTGAGTTCGTAAACACAAACTCTACCATTGAGACTAAAATAATTTGTTACAATTAATGCTTATGATGATTGTCGTATCTATTTTGTGAAACTTTTGTTATTTTTGCACACAAACTTGCCTAACTCATGGACTAACATAAGAGAAATGGGAAAATTATTTTACCACAATTATCAATTCCTTACTTGGGGTTTTAACATTTCAAATTGTTCCTTCTTAAAAAAAAAATTGTTGTAATGAAGCAATTTAGACATTTAGGATGAAACTGGCTAATGATTGTTAAAAGGTCAAGTCAATATGTGTCCAATTAGTATAAAAAAAATATGCAATGGCTAAAGTTAAGCTTACCTCCATTCTAAAAAATTTATTAGTAAAAGATTTGAAGGGTAAGTGGTGCACATTCCCCAAGCGGTTCAAAATAAGGTAATGGCTGATCAATTTATTGATGAAATTACCATTTAAATTATTTATGTTATCCTTGAAAGTAAAGTAATATCATTATGTGAAAATGGCAATTATAGAGAATTATTGAATTGACATTAGACCAAAAATTTTTTGAGCTTATTGAATTGACATTAGACCAAAACTTTTTTGAGCTTTATGTATAATAATATGAACTTTTGTTTGTTACATATTCTGTCTAACAATATCTTTGATGATTTAGTTTGTTCATTATATTGCAAAAAACATGAGATATAGCTTGCTATGTCCCTATAAACAAAGCATGACATAAGTTACTCAATATTTTAACTTTATTTAGTTAAGAATTTGACTTTATAATCAGTTGAAAAGGTATATATTAATTGATTATGCTTAAATTTATCTTCATATTGTCTCACTTAAAAGCCAAAAAGCTTGACAATTAGACATAAGAAGAAGTTACATTTGAAATAATTTCCACAAAATATTTTTTTATTTTCACAAATTTTAGTTGATGAATGATAATATTATACTGAAAAATAAATTATGTATAATTTTCAGTGTTGGGGTAGAGTTTGAAGTAACAAATTTAAAGTTGAAGATGATACTTTACTTCTGAGGTTTTGTAAACAATGTGTAAGATAAACATCTTTTACCAATTGTCTAAAGATCTCATTTCTTATTCATGTCAGAGTACCTGTTACAGGATATTATGGTAAAGACATTTATTAATCTAAAATAAGAAGTTTCAATTTTTATCCAGAATAGCTTTTGCCCTTATGATAAATTATGTAACACATTTGCTCTCTTTATTCATTTAAAAACTTTCACCACCATTATGGGAATTTTTTCAAAATTTTTCCTATCCATTCTAGGTGGAATGGTATTTTTGGTGGAGTAACTTTTCTATTTTGGATCATTCTAACATACCAAACATGGAGTAAGAGTGTTGAATAATTTTACCACAACTTAAATTAATAGCATATTTACATCCTCATAATGATGGAATCACTCTCAGAAAAAATAATTTTAAGTTACAATACAAGGTTCTTTTCTAATACATGTTTGCATAATGGCAGCATTGTAGTATTTTTTTTTTTTTTTATCGTAATGCACGTTGTAGCCTATACCCTAGGTGCCACTAGTTATTCAGGGTGTTTGCTCTCAAAAAAAAAAAAAGTTATTTAGGGTGTTTATATACAGACAATGTCCCAAGTCGCTTCCATGTTGGTGGTGACTGGATTAACCTCTCTATTAATTTTCTTTTTTAATATTTTTATTTATTATATATGTTTGTGTGTGTAAGATAATTTATGGTATTATCAATCATTTTTTTATGATATTATCTATCACATCTTTTTAGTATAGCTTTATAAGATTCTAATTTTCTTCTAAAATTACTCTTCTTTCTTTTCACAACCTCTTCTATTTCAGAAAATCTTTTAAACTTAGATGTTATTCATTTGGAACTATCATTCTCTAACAACTAGCGATATTGTCAAAGTTATAATTTTTCTGCTAGAGCAATTTTTGATCAAATGTCAGTGCAGATCTTAACAAGTCAACTCTTATATTTTATTAATTTTTTCTCTCTCTAATTATGTTAATTACTCTCCTTGTCATCTCTCTTATTAAAGATTCCTTGATTGACTCCCCCCCCCCCCCCCCCCACTCTCTCTCAATATCTCACTTCTACAAATCTTGCCTTCCTGCCTTTATGTGATTTTTTTTTACATATTTTTTTCAAGATTTGCTTAGCTAAATGAATTGCATACAACTTCTCTTTTCCACCTATTCCCTCTTTACCATCAATAACCATAATTTTTTTTCTTTTTTGGTATTAATTGTTTTACATTTTTGAGCTCATAATCTCTTCTTATTTGTACAAATTTCTGCATTATTATTATGATAAATTTTAATTCAATTATAGAGTGTATTATTATACCATTTGTATTTTAGATTATAATTCTCATCTTTTTACAAATTTTAGTGGGTTATTTGGTTGATTTATTACTGGAAGTAGGATTAAGTGTCTTACAATGAATTTTATTGATCTACTGCATCTTTTAGTTATCTTTACACTACCAATACATGAGTTAAATAATTGCTTATAAGATTTTATTACTCGCTAAATAATTAGTTTTACATATAGGCCTTTTCTGGGTTTATATGTTTACTTCAATATGTATATGATTACGTGTCACCATCACGAGATGTCCAAGACTCCTTGAAAACCCATTAAAACCAGTCTAACCTTCTTGACCCCTTCGTTATGTGTCCAAAGAATCCAATAACAACTTGAATTGGGCGCTTGGAATATCACTAAGATCGATGGTGTTCTCCTTTTAAGATGCAACCTAGACTTGTACTCAACCCGTGGAATAGACTCCTAGTTGACAATTTTATAAGACGAACAACAAACCAATTAGAAGAAATTTCTATACCATAATTTTAATCTCAACAAAGGTGTTTTGTCTAGTACAAGGGTAGTTCTTGTTTATCAAAGAACTGAAGGTGATCTCAAATTGAGAGAAAACTCACGTTTTGATCAATGAATAATGATAAGAATGAATCGTTGATTGTTCACAAATTACCTAATGTAAAGGTTACAAAAGATAATTATAAAAAATAACTAATACTAGTTGTACCCTATCACATATAATACCCTGAAATTAAGGATACAACTCATTATTCTGCTTAAAGCTCGAAAAGAAAACTTATCTACAATTTCTGAAGGAGGCTATGGACAAGGCAGCGACACGATGTAGGGTGCAACCTCAGTTAGAAGCTCAACTTATTCTACTCCAACTTTCTGAGAAAGGCCGTGGGCAGGCTTGGGGCGCAGCCTTGGTCAGACGCTCAACTTGTCTCGATCCAAGCTTCTGAGGAAGGGTGTAGGCAAGGTCGTGGTGCGACTTAGGGCCCGGCCTTGGTCAGAAACCACGCGAACTTTCATCCAACCTTCGGATGGACAGCGCAAACAAGGTCACGGGTGCAGCCTAGGTCAGAAACTACAATCCTTCGTCATTTAGCTTAGTTTGGACACTTTGCTCACTTACCTTAGCTCCTTCATCAATCCAAGCATACGTGACCATCCTTGAAGGCATGTTCCTAGCCCAAGTAGACTCATCCTCTTGCAATTGCATGAGTAGTCCATGCAATGCTTGCTTTATCCTCTTGGCTCTAAGTCTTGTCATTGAACCTCCTATGCCTTGCAAAGGATCTACTTTGAACTCGTTCACACTTTTATCTTCACGGATGACCTCATCAATATATTAATAGAAAGAAAAAATGTTTATAAATATTTTATACAAGATTGAAGTGCTTTGATTTTTTTTTTTTTAACAGTTGTGGATAGTATTATGGCAAACTTGTTTCTCAGATTATTTTAATTATATGATAATGTATTGTTTAAAAATAATTACTTTTCGATTAGACTAACTTGAGCAATTTATATACAAAGATTTTTTGGTAATTTTCATCTTAATTGTTCATTTGTTTGAGATAAATAAGGTTCTGTTATTAAAAATATTTTTTCAAATACAAAAAAATATATGTATATGTTGAAACTAATAAATGGGAATTGTAGAAAAAAGATGAAAAGCACAACCAAATTTGTAGGTTTGTAAAGAAATATTCAAATAACACAGAGGGGGAGAGAAGGTAGGAAAGAATCAGTTGAAGAAGGAGAGAGAAGAAATTATTAAGAAGAGAGAGGATAAAAAGAGGGATTAACTTAGAAAGACTACCTTAAAAAATTAATAAAATATATGGCGTTAAATTGTTGAGGATAATCTTCGCTTTGGAGAAAAATTTGCTCTAACAAAAAAAATTCTTTCTCTGGCAATATCCCCATTCGGAAAAAAATTTTTTGTAAGCACTCCATTTTTCTATGAAAATTCTTGAAAAAAAGTTTAAAAAAAGAGTCACGTAAAGATAGGAAGGCAAGATTTGTGGAAGTGAGATATTAAGAAAGATAAAGGAGAAGTAAATCTAGGAATCTTTAAGAACAAAGATAATAAGGAGAGTAATTAATGTAATGAGAGAGAAAAGAAAAATTAATAAAAATATATGGGTTGACTTAAGGTCAATTTTCGCATTTGAGCAATAATTGTTGTGGCTGGAAAATTATGGCTTTGGTAATATCACCAACCTTCTTTAACATTCTCTTATAATTCTCTACTTTTACTCGTAGAAGAATGGAATCACGATTTAGACACATATCCAAGCTTGGTTTGGTGGAGAAATCTCGATCCCTCCAATCCCTGGAGTTGTGACCCTGATACTATTTCAACCCATAACTCAACGAAATAGAAAACTGTGTTTGTAGGTAGAAGGTGCTATAGTCAAGTGTAATTATTAATTGATAAGCCAAACAAATACCTAGAGTTCTTTTCTAAGTTGAGAAAATTGCAATTTTGGTACCAAATGTTTAGGGCATCGGCAGTTTCAATCTCTAAAGTTTGGACAAATGCAAATCTAGTACCAAAAGTTTCAAATTTTTAGCATATTTAGTCTTGTTGACCACTTTTACAAAAATCTTATCAGAATCTAGTCACGTGATACTTACGTACCAATTACAAAATTTTCAAAAAAGAATTAGATTAAAGAAAAAAATTTAATTACCATAATTTGTAATTAAAGGCACTAATTTGAGTTCATAAATAATAAATAAGTAGATAAAACTGAAAAAATCTGCCTAGATAGTGCATTCGCACGTGTGCCTTTAATTACAAATTATGGCAATCAAATTTTTTTTAATTATTTTTGAAAACTTTTGTAACCATCACGTGAGTTTCACGTGATTAGATTCTGATAAGACTTTTAGAAAACTGGTTAATAGTACTAAATGTGCTAAAAAATTGAAACATTTGGTACTAGATTTGCTTTTACCCAAACTTTAGGGACTGAAACTGCCAATGCCTCAAACATTGGGGACTGAAACTACAATTTTCTCTTTCTAAGTTATCCAAAGAAAGCTTTCAAGAAAGCCAAGTGGAAACCCTCAAAATATCATACATCATTCAATAATGAAATGTCTTACAAGAAGAGTAGCATATTTATAGCTAATAACATATGCTAGAAATGACAAAAGACCCTAGTAAAACCCTAGTCTATTACAACTTAAAAGATAAAGCAAAATACTAAAAATTAAAAAAATTCCATAACTTCTTGACGAGTCCTTGTTTGTTCCCATGCATGGAATGAGCTATAGGAATAATTGAAACTTTTGACCATTCCTGGGTGGTTCCTTGGGGCGGGAATAGTCGCAAGAATCATTGCTTACATAATTTCCATTCTCTTCCACTTCAATGATAGAATAAACCTTTGGTTCTTGTAGCTCAATTTCTTCAATAGTTTTTGGCCTCCCAACTTGCTCTTGAATTGCAAGAACAAGAGCTTGAAGTGAGTTTTTGAACTTCTTTGCTCAAGCTTTCATCACTTGGTTAATTGGAACCCTAACTTCACTACTTCGATTTCCTTGATCAACCACTATGTCCGCATCATTCCCCTCATCTTGAAAAGAATTTATCCTCAAATCAAGCTCGTCTTCTGCAAGAAAAGGCTAAGGTCAAACACGTGAAAAGTACCACTAACTCCGCACTTACCTGGTGGCTCAAGTTTGTAAACATTATCATTGACGTACTCCTCAACTTGAAATGGACCATCTCCACATGGTAGCAACTTGTTGCGTCTTTGAACTGGAAATCTCACCTTCTTCATGTGCAACCACATCTAATCACTTGGTTCAAAAAGCATATTGTATCTACCCTTGTTGGCTTACTTCACATAATATTCGTGCACCTCTCAATGTTCAAACAGACTTTCTCATGTAAGTTCCTCACAAATTCAACCCTTTTCTCATCTAAACTAACACACTTAAACATAAGCAAAAGTGATAAATCCAATGGAGATAATGGTTAAAACTATACAAAGCTTCAAAAGGAGAGAATTGAGTAGCAAAAAATATGGTATTTTTGTATGTAAACTCTACATGAGACAAGCATTCTTCTCAAGTTTTAATATTCTTATTAATGATAACATGTAAGAATGTAAATAAAGTCCTATTAACTACTTTTGTTTGACTATTAGTTTAAGGATGACTAGAAGTTGAAGACAATAATTTAGTACCTAATTTAGCCTACAGCATCTTCTAAAAGTAGCTAAGGAACTTAACATCACTATCCAACACAATAATTCTAGGCATACCATACAATCTTGTAAATTTTTTGAAAAACAACTTAGCTATATGAATGCATCATTGTTTTATAACAAGCAATGAAATGTGCCATCTTAAAAATCTATCAACAACCATGAAGATGGAATCATTACCACTTCTTATCCTAGCAAACCAAGTATGAAATCTGATGGAGAAAAACGGGGACCCTAGGATGACGACGCTCCTAAAACCCTCGATTCTTCACACAGGAATATTCCCAAAGGACCATCTTGAAGATTAGGCGATAATTCAATCCAAAACCTCCCGTAGAATTGGACTAAATTATTAAGTATATGAACACCTTATTAAATCACTTGACCCCAATCCAACTCATGGAATGAAACCAAACCAATCTAAGAAGAAGAAAACCTAAACCTTAATCAAACCCATTGATTAGAACTTAAGCTATAGAAGAACTCACAAGAATCACTCTTGAAAAGTCAAAGATAGTTCTCATCACTAAGAACTAACGGAACTCTAACAAAGAGAGAAAAATCAAATTGAACTCACTTCATAATAACACATTACATAATGAAAAATAGACACCATTGTTAGCCTTATATAAGCATAAAATAACCCTAAGAAACATATATGGAAAGTGTAATGTAAATACAACTCAAAATCTAAAATAAAATTAAGAAAAACAGTAAAATCGCAGAAACTCAGACTGCAACCACGACATGAAGTCGCGTCGAGGATAGCATCGTGGCTACCATTAGAATGCCAAATTGTTGTTGAGCCGCAGGTGTTTCACCAAAAGCCACAGGCACGGTTCACATAACCCTAGCCACGGTTGGCTTCTGGTCTCATCCAGTGAAGATCTTGCCTAGTACTTTTGCCCTTACACATGACTGCCAGCCTTTTTTACCTTGAGTAGATGCTAGATTGTGAACTTTTGTTGCCCAAATGCCATGCTTTAAACCCTTGTACTCCTCAAAATTGCACAAGTTGGTGAATTTTGTTGGTAAAATTTCTAAAACTAAGACGAGCGTTACCATCACGTATCAAAATCACTAAAAGCTCTACCCATAATTCTTTAGGAATGGGCAAAGGAGTGTACAAACTATGTGGTTGAAACTTGTACTTGGCTTATTAGCATGCCACATACATTTTCACCTACTTTTTCATATCTCTCCTCATGCATGGTCAATAAAAATACTCATGCAAAACAACAAAGGTCTTTGCAACACCAAAATGTTTCATTAGCCTACCACCATGCAATTCCTTAATAAGTAAATGTCTAATAGAGCAAACAAGAATACACAATTTATCTAAGTACCACAAGTAATCATTAAAGATACAATACTTTCCCGTGACTATTTTTTACACTCTTCATAAATTTCACCAAAATCAATGTTATTAGCATACAAATCTTTAATCATCTTAAAACCAAGTAACTTAACATCAAGAGTAGTGATTAAAGTGCACCTGCAAGACAATACATTAACCACCACATTAGTCTTATCGGATTTGTGCTTAATGACATATGGAAACAACTCTACAAAAGCCGTCCATTTAGTACGCCTCTTGCTCAACTTATTTCGCCCCTTTAAATGCTTCAAGAACTCATGGTCAGTGTGGATTATAAATTCTCTTGGCCTCAAATAATGTTGCCACAGTTTTCGTAGCATGAACTAGAGCGTACAATTCTTTATCATAAGTTGGATAGTTCAAGGCAACACCATCTAGCTTCTCATTGAAACAAGCAATTGCCTTGCTCTCTTGTATCAAAATGACACCAATTCCTATACCTAAAGCATCATACTCAATTTTAAAAGTCTTATCAAAATTAAGCAATGACAATAAAGGTGCATGTGTGAGCATGTGTTTAAGCAATTTAACGGCATTTTCTTGATCCTCGCTGCAATGAAACTTCTCATTTTTCATTATGATAGTAGTCAATAGGGTAGCTACGGTACTAGAGTCCTTTACATATCACCGAGAGAAGCTTGCAAGACCATAAAAATTTCTTATTTCACCAATGGACTTAGGCGTTGGCCACTCTTGAACCACCTTTACCTTGTTTTCATCAACTTGTATGCTGTGTGGACTTACAACAAAGCCTAAAAACACAAATTGATTAGTACAAAAAGAGCTCTCTTTCTGAAGTACCTGAAGAAATTTTCTCAAATGATCAACATGTTCAAGAAGGTTCTTGTTATAAATCAAGATATCATTAAATTAAAAAACTACAATTTCCCTAAGAATGGACGTAAAATATGATTCATGAACATTATGAATGCACTGGGAGTATTAGTTAATCTAAATGGCATAACTAACCACTCATACAAATCATAGTAGTCTTGAATACAGATTTTTATTCATCCCCTTCTTTAATCCAAATTTAATGATATCTACTTTTACGATCAATTTTAGCGAAATAATTGTATGAAATTGACGGCTCTACAATTAGTGCACATCTTTCATGATCCATCTTTCGTGGCTACATGAATGTTGGGGACAGTACATGGACTTAAATTCTCTCACACCCATCCTTTCTCCAATAGCTTTCTGCTTGTTTTTGGAGCTCTTTTATCTCTTTCTAGTTACTTCTATAAGCTAGCCTATTCGACAATGTTACTCCGTGGACAAGATCAATTTGATGCTTGATTTCCCTTATAGATGGCAATCCATTAGGAACTTTATTGTGGAACACACCTCATATTCTTGCAAAAGAGAACATATCACTAGGCAAACATGGGTCAATGTCATTAGTAAAAGGTATAACTTTTTCGCATAAAAGTACAAATAAAAAATGATTAGGATGATAAGTGCTCCTTACATCGTTTGCTTTTGCAAATAAACTCGATTTTCTCTCTTGTTATTCCTCTAAGTCCGAATCAATATTTGTCTTTTCCTCTTATTCTTCTTAGCCTTTTGATATTTCACAACTTCTCTTTCTTTGTCCTCTTATTCTCAAGTTCACTTTCCTTGTGCAATGCCACTTGGTCCTCATACACTTACATTTGAGTAAGTAGTGCAAAAATAACTTTCCTATCATTGTGAAAGAATGAATACTTGTTGGTGTACCTATCATAGCTTTTTCTCCTATCAAATTGCCATCGCCTACCAAGCAAAACATGGCTAGTTTGCATGGATACAACATTATAAAGCACTTTGTTCTCATATCTCCCAATTTGAAACTGTGCAAGAACTTTCTTTAAAACTTGTATTCCCTACTATTGCTAAGTCATTGAAGCTTGTCAGGCCTAGGATGACCCTTGGTTGGTAGTGCTAGTTTCTCCACCATTAACGCACTGGCTATGTTAGCACTACTACTCGCATCAATGGTCAAATTACATATCTTGTCTTGGATATGACAATGTACATAGAAGACGTATTGCATTGAAACTCATCCTTCTTGACTTGGATGGTCAATGTTCTCCTTGCCACAAATCCTACATGATTATTAGGAGGAATTTCTTCTCAAAATTCATCATCGTTCTCTATCGATTATGACATTCCATCATACTCCTTTTCATCATTTGTTATTATCTTACCATCAGCCCGCATGATCCTGGTTCAGTTGTTTGGACATTAAAAAGTAATGTGCCCAACTCCAAGGCACTTAAAGCACCTAACATCTCAGTTGCACCCATTGGTTAGATTAATGGGAATTTTCATCCCGACTCTATACTTTCCTTTTGTTTGATCATTCTTCATCTTAGGAGTGGATGTAGGGTTGAAACTTGACCTTTCTTCTTTGATTGAGGAGGCTTCACATAAGTGGTTTGATAATTGGAGCTTGGACAAACTTAACCCCTTCTCTTGAGCCTCTACTCAATCTTCATAGCCTTGTTTACCATCTTTTCAATCTTCACATAATGTTCAAGCTCCAATACCTTGACTATCTTCGCCTTCAAACCATTCAAGAAACAAGCCATGATGGCCTCATAATTCTACTTTAAATCCACATGCAATGTAGCCATCTCCATGTCCTTGTAGTAGTAATCTATACTACAATCTCCTCAAACCATTGTTTTCAAATATGTTTTGTGTTTTTAAGCCAAAAAAAGTCCTCAAACCATTGTTTTGAAAAGTGTTGTGTTTTTATGCCAAAATAAATTTTTCATAACATATGGTTTTATTAAGGGGAGCCCTTTTTAAAAGGGAGGTATTCTTAGTTTTGATGATGTCAAAAGGGGGAGTAGATGAATGATGCTTGTTGTGTTCTATCATATTAAGCATCGTTAGTTTGTCATCGTAAAAAAAAAGGAAGAATATAACTCATGGTTTTCCTAATTTTGATAATTAAAAAATCAATGAAAATTAACTAATGACATTTGTTGTGTATAGTAATATGTGTTTGCAGTAATAAATAGGTCTCAAAGATACCGCATTTAGTAAGAAAGTTAGTCAAATCGAGTTGAGAAAAATGCTATTGATCAGAGGTCTAGTTTTTAACCACTACTTCGACCACCAGTTCGTTCATCCTAAAGAACATATAAAAACTCACAAAATGATTCGGCAGTTTGAATACATTTCGACCACCAGTGCAACCGTTTGAATGCCTTTCAGCTACTAGTTTGGCCATCCTACAAAATATTTATAAAATTACAAAATGGTTTGGTCAGTAGTTCAACCATCCTTTTGGTTGTCCTAACACACCAACGGCTAGTTTTTTAAGCATTTAATACTTGATCGTTAGAGGGCAATTTAGACTACTTTTTGGAGTCCTATAAATATCATAAATTTTGATATTCTATTGTAATTTTCACATACATTTATTTCAATTGTTAAAGAGTGATTTTAGAGTAAAAATACTCTCTTTTTGTGTTTTATTGTAATAGAAAGATTAGGTTTGAGTGTAGTTCTTCACTAGTTAAGTAGAAGAATTCAACTGAAGCATAGTGAGGGTGAACTATGTAGAGTTGTAAAACTTTTTAGATCAACTAATGGGTGATTAGTGCGAGCAAATGTGATCCCCTTATGTACAAGTTGGTGTGCATCATCAACAATTGAAGCAGCTACTACTGGATTTAACTCCAAGTTGTGGAACTTAAGAACGGATGTAGGTGTTGAGTTCGGCAATGAACCACTGTAAATTGTCTGGGTCTTTTGCTCTATTCTCTTTCCTTATTGTTCTTATTATTACCTATTTGAGTTATCCATCTACATTATCATTATATTGGTGTATTGCTAAGTGTGTTCACTTAGGCAAATCTAGTTAAATTGGTTGAAAAATTGATCATAATTATACTATTTTTGTGCAACCTAATTCATCCCCCCCTGAGGTTGCCTAGGGTCTATAAAACCAATAAAGGAATGGGAAAATTCAAGAATTTCTCAAGAGTTCTTCAAGGATGAAATAAAAACAACCCAAATAAGATGCATTTTTGATGAGTTTGCTAGAGTGAATCGGCTAGGAATTCACTTCCTTCCCTCTCAAGAATCAACACCCAATTCTTTTTCCTTTTCTTTTTTCTTTTCGACGCGCCTTCTTTAACTTTTCTTCCCCTTTTCTCTTTTTTTATTAATTTTTACTACACGCTTCTCCTCTTTAACCCGTTTTCTTTTAGTACAAACAACCAACAACTTCAAGCTCAAGAAAATGGTAGGGCGTTTTTGGGTTTAGGGATAGCAGACGATCTAGGCTAACAAAAGATGAATTCAACTACCCCAAACAGAATTGTTCTAGGTCTTGTTGATGTTAAAAGAAAAATATAAAACAACACAAAGATTGAAACTTTAGTGCAAAGATTGAAACTCTAGGGCAAGTTAGACAAGACTACTCAAAGTTCCAATAACTCAAAGAGCCATAAAAACCCACAAAGAAAGACTATAAAGAAACACAAGAACAAGACTAAGATCGAAACTTTTTGGGTTTTTGGACATATTAAAACAAAAAATAACAAGAACACATGACTAAGATGGAAGTTTTTTGGGATTTTGGATACAAATAAACAAAAGGCAGCAAGGACAAAGAAAACCCAATAGGAAATTGCAAAACGACTCAAGGAAAACAAAGAAAAACAACAAGGACAAAAGGCTAAATACAAATCAACTAGCTTTGATACTAAATGATATGAGAATGAAATCACAATTTAGACTTGTATACAAGTTTGGTTTGATGGAGAAACCTCAAACCCTCCAATCTCTAGAGTTGCGAACTTTGGTACTATCTCAACACACAACTCAACAAAATGACCAACTAAGTTTGTAGATAGAAGATACTACAATCAAGTGTAATTCTTAATTGATAAGCTAAATGATACCTAGAGTTCTACTCTAAGTTATTCAAAGAAAACTTTCAAAAATGTAGTGTGGAAACTCTCAAAATATCATATATCATTCATTAATGAAATGTCTTACCAGAGGAGTAGCATATTTATAGCTAATAACACGGTTGAAATAATATTGAAGCTCCCAGTAAAACCCTAATCTATTACAACTTAAAAAATGAAGCAAACTAATAAAAATTAGAAAAATCTTGCAAATTCCCGACAGTTCATGCGTTGGTTTCTTTGGGCGAAAATGAGGCACAAGAACAGTTGAAACTGCTAAACAATCCCGCGGCAATTCTCGAGGGCGAGAGTGAGCTACGGGAACCAATAAAGTTTTTGACCATTCCCGCGGCAGTTCTTAGGGGTGGGAACGGTTGTGGGAATCATTTCCACATAATTTTTCAATCTCCTTTTGAAGGCCTTGGTCCATTTCGACAATGTTTTTCTTGTAACTCAATTCCTTCCATAGCTTTTGGTCACCCATTTTGCTCTTGAATGGTAAGAAAAAGAGCTTGAAGTAAGTCTTTAAACTTCATTGCTCGAGCTCTCATTACCGGGCTAATTGGAACCCTAACTTCTCCACTTTGATTTCTTTGGTCAACCACCATGTTCGTATCATTACCTATTTGCTTTGTCCTTTCTTTCCTACTACAATATAGTAGTATCACATGTAACCCTAACCCCACGTTTGGTATGCGAGAATAGGATGAAATGAAAAGGCCTTTCCAATTTGTTCATTCCATTCTCATGTTTGGTATGAACATTTTAAGTTGGAAAGGCCTTTCCCACTTGGAATACCATTCCAGCTTCTTTTTGGAATCTTATTTCTCAACAAAATCTAGGGAAAGACCTTTCCAACTTCATCCTGAAAAGACCCTAAAAATATAAGTCAATTCCATTTCCACGCATTTTTTCTGCTAATTTTTTTAACATAGAATACATTCACTAATTTTTATTTTTAAAATTTTAAAAAATATTAGGTTTTTAATAAATTCAATTAATAATTTTTTATAATTTTTAAATCACAATCAATTTAATATGTGCTTAGATTTGTTTTTCTTTTTGCTATAAAAATGTTTAAAGTACTATTTTTAAATTTTATGAAAATGTGTAAAAGCTAAAATTTTTATAAATTAAATTAAATTGTGAATGTTGTTTCATTATTAATTTCACATTTTTAATTATAATCCTAATAATTAGAAAAATTTTAAAATTAATTAGAGAGAATAATTAATTCAATTTTAGCAAGAATATTAAGAAATTTAAAATTAAAAATATTAAATTCTTTTGTAGGCATAAAATTACAAACAAAAAAAAATAAAAATATGATATATTCTAGTGCAAAGAATTAAGGGCAATTAAGTCAAATTAATATATATTTTATTCCATTCTGAAACATAAATATGATTATACCAAACATTGAAAAAGGAATAGGTATTCCATTTTGATTTTGGTTACCAAACAATACATTGAAAAATTTTTTTCTCGTCTATTTTGGAAGGAAAAACATTCTGGGTGAAAAGGCCTTTCCATTATGGACCATTCCAGTGTAACAAACGTGAGGTAAGTGCTCTTATAATTTTCCTATACCTATTCATTTTTTTTTATTTATGAACAATAAAATTTGTATTCTATTACATACGTATGGAATTTTTCAGTACATATTAAATTTTGCAATTTTTGGTTATAGTTTGAAGTTTATATTGAAACTTGAATGATTTTTACATATTTTTTACATTGTAATTGAGTGTTTGGATATAATATTTGTTTACATAAGATGTATAGTTTCAATTATTTTTAGAATAAAAATGCCTCAATTTTTTATTATTTAAACAAAAAAAATTTCATAAGTTACAATTTTTTTAAAATAGAATAATACTGAAATCAGGCACCCAAAGGGCCATGGGAATGCAAAGCCATGAGAAAAAAGATGGGAGGATAAGCATGTGGAATTGGAGTTGGAAGATAAGTATGTGGAATTGGAGTTGGGACAAGTTCTATTTTAGTGGGTCGACAGGGGAAGGTGCACCTGCATTATTGCGATCCCTACTCTCTTCCGTAATCAAATCCTAACATAAAAACTCATTTGCTATTCCTATTCTCTTTTGTAATTACATTCTAACAAGAACTCGTTTTCTTAATATCCTTAATGCACTAGCAATTTTTTAACAGGCAGGAAATATTAGTAAGTAAATCTCAATTGTTTTACATTAGTACAAGGACCTAAATTTGAAATGAGGGACAAGTGCTAATAAGAGAATGCATTGGGTTCAATTTTAATTTTTTAAAATTTTTCTAAATGGTTGATTTTAGATCTTACTAAATCTATTGAATTCATTGCCATCAATTTCATCTAAAACATTCAATTAAGCTTTTGCTATTAAAAAATAAACAATTAACTAACAATTGCTTCATAATAATTGACTTTCAAACTAAATTATAATTAATAATTTTTAATCATCATTGCTATTGAGAAAAAGAATGTAACTCGTGAATTGCACTAGATAATGACTAAGGGAGTATTTGGTCGAGGGAAATTAGGGAGGAGAACGGATGTCAGTAGTAATGACACTTATTATTGATGTTTGGAAAACAACTATAACTATTTTTCAATAGTAATGAAAGTGATTAATTAGGATCTTTATAATTTCTCTAAATATTATTCTATCAAACCATTAACTTTTTCTGGGGGGAATGATGCCTCTTTCATCACTAAACCAAGCATGTTAGGGGAATATCAAAACCATATTTATATTAGGGTTAACGATTTTTTGAAATAGTAATCGAGAAATTTGAACTAAACAGATGTTAATTAATAATGAAAGTACATTGATAAGAAAAATATCTTATGAGAACATAAAAGAAAAAATTACATTTAGGAAAAATGTAGGAATGATACTTCCCAAAAAATGTACGGGTGAAGTTGCAGATTGTGTATTTTCTAAGTAAAAGGACTTTGCAAAATTAATATATATATATATACATATATATATATATATATATATATATATATATATATAACGAGAGTAAAATGTACTTGCATTTTAACCTTGTCCGTGAAGTGCACATACAAAAATCAAATCAAACCAACATTGCCAGACATGCTACTGCATTAGAATATGCAAATGATTACTTACAGACTAAAACCATCAATCAGAATATGCTAATGATTACTTAAACACTAATACCGCCAGTTAGAATAAGTTATTGATCACTTAAAGACTAAAACCACCAGAATCGAGTCAAGTTTAAGAGGGGGACCCGTTGTTGGATAATCACATTTCCAGTTTTTTACTATTTAATTGATTCTGGGAATTTGTACTTGCAGGAGTATCTGTATTAGTTTATTCTGAATAATGCTATGATTTTAAAAACTGATTCAATTGATTCTGTGCACGTAAGTAGGTAGTCGATTTAAACTAATGAAAAGTTCAACTTTGTACTTGACTATTGCTAACACTTTTAGCTGGAAAAGAAAAGGTATGATTAAGATTCATAATACTAAAAGACAAGGTGATGATAAATTGAATTTTCGCGGTTAGTTGAATGTGCAACTTGATAATGAAGAAAAGTCAAAACACATGAAGATAATTAAGGTTCTTTTCTTAAACTCGCAACAAAAGTAAAAATTTGCACACGATTTTGTGGTGGACCTGAGAGCCCGGTGACAGCGAGAAGCCGTGATGCATAAGGGAATGTTAAAAGCGTTTCATGTTATGAAAAGGACTCGAGAAAACAAAATACGACCCTTTGGTTTAGCGAAAGGCAAAATGACAACACATCCGTTTGTTTTGTTTGGTTCTGTATTTTTAAAAATATATTTTTTAAAAATTTTATATATATATATTTTTTAATTAACTTTTATCTTAAAAATATATTAATCGAAAAAAATTTTAAAATTGCTATAGTAATATTTTTTAAAAAACGCATAAAAAAAACCATCTGGAGGAGCCATATAATTTTTAAAAATTTTAAATACGGTTTTCAATTAATTTTTGATCTCACGTAAATATTTTTCAAAATAAGTCTAAAAAAAGTATTACAATAATATTTTCTTTTTAGAAATACTTAAAAAAAATAGCTATCCAAATGGACTAAAGT
Organism: Mitragyna speciosa; assembly: GCA_024721245.1. NCBI lineage: Eukaryota > Viridiplantae > Streptophyta > Magnoliopsida > Gentianales > Rubiaceae > Mitragyna > Mitragyna speciosa. The sequence goes on from CM045571.1 coordinate 11,579,894, forward strand.
TATTATGAAATTAAAAATTAAACCAAAAAAAAAAAAAAAAAAAAACCAAATGCATACAACTGGAAAAGTAAAAGGGTTCATGTTAGACTCGAGAAGACAACTTGTGCCCCTTACCAAACACAACGATTTCATTTTTGGTTTGAAATTCTTGTTGGAGTGGTCTTATCATTTGGAGGATGCGATCATATCCTCCAAATACAGGAGTCACGGCTAATTTTGAAAAAAAAAAAATTAATTGTGTGAGTCTGTACTGACTTAAAAATCCGTTTTATTCAATGACCATGCTAAAACAAGTGATAACATCTCTAGAAGCCTGAAAAATATTCGTCACTTTATCTTCTTATTTTTTGTAGTTATCATTATTTTGTATAAAGGAATTATACTATAACTAAATATAAATCCTAAAATTTAATATTTCACACACAATATTTATGACAATATAATTAAAAACTTGATGCTAACAAATACATTCCAATTTTCCGGTTTAACTAGTCGGTTCCCCATTTTTTGTTACAAAAAGAAGTAAAATTTTAAACAAAAATTAAACATGTTCCTTAAGGAAGCAACCAAAAAACAGAGAATTTGCTCAAGAACTAAATCGAAAATAAAGATGCAATTAAACCGAAAATATTCAAAAATTGATTATGAAGTTGTGAATGCAAGATTTGAGACTCTGGGCAAAACTTGTATAAATGTATATTTGGCGAGATAATTCTGCACTGTGTAAAATTGCAAAAGGGAAGTCGAAAATTAAAATTTTTGAAAATCCAATAAAAATAGTATTATTGAATTTTCAATTCTTGGGGGTAGGTACAGAATTAAATTGGTCCAATTCGTATAAGCCTCACAAAACCAAGTTATAGGAAGGATTAATTTATAATTAGTATATTTAGGTGACTTTTAGTTCACTATTGCGTGAAGCGAAATTAGCGGTGAGATCTGTTATTTACTTGCATGCATGCATAATCGACAATCTAATCTTATATTATTATATAAAGTGTACGAAATGATTTAATTTAATGATTTTTCAAAATCATTCTTCTATGTAGGACGCAATTTTTTTAATATTCAGGAGTAAAATAAAAATTTGTATGCTAATATTTACTTTAACCACCTGCCCACTATCATTTTTTAATCACGCACATTGACTCTTTGATGGTTACTAAGAAAAGTCTTTATTTATTCTTTCTTCCTTTGGATTGATACAAGCAATTATAATTTATTACTTTTGATGTAACAAAAAGTGTATTTAGCTCTTTCTAACTTATCCACAGGGCAAAAGTTTATGTGGAAATTTTATATGGATAACATTGTAACAATCTTATCACCAAATAAGTTATAGATTTAAAAATTGAACATACTCCTACGCCTTTCTAGACATTTGTTGAATTCTAAATATCTTGGATTATTGTTAATTACTTTTTAAACTTAGAATTGTGCGGAACGTATCTAAATGAACTTATTTCTGCAGAAGTAAATTAGGAAGACTTTATAATTTTTAGAAAAAAGATGTGTATACACTCTACATATTTTTTATTAGACAAAAAAATATTTATTTAAATTTTGTATGTCATTTAAAATACCTCTAAAAGTACCTTTAAAATATTTTTTTTGAGACTTTCACATAATAAAAAATTATACGTGGAGTATAAATGATTCCTCAAAGAATATCCACAGATAAATAGTTGGAGGACATCACACTTGGGTGACGTCATCATGATTAAACCATTATAATAATTGGTCAAAAAAAAAAAACATTATCATAATTCGGACAAACCGATAGATCTGTTGCCTGGCCATTGGTAGTTATCCAGTAAAAGCACAAAAAACGTGTCAATGTGGATAAGGTTTCGTACAGCTCTAGAAAGAAGGATCAAAGCTATTCGCTCGTCCCCGCGTGAATCGTACGAGATAAGTACAGGCTCTGTTTAGACAAACAAAAGTTTTTGAAAATTTTTTTGAAATATTATTTAAATGCGTTTTTAATTGTTTTTTTATGTCTTTAGGGGGTGTTTGGTTTAGGAAAATCAAGAAGTGGAATGGGTATCATAAGTAATGATACCCATTGTTGATGTTTGTTAAACAGCTATCACTATCATTCGATAGGAATGATAGTGATTAATTGGGGTGTTAATGATTCCTCCTAAAATACTATTCTATCAAACCCATTACCCCTTATGATTAAAGGTAAAAATACACCCACTTAAAAAATACATATATTTTAAGTTACACACCCCCCCAATATACTCTCTCTCTCTCTCTCTCTCTCTCTCTCTCTCTCTCTCTCTCTCTCTCTCATCTTTTGATTTTGAATATTTTTTATTAGTACTTTATAAAATTTTTATAAAAATTATTTGAAGTAATTTTTTTAAATTCAAAATTTTTTTAATAAAAAATTGAACCGAAAATCAAAGATATATAATACTCTCTATTAACACAATAAAAATGATTTTTTTAAGGTTATCATTTGCATAAAACTCAAATTAGATTATGCTTATATTTAAAATTGAAGAAATCTTTTAGCAATTTTCTTTAAAAAGATACAAAATAAGAAATCTAAAAAATATGTATACAAAATAAGAAATCTAAAAAATATGTATATAATAAATAAAGATTTAAAATTTTTAAAATTTACTTGAAAGTCATTCTAGTAAACCAAACAAGTATTTTTATAATCATACCCATTCCATTATTAAACCAAACATGTTGGGGGGAATCATCAAAACCCATACTCATAATAGGGTTAATAATACCCATAGTGATAGTGATTGAGGAATTTGAACCAAATACCCCCTTAATTAATTTTTTCTCACATGCATCAGTTGTTAAAAAGTATTACAATATCTTTTTTAGTGCTATTCAAAAAAATGCAATCCAAACAAACTAGTGATCTCTCCTTGCAAAATCTTGTTGGTAGAAATTAAAATTTAAAAAAGTTTTAAAATATGAAAAGATCTATAGATGAACATGGGTGTTTGGTTTAAACTCCGCAATTATTATCACTATAAATATCATTAACCTATATATGAGTATAAATTTTGATGATTCCATCAACATATTTGGTTTAGTAATAGAATGTATATCATACCTCTCAAAAAGGTTAATAAATTTGATAAAGTAGTATTTTGAGAGAATCACAAAAACCCTAATTAATCACTTTCATTTCCATTGAATGGTAGTGATAATTGTTTTACAAACATCAACAATGGGTATCATTGCTATTAATACCCATTCCCCTTCTTAATTCCTCTAAACCAAACACCCCAAAAGTATGTATATAGTTACTATATCCGTTTGCTTACATTTATTGTGTTCAATTGCTTGAGACACTTACCCACTAATTAATGAGCCACGGAATTAATTGTGTGAATTCCTTTCTATAATATCTAACGACTTGAGTGAGCAACATAGACATTTCTATTTTATGATATACTCTAATTTTATAAATTAAAAATAACTAAATGCACATATTTACTGTAAAACTGCTTACGGTTGTTAACGGAAATAGCTCCTAGTGCCCATCTACAAAAGATGTAAAATTTGACCACATTTTTTCTACATATTCTCAATGGTATCATGCGCGTTTCTTTGAAGATACATGGTATATATATGTGTAAAAAATAGTGGATTCTCAATGGTTACTAAAGATTGAAAGTTAAAAAAGGGGTTAAGTACACTTTATCCCCTTGACTTACCTTGAAAAAATTCTTAAATGAACCCAATTCACGGTCTCACTTGTAAATTTTATCATATAAAATAAAGTCACATAAACATCCTTATATCACTTTCTTATGCCAGCATGCATCATCATATTTATGTTGCATTCTTTTAAATCACAAAATCTACAGATGAGGTCGTAGACTCGGTTCACTTAAAAATCTCCTCTTACCTTTTAGTTTTGCTTTATCCAATTCAACATAATTGACATACACTTTACCCCAAAAGATTCCATCAATAATTATAAGTATATAAAGATGTTGTGATTTTTTTTGGACACATATATTCTGAGTATAAATTGAAGAAACAATTAATATTGCATTTCATTTCTAACTTATTTACATAATCTTTTAATTGTTTAAATTAATGACTATATGAATATTTTGTAATTGTAACACTTTATTCAATACTTCTTTGTATCTCTTTATAAAAAAAAAGTGAATATATAACTTCTTGTTATTTTTCATGGTTTTTTAATAGCTAAAAATAAATAAAAAATTACCATTTATGCAAATATTAATATACCATGAAAAAAAAACTCTAAGTAGTAAATCTTTAAATCAAATAATAATTAATAAAAGAGAGTGAATTTTAACAAAAAAATATTTAAGTATGTAATTGCGAATGCAATGGTATATTCAAACTTGTTAAATAAAAATAATGTTTACTTATTCAAAATAAATGTTTCTAATAATAAATATCTATAGATTATAAACTATTACATTATTGTTTAAAAAACATTGCATGTGTATGTGCTTATATGTGTGCGCGTATGCGTGGAGGTTTGTGTATATGTGTGTTTGTTTATGTGTGTTTTGTGTATACATACGTGTGTATTTAATACCCTAGCAAGATTAGAAACATAATTGCGGTAACAATATTTCATCCTTATTTTTATTTAATTTGTTTGATAGTGAATGATTGAATTGCCATGATTGAAACAAAATAAAAGACACGTGGCATAAAATTCTTGCTTCTTTTAAATGCTAAAAGTTAATATAAATAATTTATAAATTGATTTAAGAACATTTAAGAATTACTTATATAGTCACAACTGAAAAAAATTATAATAAATATATAAATACATTAAAAAAATAATAGAAAAATAACTTTAAAAAGAGTGTTTTTTTCGTCTAAAGAAAGTTCACATTATCTTTTTTTTTACTTTTTTCTATTTATGAAATATTTCAATGGGGGTTAAGTGTCTGTTAATTAGGTCAAGAGGGCGGTGAAATTAAGACCTAAATTTATAGGGGCCAAATGTAATTAACTCTAATAATATAGCTTCAAAATTAGAAATTAATAAAAAATAGATTATGCAAATTTAAAAATTGTATAATAAATTTTATAATTTTTTTATTAAATTTTATACTATTATAATAAGATATAAGAGATTAATGATGAAATTTTAGAATTTTAACCGTTTAATTCTTTATTAGTCAAATTTCGCATTGAATAATACATAAACGTGTTGTGTACAACGTTTGTACATACCCCCTGGTACCTGCACCCGTCTTGTCATATTGGCATATGACTTGATTTGTTTTGGCCTCCCAATGGTTCAGACGTAACGTGTCTACACTCTCTAAATCTGCGAGTGGTATTATTCTTCTCCCTACCCCACCTCTGTCTGTGGCCGAATCTTTTATTCAGGTAGGACCATTACGGAGCGTGTGATATACGCCTGCATGGTAGCCGGACATCAGATGTTCCAAGTTTAAGTGGGTCCCAAAATCACATGTGATTATTAAAACAGCGTACAAATAAAGTCGGGACACTGGATCTACCCCAGTCGAGCCATCAATCAGATTGATGGTGCCATTCGGTCACACGTGTCCTTCGATTTTTGACTTTTCCAAAGGGTTGGTACACGTAGTCAGACTTTTTCCCAATCAGACTACCTGCGTGTTTTCAGATGTGTGGTTGGACAACAACATGGGGTCCGTCCCCCGAAAGGTGCGTCGTTTTAAAGGAGGATTGTGGAAAATGACGTGCAGGAAAAAGGTGTTTAGAACATTGAATGTGTTTCTTTGAAAAGATTTTGAAGTGTCCACCGAAGAATATTTGAGTTGCAAAATGTTCCCTAAAAAATTTAATAGATGCATCGCACCCTCTAACAATCTCCATTTGAAGAATTAACAGCTAAGCGGTGTGCGCCTACTTATCAAGACACAAACTTGGGTTATTTTGACTACTTTGACTGTGACATATTTTATATATGTATATATATAGACACACAAAATGCAACCATTAACTTTTATTTGAGTTGCAAAATGTTTCCTAAAACATTTAATAGGTGTATTGGACCCTCTAACAATCTCCATTTGAAGAATAAAGAGCAAAATGGTGTGCGCCTACTTATGAAGACCCAAATTTGGGTTATTTGGACTACTTTGACTGTTACATATGTGTGTATATACACACACATATCTATTCATGCTCTTGCACTGTTTTTTTAAGTAGAAAAAATTAAAAAGATGAACCTGATCATAAAATTACCAAAGGCATTTTTTTCCGTCCTTTCAATGTGTTTCCAATAGCATATACAATTCTTAATTTTATTTCAATATAATCCAATTTATTTATAAAAAGAATTATCTCAAACCAAAAAATAAAAAACAATAAATATTTTTAACCCAATACAAAGATCATGCTTTATTTTTGTATTATTTAACCAATGTTAAATTAGAAAATAAAGAAAATAACAAACTTACACAATCCAAAAACTAGTGGAGAGTAAGGTATTTCAAACATAATAGGAGGCTCAATCTGTATTTTTTTATTGGCCCAATCAATGAAAATAAAAAAGACTAATCCAACCCAGAAAAGAAAAGTGAATAAAAGAATTCTAGCTTAATAAGATACTCAATTTTTTATTTTCTGAATCAACCTGTTATAAGTTAAGCAAAAAATAAAAAATTGGTCCAAGCAAATACATATGGGTGAAAAAAACTTTATCTCAGTCTAAAAAGAATTATAAAAAATGGATATTTGTTTAAGAATGAAATGAATAATGAAAAATGCAGTAGCTATTTGAGTATCCAAAATTTTATGATTTTTTTTTTAAAAAAGAGTAAAATTTACTCTGCTATCCACTCAATTATCCAATTTTTTTCAAATAATGAAAAATGATGCCACCTGAAACAGAGCACGTGTTTTGCATAAAAGTGACAACTTTGTCCGTTCACTATTAGGTTGAGGTTACACAGATCATTTAAATCATCAAATTGACCGAGTTATATTTTTCATTGACTATTGGTCAAGGATGTAATAGTGCTTTAACATGATTATATCACTTTGATAGAGGAAATTTGCCCTCATTATGTTGCTGCTTGGTCAATTGATAATTTTCTCTAAGGATAACAAAGCCAAAACTAGAATTTCCTTACAATAAATAAAGAACTTCATCCAAAGAATGCTAAGAGAATGTTTAGTTTGGTTAATTGCACTGAAATGAAAAGACAATGCCTAAAATTACACTAGGAAGTATCAAAGCTTAAGAATGTCTTGCATGTTTAAACTCCTATATTTATAGGTTCAGACATCTCAAATATATGGTCATGTCTCTAAAAAAGACAATCCTCCATGGATGGTTGTTTATTCAAATTCTGTAGAAACATTCTCAATAAAAAAGGTACCTTTTCAATTCAAAATGAACATTTTGAATTAAATTGATGTCATTTAAACTAAAAAAATGCTTCATTAGCAATGCATAATGTCTGTTGGGATTAACCTTAAAGAAGTACCTCTTCAAAATAAAGATTTCAATAATTAATGTACAAAAGCAGTGAGCACAAGCAGGCAAGTTCACCGCTACTTTCTGACCAGATTTCCAAAGAGTTATCACGATAGAAGCAAGGACCTGTGTCTGCAACTGCTCTATGACAGCATCCAATTAGAACTGTCAATAGGGCTGAGCCGGCTCGAGCTCAGTTCGTTCGGCCCGAAAAAAGCTCATGATCTTAACCTTATATTGAGTCGAGCCGAGCTTGAGCCGAAATATTAGGCCCGAAATATATCTGAGCCAAGCTTGGACTTCACAAGGCTCAGATCCCGTTATAAACCTGGCTCATAATATATATATATATATAGACACACATACACACACATACATATATACATACATACATATACACATATACATATACATATGTACACATATATGTACATACACACATATATATATGTATATGTACACATATAATATTATATATATACACACACACACACTATATTATACATTATACTATATTATAGATATTGTATATCATGGTACTTATAAGCTTAATAAACTAGTGTGAGTGAAGCTTTTGTGCCATAGATCTAATGCACTTAACCTGTTTGATAAAGTAATGTAGAAAATAATACTCTTTTGTGCCATAAAATTATCATTTGCATTTTAGTTAAATACGTACATCAATATGTAAATGAGATATTTATGCTTAGTAGTAGTATTTTGCAAATGGATTTTGTGAATTTTTTACTTGAATACTTGTTAGTACGCATTTTGAGACAGTCATTTTTTACTTAATCACTTCAAATAATTTTTCTTTTTATTTCAAAAATAATTTTATGCTGGAGGATTGTATTTATACACAGTAATATTAATTTGCTAATTAATTTGTCTCCAGTTATTATTTTTTTGAGATTATTGAATTTTAGAAATATTTCAATAGTTTTTGGCTCACAGGCTCGTGAGTTTAGGCTTACAACCTGAATATTTTGTAAGCCGAGTATGAGCTTCACATTCATAAACTCGAAGCTCAAAGCTCGAAGCTCATAACCCAATTAAATATATGAGATGAGCCTGAGCTTGTTAAAGTTAGGCTCATAGGGCCCGATTGACACTCCTACATCCAATTATGTTGCTGTGTATGTTTTTCTTAAAACTATTTCATTTTAAGTCATTCATCACTAACTATATCCAACAATCCTCGACCTAGTTATTGATGAATCAAACAAAATTCAAATTAAGATTTCTGCATATAATAGGTTTATTACAAATTAATTTTATTACTGGTATAACTATTTCAGAACCTTGTTGAAATCGACTGCAAGCTCAAACTTTAAACCACAATTCCCATGTAACAAGGTTGGAAACAACTATACACATAAACTTTATTTTTTTCTCTTAAACATTCACCATGAGCTTTAGCTCCGTATTATAGCATTGTGCTACCTACTAATTTTGTGAACACTTACAAAAATTTATTATTTAACTTTTGATTGAAGCAGCACCATTTCTTGTGTTCATATAGGTGAAGTCAACTTTGAAGCCTTATAATTAAACTTCTTTGTTATTTATACCAAATATATCTACTTCATCAAGAATAATAATAATAATTATTCAACCTCTTTTTCCACAAATATGTAATTCTAATTTTGATGATAACAAACTAAAATGCTACTAATTATCTTGGTTGAGAAATGTGTGTAGCATGAAATATATTTATATCAAGTTGGAAGATAGGATAAAAAAGCAGAATGTATTGGCCGCTTGATCGGACGCCAATTTCAATGTTTCGGTCTTCCGAAGTGCCTTCAGATAGCTCTTCGACTAGTACTTCAGTAGTTCGAAAGTCCTCCAGAAAAGACAAAAAGATCAGACTCTTTTGGATGCCTGTTTAGACGCTTGTTCAGCCGTCCAGATAGTCCCCAAAATGGTCAGAATCATTCAGACAACATGTCAAACGCAGAGTTGGTTGTTTGAACACAACCTAAAAAGTCAAAAGTGTACAAGCACTAGTTCGGAATATGGACATCTCTTTTGGTCGTTCGAAGCGACCATATTTAGTTCAACACTACAAGGCTTTAGACAATAGTTCGGAAAACACCCTTGGAATTAGGCCAGCCGAGCGCCCCAACAGCTATTTTTTCTGCATTTAATGTTTGACTGTTGGAGGGTTGTTGAAGGTAATTTTTGAAGAAGTACATAGCAATAAAATCTAGACTTATTGCCAACTGTTGTATTGAGTATTACAAAGCATTGATTAACATTTTTGAGCAAGAAAAATAAATCCTTTTTGTTTTGTCTTGTAAGCAAAAGTGAGAATCCTTTATTGTAAGAGCGATCAATTCAGTTGTATATTAGAGAGGTTTGCTTGGATAAGTTGCAAAATCTCTTAGCTTAACCAGTGAGTGTCTAAGGTGAGTAAAAAACGAGTCAATCTTTGTACAGGGTGGTTTTCAGTTATCTATAAGTGAATGGATTCAAGTGTATCAAAGTTTCAAGTTTGGTGAAACTTGGAAGCGTTTTGATTAGCTCAATCTATCTCTTTTCTTATTTAATTTCTGTCCTTATTGTTATTGCCATATCATTTATGCATAAATTACTTGAGTATTAACATAGATAACTTGGTAAATTTAATTTTAAAAATTTTCTTAAACCAAGTTAAGTTTTTTAGAGGAACCTAATTAATCCCCATCTTAGGTTGCTTAGGGAACTACAATTGGTATCGGTGCATCGGTCTCCATTTGCATTATTTTTATTAGTCTAACAAGTTACGAAAGATTATGGCAACATCAAACAAGTCATTGTTCTTAGTAGGTTAATCCATCGCTAGACCATCTATGTTTGATAAGGTAAATTATATAACTTGGAAGGAAAGGATGCAAATATTTCTTCAATCTATTGATGTTGAGTTATGGTATATAGTGACCGAAGGTCCACATGAGGCTACAATTGAGGATAGAGAAATCAATACTTGTAAGCTCAAGACTAGACAAGAACTTACACCACAAGATAGAACTAATCTTAGATTGAATACAAAAGTAATGAATGTGCTTTATAATACTTTAGATGCAAAAGAGTCAACAAGGGTCAAGGGATGTAAATCTGTTGAGGAGATTCAGGATAAGTTGAGAGATATACATGCGGGTGGTGACAATGTGAAGGAAGAAAAGAAAGCATTGGTTGTAGCCAAATATGAATCTTTTAAGGTGGAGCCTCATGAGAATATAGATAAGATGTATTATCGTTTTAATGATATCATTAAGGATCTTAAGGCCTTACAAAAGGATACTCTTTGGGAGAGAAAAATAGGAAAATCTTGAATGTCTTAAGAAAAGAATGGGAAAGTAAGGTTATGGCTATTGAGGAAGCTAAATAATGAAATACATTTCCTATTAAATCTTTTATTTATTCTCTAATCTCTTTTAAGCTTAAATTTAAATCCAAGATACAAGAAGAGAAAGAGGTCAAAGTGAAGAAGAACATAGCACTAATGTCCTCACAAGATGAAGATGACTCCTTTTGAATTGATGGTGAGGACATGAAGATGGAAGAAAATGACTTAGCTCTCCTTACAAAGAGCTTCAAAAAGTTTCTCACAAACAAGAGAAGATCTAGAAGAGGAGGACTAGGTAACATCAACCAATCAAGCTTCTCAAGAAAAAGAGGCAAGTGAGAAGCCACCAAGAAACAAAATAATAAATGTTAAGAGTGTGGGTAATTGGGATGCTACATGAATGAATGCCCTTCAAAAAAGAAGAAAGAAGGACGAAGAGAAAGAAGACAAAGATTCAACAACTTTCAAATCACTTGGAATGAGTGTAATTCTGAGGGAGAAATAGAAGAAGAGGAAGAAATGACTCAAATAGCCTTCATGGCCTTTGGAGATAATGAGGTAACTTCAAATCACTCATCTATTGATAAAAATGATTGTAACGATGGTGATGATACTGTAGATTTTGTTTTCAAATTGTATAGTAGTTTGAAAGAATCATATACCAAGAACAAAGAGCTAAAATTGAAAATAAATGCTTTGTTATGTGATAATGCAAGTTTAGTACAAGAAAATAGAGGATTGAGAGACAAGTATGATGAGCAAAAGAAAAAAAAAGAGTGGACATGGCTTGGAATTTAGAAGATTTGAAAAAAAAAGCTAGATGAGCGATCCACTTTTGACAACAAGATTAAGAGTGAGCAAGAGAGTTTGAAAAAGAGGATGAGTGAATTGAGTAAATTTCTTAGAAAGGAAAAATAAGAGGTTCTAAATAAGGACACAGTTAGAAGCATGCTTAGTATAATAGATTTACTTTATATAGAAAGAATAGAGTTAGATTTATTATACCCATGTATGTGAATAATTCTCATGTTATATGTAATTGTTTTTGTCAAGTTAGACATATGAAAAATAATTGGATTGTTTAAAGAAACACGAGACAAGGTATGAAAGCTATGTGGATTAGAAAAACTTGTGCTAACTCTTGTGGAACCAAAGATGAAAGGGTAACAAATATTATTTCTTAACTTTGTGTGTAGGTGTGCCTCAAGAACACTTTTAAGGAGACAAAGTGGTTCATTGATAGTGAGTGTTCAAGGCATATGACTGGAGATCCATCATTGTTCATAAAGGTCAAGTAAAACAATAGTGAAAAAGTCAGCTTTGGAGATGACATGAAAACTGAAACCATTAGAATAGGTGATATAGGTAGCAATGATGAGACTTTTATTCAAAATGTTTTATTAGTTGATAATCTTAACTATAACTTGTTAAGTGTAAATCAATTATGTGATAAAGGTCTTTGTGTGTTGTTTAAAAAGTATGAATATCTTGTATTTGATTCTAGTTATAATATTGCTTTTAGAGGTAAGAGACATAATGACACATAAATTGTTTATATAGATAGAAGAGGTAGTGACAGAATAAAATGTCTTAAGGCTCCTAGTGATGAACCTTGGCTTTGGCATAGGAGACTTTGTTATTTCAATATGGATTTATTGAATGAGTTATCTAGAAAAGAACTTGTCTAAGGTATCAAATTGACAAAGACAAAATTTGTGACGCTTGACAATTTGGAAAATAAACAAAGGTCTTTTTTAAATTAAAAAATTGTGTTTCTACTTCTAGAGCTTTGGAGCTTATACATTTAGATTTATTCGAACCTACTCAAGTGACAAGCTTTGGGGAAAAAGATTTGTTTTTGTTATTGTAGATGATTACTCAAGTATACTTGGATGCTATTTCTTGCACACAAGGATGATACTTTAAAAAAAATTTGTTTCTTTATTTGCAAAAGTTCAAAATTTGTTAAACTTGATCATTGTGAAAATAAAAACCTGATAATGAAATCGAGTTTAAATATTGTGATTCTTTGAAATTTTGTGATCAAAGTGGTATTACTCATGAATTTTCAACCATTAAGGTTCCACAACAAAATGGTATTGTTGAAAGAAAAAATTCAACTCTTCAAGAAGCCGCTAGAACCATGATAAATGAATGTGATTTACCAAAATATTTTTGGACCGAAGCGGTTAATATGACTTGCTATGTTATTAATAGAGTTCTTTTGAGGCCTATTTGAAACAAAACATCTTATGAAGTTTATTTGACAAAAGTCAATTGTTGGCTATTTTAAAGTTTTTGGTTGCAAATGCTTTATTTTAAACATTAGGGAATATCTTGGTAAGTGACGTGGTGTAGATTAGGTATAGAAAATCAAGTAAAGCATACACACAAAAGTCAAGTAATAAACCTAATCTCCCAACTTTTACCGCAAGTATACGGGTTGTTGTAGTATAGGAAATTAGGGTCGAATCCCTCAAGGAACCAACAAGATGCAATTACTAGAGTTTTATCACGTTCTTTATTATCTAAGCAATGATTAAATTGAACAAGTTTGAGTTGAAAATAAAAGTAACTAGGAGAAACTTGTAAGAATGCAAGAATTTTGGTAGAAGAATATTTATGAAGGAATTCTAGGGTTATGAATCCACTAATAATCGATATTAAGTTGTAGAGATTAACACTTGCCATGTTGAACTTGCTTTGTTTAAGGAATGCAATTCCATATATATCAAAACTTGCTTTCACTAATGAGTTGATTTAATCTACCTACTACCGTGATAGAGTGGATGTGGTAATGCATGAATTGCTTCATCAAGTCCTCATAAGCATAACACTATTTTCATGTGCTAGTGCTTAAGCTCAATCATTCATTTTTCATTATTAAGAACAAACTTAATTGATCCCTAATAACTAAGATGCTTTACATGTGATGGCCTTTCAAATACAAAGAGTTAAAGCTTGAATAATTGAAGAAACAAGAGCAAGAAAGGGCAAGGTTAATAAAAACAAGTCTTAAACTTAATGCATTAGTATCATCAAAACCCTAGAATATAGAATTTAGCTCAACATGGTTGTCTCCAAATCAATACACATGAATTGAAAACAACTAGCCATAGCAATCAAGTGGAATGAAATAGACAAAGTTGAAGAAAGCTTATTCAATATGAAATGGCTTCAAGACTTGTATTTCTTGCACAAAAATTGCTACAAGGATTTTGAACAAAAAAACTCTCTTGAACTCACAATATTTCTATTACGGCTTGAGAATTCTAGCAATTCTCTACAAATTCCCTATCCTAGCATATCTCCAACTCTTCACAAATGACTTCTATTTATAGACATGGATTCTACAAGGTATTTTGCCAACTTGCCATTTACATTCAATGAGTTGGAATAATGAAAACCCTAGTTGAAGGCCTAAAAGTCTCCATTTGCACTTCCAATGCAATCTTCAACTTTGCAAAACCTATGTATAGTTCAAAAGTATACAAAAACAGCTAGAGGATGAAACAAGTTGCAATAGCCAAAATTTGGCAAGTCGGTTATGATACGCGACTATCGATACGCAGCTAGTCGTCCGCAAATCGCGTTTCCTGGTCCCACATGTGTAAATTTTTGCTCAGTTGTCCCTCCAGATGTCCTGATCCTTTTTCATGACTTCCTTAGAATTTTAGCATATTTTTTCTAATTTTTCACATTTTGCTCATTTCATGTTCCAAATAATTCTTTTGCTTATTTCACTTAATCACCTTGATCTTGGCATTCCTTGATGAATCTGCAAAAATAAATATTAGTTTGTAAATTAAATACTCAAAATAATAGTTTTAGATGCAAAAACCCTAATTCTGAAAATAAACCCTACTGAATGAAAACATGTTATTTAAAGTCAAAAAGTATAATAACTTAACTAAAAATACCCTAAAAATACCAACTAATATACATATTAATATGGGCAAAATTTTCACTTGTCAAACTCCCCCACACTTGAATCATTGCTTATTCTCAAGCAATTTGAAAATCAAGAGATTCAACAACATGATTCAAGCATTGAAATAACTCATGTATGTTTCTCAAATAATCTTGTCCAAAACTACTCAAGTAAATAATCATTATGTAACATCCTTGTTTTTCTAGTACTTATAATATTAAGTGAAGGAAAAGTAATTATATCATAAATTCCACTTGTTTGGAGTAAGTTTCTTTGCCTTACTAAATTTTACAAACAACAATGCATATAGCTAATCAAGTAGTCTTTACACCTTAAGATTATCTCATAAAAGAGGGATAATTCACATGCATTTGGCACAATATGAAGTTGTCTTTTTATGTGAAGATCGACATTTTTAGATGAAGACTGCCGGTTACTCAACACTTCATTTATTTTTCTTTTTGTTCAATTGCTTTCTTGAGAGTGAAAAATCATCTTTTGATGTGAAGATCGAGATTTTCAGATGAAGACCTCCGGTTACTCAACAAATTTTCTATTCTCAAGTTGCTTTTGCCTTTTCTTTTCTAAGTACCGTTTGACGCGAAAATTGACATTTTTAGATGAAGATTCTCGGCTTACTAAGTACTAGATATCAATTGTTTTCTTCATCACATCTTCTTTTTTCTGATTGTTTTCCCACTTAAACTAATAATCATAAAGCATTTGGACCCTCAACCTTCTATATTCCTTGTTTCTTTTGTAAGACCGAATAAAGAAAAAAATCTCAACATAAACTTGTGTCCTTTTAGGCACTAATCACTTCTACCTTTCCTAATATACTTTCCTCAAAATAAGAATTTTTATTACATAATAATTACTACTCTCTATTTGGATTAAGCTATTTTAAGGAACTACATATAATTAGTCCAATAGATAGAAGATGTTTTTAACAAGCTAACTTTTTTTCCAAAACTAAGCTAAATCATGATAGACTTCCAAACTTTGGAATTGTTTTTGTGAAACCGGTGAAAAATAATTAGATTGGAAAAATTGTGAAAAATTTTTGACGGAGTGTCCCCTATAAATGGATTAAACTCCTTGTCAAACACAAGAACATATCAATTTTTCAATCAACCTTTTTCCACACCCCATGTTCTTCATTGTCAAACACGTGAGTATAACCTCCAAAACCTTTTTCCCCACACTTATATTACACAATATGCTCAATGTAAAATAGGAGAAATAGAAGTATGAAAGCAATTAAAACTCCCTTATTCATATGTTTGAGCAGTTTGAACAAGCTATCACGGACTTTGAGTAGTTCACTAGTACGAATAATATCAAAGAAAAACATATTAGTTAATGTAGCATTCACATCAAAACTAAACTTAAATGTTTTAACAAACATTAAAGGAAATGTCCTAAATAACTACGAAGAGGGAGGTTGGTCATGTTGATCTCTCCATCTTTGCTCCAAGGTGTGCAGCCGTCCATCAATGGTGTCAAGTCGTTGTGTGATGGACTGGAAGGATTCTCTTTGATAATTGCAGATATTTTGCATTTCTTCCATCAATTGTTACCATGGAGTTGTGCGTTACCTTGGAGGAGCTGCGATAGAAGGGCCAGCTTGTGTAGATGAGGAAGGCCCGGCATGGTAGGAAGATTCTTCAACGTCCTCTTGGTGCTCCCTGGGGTGTGCTCCTACTTGCTGTCCAAGAATTTGTTCTAACATACTTGGATTCTTCAAATGAATGTGGCGAAAGACGGAGATGGTGATGATGTCTACTTTGGGAATCAGTTGGGGAGCCTCTCCTTGGGTATTGACTCCGTAGAACTCGAAGATCCTAGTCAACAACCTGGGAAAACCAAAACAAGTTTTCGGAACCCGAGCTCGCGCAATAGTGCGCATGTAACTGATAATGATACTAGGCAAGGGAATTCGACGAAGGTCGTTTCCTTGCCCATTTACCATTTTGTCCAACAAGTACAGGTCGGCATTCCTAACTTCATTTTTGCTACTTCTTTTAGGCATAACATTATGAGCAAAAATGAAAATGCAAATATGATAAGTATTGTCAAACCTGTTTGGTATAGAGGCCGTCCTTTCATAATCGCCGTGGCGGGTTACTTTCATCTTGGACCTCGAACCATCTTTTGGCTTCTTGAATGTTCCATGTTTGCTCGTCCCACTTGAATTCCTTCTTGTAGTCCACATCCATCCCCTCATTTCTACAATGTAGCATCTCCGCGAATACGGGACCGTAGCAACACAATCCTTTTTCCACGGACTGTGGTTTGTAGGTAGGATGCGCTATGTCCTTCCTTGTCATCAATGTTGGCATAAAACTCGTGCACCAAATTTAGGTAGATGAGCTCCGGTAGATTGAGGATTGGGTCCCATCCCATTCGTGCAAAGAGGGCACTTATATGGAAGAATTGATCCACCTCGTTGTCCAAGCTTTTCTCCTTAATCAATTCTTTATGTACTCGAGCGTTGTACCATTCTTCATTCTCCAAGGATGTGAAATGCCGAGTGTCGAATTGGGGTATGGGTTCCTCCTCTTCTCGTTGTGCAACCGTGCACTCTACTGCGTCTTTCGAGACATTTTTGCCTAAAACAACAAGTAAAGTTAGCTCATGATTAAAGAATGAATGCAAGCCTTGAAATTGATTGTATTTCTTTCAAGTTAGCATGAATCTTAGTATGTCTTCTAACCCCTACTTTATCATCCCAACTTCCAATTGCATGCTTGTAACTTATTAAAATAGAGTTGTTTTCATGCTTTCATGGTGCACCGTAAAATGTTGCTTCATTCTTCTATGGTAGTTCTACTCTTTTCATCCCTTTATGCATTTGGTTCAAAATGTCCTCACTTAGTTTGATTTAGTTTAAGATAATTGCCTATGTTCCTCTTTGAATTTTCTTATGTCAAATTGGGCATGCTAACACAATGTAGCTTAATTTAACTCTTTGTGCATGTTAACAATGTCCTTTTATGAAGGAATTAAGCCCTAGTTTCATTCAAATGCATGTAGTAGTGATTTCACCCTTTTTTCACAAAAATTCACTTATTCTATTCAAAGTCCACATGTTCATGCTCCATATTACTCTAAGCAAGTGTTACCCATGCTCAATCTAGTGCAAATAAGGCATCTATATCATTAAAATTAACATAGCATAACACAAATTCAATGTCTCCACATTTTCAGCATATGAACATCAAAGTGGAATTTGAAGACTTAAACTTGAGTTGTAAGGATGAAAGCTTACCTGAAATGTGATGCAAATGCTTCAATGATGTGTCAAGGTGGAAATTTGTCCACGAATGGCTTTGAATTGATACCACAGTGAAAAGAAAAATTAGGGTTTTTGAAAATTTTTGTGAATTTGTCCCTTTTTCGTGCAGATTTGATGGAAAATTCTGAATCAAGTGTGTTGTTTGTGGTGTTTATAGTGAGGTTTTGTGGTGAATTTGAAGGAAAAGGGACGTAGATGGAATTGGGAGGAGGAATTGAGAGAGTTTTGTAGAAAAGAGGGAAGAAGAATACCTGTTCGATTGCCCCGTTATTTGCCAAAAATTGCAGCCGATACGCGCTTGATGTCTGCGTATCCTGTTGAATCGTCCGCGTATTGCTGTTGTCGCATATCTGCCACACCTCTCAGAACCTGATATGCGGATGGCGATACGCAACTGCCACTCACGTATCGCTGTTGACACGTATCGTGATGAGTCCCTAGAACCTTATACATGGATAGCGATACGCGGCTGCCAGTCGCGTATCACTGTTAACGCATATCTGATTCTGTTCTTGATGTTCCAGGTTGGTTTTTCAGCCATTTTTATGAGCAAATTTGTTCCAGTTATGCTTCTTCTTTTTGGCCAAACTTTTGTAAACATGTAAACATATCATCCATAGTTTGATTCATGCTTTAAAGTCAGTATAAACATGATCATTTAGCAAATGAGAAGTGATTCAAAATAGCTCCAAACAAATTCTGCAACTTATGTTTTATCTTAGATCCTTAAAATCAAAGTTTTTGATTTCAAGTTTTTGACTATCTTAATGCTGCAAACATGCTTTAGTGATGAAAACAAAGTTGTCCACATGCTTTTTATGCATCAAAAACATCAAATTTTCAAAACTTATGAGCAAAATCATAAAGAGTCTCTTTTGGAATTTCATCATCCAATGGAATAGTTACTTTTTCCTCAAAAAGCTCAATTTGATTTTTATCATGTTTTGAACTTCAAAATCATTTTGCACAAGTTTCAATTGATAAAACTAAGTTGCTCAAAGCCATTTTATGCATCAAAATTTCATGAATTGCAAAATGAGCATCATTGTTCTCAATCAAATTTGGCTTATGAATAGTAACCAATGGAATAGTATTTGCATTTTCATGCTTCAAATTGGTTTACTTGTTCCTTTAAGCTTCTAAATCCACTTCAAACAACCTTCAAATGATACAACTAAGATGTTTAAACCAAATGTACCTTTGAAACACAGAGATATGAAATTTGGCATTCAACATCCTAATTTAAGCATGCATTCTTCATCATGGTCTTCACTTTTCACCTTAACTTCACTTTTCCATCCTTATTAAAATTTATCTTAAAAACACCTTACTAAACTTAAAAGTAACATATAAAAGCATCTTACATTACCAAAATCATTGGGTTGCCTCCCAACAAGCGCTTTAGTTATAGTCAAAAGCTTGACTATCCACCTCTTGTGGTTCATGAAGTTGATTCTCCTAAGGGATAATTTTCTCCCTTAGGAATTAATTGTCCGGCGAGGTAAGGCTTTAACCTTTGACCGTTGACCTTGAAGTATTCTCCATGTTGATTCACTACTTCAACCGCTCCATATGGAAATACTTTTGTTACTTCAAAAGGTCCCGACCACCTTGCTCTCAATTTTCCTGGAAACAATTTGAGCCTTGAATTGAATAATAAAACTTTTTGACCTATCTCAAATTGTTTTGGAGTTAGGTGCTTGTCATGCCAAAATTTGAGCTTTTCCTTGTACATTTTGGCATTTTCATATGAATTGAGTCAGAATTCCTTCCAATTCACTTAACTCCAAAAGCCTCTTCCTACCTGCAAGATTTAAATCGAAATTAATAGACTTTATGCCCAATATGACTTGTATTCAATTTCTACCGGAAGATGACATGCTTTTCCAAAAACTAGCCGATATGGAGACATTCCAATGGTGTTTTATAAGCTGTTCTATAAGCCCATAAAGCATCATCGAGCTTCTTTGCCCAATCCTTTCTTGATTTATTCACTGTTTTTTCCAATATTAGCTTCAACTCCCGATTGGCTAATTCGGCTTGTCCATTTGCTTGAGGAGTGATAAGGTAATGAAGTTTTGTGCCTGCAACCATACTTAGACAAAAGTGAGTCAACTTGCTTATTACAAAAATGCTTACCTTCATCACTCACGATTGCCTTAGGGACTCCAAACCTTGTGAAAATGTTCTTTTTAAGGAATCTAAGTACAACCTTAGCATCATTAGTTGGTGAAGCAATGGCTTCCACCCATTTGGAAACATAATCAACTGCAACTAAGATGTAATGATTATTAAAAGAACTAGGAAATGGCCCCATAAAATCAATCCCCCAAATATCGAATAATTCAACTTCCATGAATGTAGTAAGTGGCATTTCTTGTCTCCTAGAGATGTTACCGGTTCTTTGACATGTATCACATTTTTTTACATATTCTCTAGCATCAAAATACATAGAAGGCCAATAAAATTCCGATTGCCATATTTTAGCTACCGTTTTAGATGTACTAAAGTGTCCTCCAGTTTCTAAAGTATGACAATGGTATAAAATGCTATTTACTTCATTTTCGGCCACACATCTTCTTATCATGCCATTCGCACAATGTTTGTATAAAAGTGTTCTATCAAAAATAACTTTTAACATCATGCATGAACTTTTTCTTTTTATGATGATTTAAATCTTTAGGTATTACACTTCCCACTAAATAATTTACAATATCGGCGTACCATGGTGATTGTGTAATAGCCATTACCGTTCATCCGAAAATCTTCTTAGATTGGAACTTGATTGTTGGTAGGGATGTACTCAATTCTTGACAAATGGTCCGCCACCGCGTTTTCGGATCCCTTTTTGTCTCTAATCTCCAAATCAAATTCCTGCAATAATAAAATCCATCTAATTAGTCTTGGTTTTGCATCCTTTTTATTTAACAAATATTTTAAAGCTGCATGAGTCCGTATAGACAACAACCTTAGATCCTATTAGATAAGATCTAAATTTGTCTAGTGCAAAAATAACAGCCAACAATTCTTTCTCGGTAGTTGCATAGTTAATTTGTGCATCATTTAAAACTTTGCTAGCATATGATATAACATGCAACTTTTTGTCTTTTCTTTGCCCTAAAACTGCCCCAACCGCATAGTCACTTGTGTCACACATCAATTCAAATGGTAGTGACCAATCCGGTGAAGTGATGATAGGAGCAGACACTAATTCTTTCTTCAATCTTTCAAAAGCCTTCAAGCATCTATCATCAAAAGAAAAAGGAGTTTCTTTGCATAATAAATCACATAATGACTTTGCTATTTTGGAGAAATCTTTGATGAATCTCCTATAGAAGCTTGCATATCCAAGAAAACTTCGTATCCCTTTTATGTTACTTGGTGGGGGCATTTGCTCAATTATTTCAATTTTAGCCTTATCTACTTCAATTCCCTTAGTGGAAATTTTATGCCCCAACACTATGCCTTCTCTAACCATGAAATGACATTTTTTCAATTAAGAACAAGGTTAGTTTCTTCACACCTTTGTAAAACTAGATCAAGATTATGTAAACATTTATCAAAAGATGAACCAAACACCTGAAAAATCATCTATAAATATTTCCATAATCTTTTCAATGTAATTCGAAAATAAAGCCTATCATCAAACGTTGAAATGTAGCGGGTGCATTACACAAACCAAATGGCATTCTTCTAAATGCAAATGTACCATATGGACACATAAAAGTTGTCTTTTCTTGGTTCTCGGGTGCTATGGCAATTTGATTATATCTGGAATAACCATCAAGAAAATAATAATACTCATGTCCTGCTATTCTTTCTAACATTTGATCAAGAAATGGTAAAGGAAAGTGCTCTTTTCTAGTTACAGCATTTAATTTTCTATAATCTATACACACTCTCCACCCGATTACAATTCTAGATGGAATTTGTTCATCATTTTTCCCCTTTTACAATAGTCATTCCACCTTTCTTAGGCACCACATGTATAGGACTTATCCAAGCACTATCAGAGATAGGAAAGATTATACCTGCATCGAGCCATTTGAGAATTTCCTTTCTTACCACCTCTTTCATGTTTGGATTGAGTCGCCTTTGCATTTCTACAACTGGTTTGCAGTTTTCTTCCTAATAGAATGTGATGCATGCATAAGGAAGGACTTATTCCTTTTAAATCTGAGAATAGTCTATCCAATGACCTTTTTATGCTTCTTTAGAACTCTTAATAATTTATCTAGCTGCTCACGATCAAGGTTAGCATTCACAATTACAGGTAATGTTTCATTTTCACGAAGAAATACATACCTAAGGTAGGCTAGGAAGTGGTTTAAGTTCCACTTTTGGTGCTTGCTCCATTGAAGTTGGTAGGAAATTCCTTGCTTGGTCCAAGGCCTTCAAAGACTTCTTCTTTTTGTAAGGGCATTTGAGCATTCAAGTAATTTGCCACCTCTTCCATTTCTTCATTTTCCTCATTGAATTTACTTGCCAAAGACTAACACAATTCTAGAGGATCATTTCCAAGATAAGCTTGTGTGTCCTCTTGGATTGATTCCTCTTCCGTTATGATTGAATAAATTTGATTGGTAAAAGCGGAGAATCTTTCCATTTCATTCAAATTGAACTCCACTTCCTCGTCTCCTACTTGAAATTTGAGCTTCCTATTCTTGACATCAATAATAGTACCTGCAGTAGCTAAAAATGGCCTACCAAGAATAATTGGCATAGAGATATCTTCTTCCATGTCTAACACCACAAAATCCAGCAGAATGTAGAATTTTTGTACTTTGATCAACACATTTTCTAACATTCCTAATGGATGTCTAATAGACCTATCCAGCTAATTGCAAGGTAATATTAGTACATTTAAGTTCATTTAATCCTAATTGTCTTGCAACCGATAAAGGAATTAATGAAACACTAGCCCCCAAATCACACAAGGCTTTTGAGAAATCTACCTTACTGATTGTACATGGAATTGAGAAGCTACCGGGATCTTTCAACTTGGGAGGCAACTTATTTTGAATTCATGCGCTACATTCCTCCGTCAAAGCTATGGTTTCGTAGTCATGCAACTTCCTCTTCCTTGACATCAAGTCTTTGAGAAATTTTGCATATTTTGGAACCTGCAAGATATAATCTACAAAAGGAATGTTAATATGAAGTTGCTTAAGACCCTTAGCAAAATTTTCAAATTCTTTATCAAGTCTTTCATTTTTCAATCTTTGTGGAAATGGGACTTTAGGTGGAATAGGAACCTGTTTCAACTGAAGTCATTTTGTTCTTTTTCCTCGTGTTCTATTCCTTTTTCATTTTCTTCCTTATTTTCCTCTAATTTCTTTTCCTTTCTCAACACTTGGTGCTTCTAACTCTTTTCCACTTCTAAGGGTAATTGCTTGAACATGTTCTCTAGAATTTATTTCCATTTTGCTTGGTAATTCCCCTTGATTCCTAGAGTTCATATTTTTCGCTAATTGCCCTATTCTGAAATCAAGCTCCCTAAATCTTGTTTCAATCTTTCCTTCTAACTTTCTAAACCTCTCGAAATTTTCTACATCATGTTTATGAAACCTTTCATAAGTATCATTCACAAATTTTTCCATTGCTAATTCCAAAGAAGATTTAGATTCGGAAGTATTATTACGTGAAGGAAAACCTGGTGGATTGGCGGGTTTTTGTTCCTTCCACCCGAAATTAGGGTGATTCCTCCATCCCTGATTATAGGTATTAGAATAAGGATTATTTTGAGATGGACGATTGTAATTGTTAACATATTGTACTTGCTCATAACACTCACTTTGCATCATGATTTCACCGCAAGTAGTACAACATGCAACACTTACATGAGAGCTAGAACCATTTGATTTGTTAAGCATGTTAAAAACCGAATCAACTTTAGCACTTAACATACTAATGGCATCAAGTTCATACATACCTGCAACTCTTTTAGAGTTACCTCTTTCATTTGCCCATTGGTAGTGATTTGCCGCCATGTCTTCAATTAGAGCTTGAGCTTCTTCGGCTGATTTCCCCATAAGTGCTCCACCTGCAGCTGCATCAATATTTATTTTTGTGAGGTAATTAAGTCCATTATAGAATGTTTGTACAATTAACCAATCCGAAAGGCCATGGTGAGGACATCTTCTTAATTGTTCTTTGAATCTTTCCCATACCTCATATAATAATTCTCCTTCGCTTTGGGTAAAACTGGTTATGTCCATTCTCAATCGTGTAGTTTTTCTCGGACAAAAGTATTTATTCAAAAATGCTTAGGATAATTCGGTCCAAGTGGTGAAAGTATTAGGTGCATATGAATCAAGCCATTGTTTTGCTTTGTCCCTTGATGAAAATGGAAACAATCTTAACTTAATTGCATCATCCGTCACTCCATTATATTTAACCGTATAAAAATTTACAAAAATCTAGCCAAATGTGAGTTATGATCTTTCTTTGCACTGCCTTCAAATTGTTCTTGTCTTAACATTTGTATTAAAGGTGATTTAAATTCAAAATTATTGGTATTTACCGATGGTCATGCTATGCTTGTTTGAGAACCGGTGTTATCCGGTAAAGCATAATCACTGTAGGATTCTAAGATTTACCTCTGCCATGATGTTTCTTGGTGATCTTACCTCTGAAGTATCTCCTATTGCTTCCTCCACCGTTGCTTGATTTTGAGCTTGTCTTCCTAACCTTCTTTGCGGTTCTTTTGATTTCCGAATCAAATGGCACCAACACCTTCAAGGATCTATGCATGCAAAAATAAAAGACCAAATTAATTAATAGAATAAGATGAGCTTAGATTAATAAAGTCAGTTTTTACTTTAATATTGCCGTGGTTCCCTGGCAACGGTGCCAAAAACTTGACGTGGTGTAGATTAGGTATAGAAAATCAAGTAAAGCATACACACAAAAGTCAAGTAATAAACCTAATCTCTCAACTTTTACCGCAAGTATACGGGTTGTTGTAGTATAGGAAATTAGGGTCGAATCCCTCAAGGAACCAACAAGATGCAATTACTAGAGTTTTATCACGTTCTTTATTATCTAAGCAATGATTAAATTGAACAAGTTTGAGTTGAAAATAAAAGTAACTAGGAGAAACTTGTAAGAATGCAAGAATTTTGGTAGAAGAATATTTATGAAGGAATTCTAGGGTTATGAATCCACTAATAATCGATATTAAGTTGTAGAGATTAACACTTACCACGTTGAACTTGCTTTGTTTAGGAATGCAATTCCATATATATCAAAACTTACTTTCACAATGAGTTGATTTAATCTACCTACTACCGTGATAGAGTGGATGTGGTAATGCATGAATTGCTTCATCAAGTCCTCATAAGCATAACACTATTTTCATGTGCTAGTGCTTAAGCTCAATCATTCATTTTCTATTATTAAGAACAAACTTAATTGATCTCTAATAACTAAGATACTTTGCATGTGATGGCCTTTCAAATACAAAGAGTTAAAGATTGAATAATTGAAGAAACAAGAGCAAGAAAGGGCAAGGTTAATAAAAAACAAGTCTTAACATTAATGCATTAGTATCATCAAAACCCTAGAATATAGAATTTAGCTCAACGTGATGGTTTCCAAATCAATACACATGAATTGAAAACAACTAGTCATAGCAATCAAGTGGAATGAAATAGACAAAGTTGAAGAAAGTTTATTCAATATGAAATGGCTTCAAGACTTGTATTTTTTGCACAAAGATTGCTACAAGGATTTTTGAACAAAGAACTCTCTTGAACTCACAATATTTCTATTATGGCTTGAGAAATTCTAGCAATTCTCTACAAATTTCCTATTCTTGCATCTCTTCAATTCTTCACAAATGACTTCTATTTATAGACATGAATTCTATAAGTCATTTTTCAACTTGCCATATACATTTAATGAGTTGGAATGATGAAAACTCTAGTTGAAGGGCTAAAAGTCTCCATTTGCACTTCCAATGCAATTTTCAACTTGCAAAACCTGTGTACAGTTCAAAGTATACAAAAATAGCTGGAGGATGAAACAAGTTACAACAGTCAAAATTTGGCAAGTCGGTTGCAATATGCAACTGGTCATTCGCGTATCGTTAGTCACGGATCGCGTTTCCTGGTCCCACTTGTGTAAATTTTTGTTGAGTTGTCCCTCCAAGTGTCCTGATCCCTTTTCATGACTTAGAATTTTTGCTGATTTTTTTTTAATTTTTCACATTTTGCTCATTTCATCTTCCAAATAATTCTTTTGCCTATTTCACTTAATCACTTTGATTTTGGCCTTCCTTGATGAATCTGCAAAAATAAATATTAGTTTGTAAATTAAATACTTAAAATAATAGTTTTAGATACAAAAAACTTTAATTTTGGAAAATAAACCCTACTGAATGAAAACATATTATTTAAAGTCAAAAAGTACAATAACTTAATTAAAAATACCCTAAAAATACCAACTAATATACATATTAATATGGACAAATTTTTCACTTGTCAGTAAGTTTGATAAGAAAATGGATGAGGGTATTTTCTTGGGTGATGCTAGTGACAAGAGAGCATATCGAGTATACAATAGGGAAACTTTGGTTGTAGAAGAGACTATTCACGTTACTTTTGATGAATCTAATGATATTGTTACAAAAGATGCGTGTGAAATGATGATGTAGGTGTTTAAGAGAAATCAGAGAAGCTTACCATTCAAGAGTTGAAGATACACCAAATGATGGAGATCAAGATGAAGGACAATGCCACTAGGGAAAGCTCGAGCTACTCCAAGGATCCATTGCAAGGGATTGATGGTCCTATGATGCATTCAAGGACAAGAAGAATGAAGGAAGCATTGCAAGGGTTGATCTTGGAGGAGTTTGGTCAAGCTCAAACACCACACATGCCATCAAAGACGACCACCAAGGATGATCACTCTTCTTTGGGTCATTGAAGATGAAGTTAAGCCCATGCAAGCTTGTGAGTTGGGCCAAGAAGTGAGCTAGGGTAGTTAGAAGGCTATGAGGCGTACTTGGAGGGTTTGTGGCGTAACTTTGGAGGTTTTGAAGATTTGTTTTACGCCACCAAGCTATCCAAGATATTTAGTTTACTTAGTTTAGTTGTTATTAGTTTGTTTCCATATTTACATGTTGCTTTAAGTTGAGACTTCCAAGTAGGACTCTTGTTAGTTTGGAAGTTCACTTAGTTGCCATTATTAGCACTTTAGGGTTTGACGTGTAAGCCTTATAAAAAGGCTCAAACGAATTTTCAATGGGGAGATTGATATTTTTTCAGCATATTTTCGTGTGTTTTGAGTGCTCTACTTGAGTGTTCACTTGGTTCTTGGATTTAGAACCGAATCTTGTCTTATCAAGCCTTTTGCTTGTGGCGACTACATAATCCGCTTAGAATTAATTCTTTCGCGTTTGATCAAGATTCATAGAGCCATAGTTTAGGTGAATGAACTCGCTCATCTCGACCTAAATTAGAACCCTAGGATTCTTCGTTCTTCGTTGAAGAATATTCGAGGCTTTTCACTTGGAATCATCAAGCGATCTTGGCCATTCACAAACCCGCGCGCATCAATTGGTATCAGAGCCTCGTTCTTGATTTTTCAGGTTTATTCAATCCATATTTTTCCTTAGAAAGATCGGATATATCCCTTTTTATTTATGGTTTTAATCGTTGTTTGTCAAGTGCTTCGTGCCTAGGCGACAACTTGTCTGTTTCTTTGTCGTTCTTGTGTTCCATGTTCTTCTTTATTCCGTCCAGATTTACTTTTGTTTTGGTTCTTGTGTTTCTGACTTTTGTTTGTGTTTTCTTGAAATTCCTTAGGGTTTTAGGGTCGTTCTTGATTTTCTTGAATCAAGAATTCTAGGTCTTGTGTGGTATTTTTGATATATCTTGTTGTTTTCTTGCTTTCTTGTGTTCTTGTGTAGAAACAATTTTTAAGGGGACTAAAATCTTCTGAAAATTGCAGTGTTTGTGTAATTCTGTTGTTGGTTGTTATAAAAAAAAAAATTACTGTAGCAAAAATACTGTAGCGATACTATTCATCGCTAATGTTCACGCGCACTGTTCATCCGTGTTACTGTTCACCGAGAATTTTGTCCAGATTTGTTAGTTTCTTGTGAGTTCTTTGGATTCGTGAGTTGTTTTGGTGTTTGATTTAAAAAAAAAAAAGAAAAAAAGAGTCATGCACAACAAGTTAAAGAGCCGTGCACCAAAAGAAGTAGGAAGGAAAGAGGCGTGCAAAGAAGGTGTGGAAAAAGCCTTGCACTAATCTGTCCAGATCTGTTTCTTGGTGTTTTGGTAGTATTTCTTGATGTTCCTTGAAGTTTAAGTTGTGTTCAAGACTTACCTTTTTGAGTTCTTGAATAAAGGAAAACAAGTTGGTGAGTTTCTTGAATTTGTTCAGCCTTCTTGATTGATATCTTGAATTTCTTGAAAGTCTTGGGTGGTTTCTTGAAAGAATCTTGGGGGTTATTGAGTTTCTTGAGTGAAAAGAATTAACTTTCTTGAAGTCTTGATTGCTGGAAATTTGGTTTTTGAAGTTCTTCCATATTATCTTGAAGTTCTTGAGTTATCTTGTTTGTTGGAAGTTGTGTTCTTGGACTTCTTGATTAATAGTTTTACTTTTCTTGGAAGAATAGCTTGCTGCGATTTTATTTCTTGGATGATAAGATGTGTTTCTTGAAAATTCCAGCTTGGATTATTTGAAGAAATCTCTCCCAAATCTGTCCAATTGTGTTTTAGAAGGAAAAAGAAAACAAGTTTCCTAATTTTAAGGGGAGAAACGATCTTGAGAGAAAATCATGGAGAAATTTTAGGAGGGGAATGTGCTGCAATCTTGGAGAAATTTAGGAGGGAAACGTGCTGCACTTTATCCAAATTCATGGGAAAGACAGCTGTATTCTTGTGGAGATAAAGTAGGAAGAGGCCGTGATTTTTGGAGAGAAATAATAGGAGCGTGTCGTTTCCTTGGAGAGAAAAAGTTGGATTGTCCTAATTTGTAGGGGGCTTGGGAGTGAACTAAGAGAAAAAAAAAAAAGGAAAGTGTGGTGGTTTTTGAATAAGGAAAGTTGATTTCTTGTGTGTGATTGTTCCTTTTGGGAAAGTAGTTTTTGTTTTGCACAAGAATATTGTTTCCTTTCAAGAGAACAATAAAAATCAAGATTTTTCATCCAACAATACCACACATTAGGGATTCTTAATTGTGTCTTCTTGAGTCAAAGTCTTGTTTATTCCATTATTCTTGAAATCTCTTGATCAAGCTATTACTCTAAGCTTCCATATCTATCATTCTACACTTTACTCTTGTGTTAGTCGTTTCAAGGTTGGGTTTGGCCAAGACAATTGATCAGGTTTTGGTCTAAGGGCCTACAAGAGGCATCTCAAGGAGTGGAAAAAGGCTAAGGGGTGAGCACATCATCGGGAAAAAGCCATACTACTTGAGAGATACACGAGGGCTTGAGAGTAAACACTAAGGGAGTGAGTAAGGCATATCTCATCTATTGTTTGCACTAACGATTTGACCTCTTTATTTTTTGTGTTTTTAGTGATTTTTGCTGCAGGTTTAAGGTACTATGGCGGAACATGATGATCTTAAGACCATGATGAGAGGCATGCAAGATAACTTCCAACGCCTCATGGAGCAAATGCAAAGCATGTCCATGAGAATGGACAATGTGGAGCAAGCATCTAGGGTTCGAGGAGATCAACATGATGGTAGAGAAGTTGGTTCCAACACTAGAATGACTCGAAATCCAGCTTATGATGATGATATTGAAGAGGGGTCGAAGTTTGATGAAGTTATTCAAAGGAGAGGAAGGAGGGTACCACGTGAGCCGATGGAAATTTGGGAAGCATTAAGATGAAAATACCTTCATTCCAAGGCAAGTTAGACCCCGAGGCATATCTTGAATGGGAGAGAAAGGTGGAACATGTATTTGAGTGTCACAACTACTCCGAGGCAAAGAAAGTGCAACTAGCTGCGGTTGAATTCACCGACTACGCAAGTGTTTGGTGGGATCAACTTGTCAAAGATAGGAGGAGGTGTGGAGCTGAACCCGTGAGGACTTGGGGGGAGATGAAAGCCATTATGAAGAAGAGGTTTGTCCCAAGTTACTACTCACGTGACCTACATAGGCGTCTACAATTCTTGAAGCAAGGGTCTATGAGCGTTGACGAGTACTACAAGGAGATGGAGATGCTCATGATCAAAGCGGACATTAGGGAGGATGGAGAGGCTCTTATGTCACGTTTTCTAGCAGGTTTGAACTCAGAAATTGCTGAAATTGTAGAGCTGCAACATTATCTAGAGATGGACGACTTGGTGGAAAAAGCAATAAAGGTTGAGAGGCAACTCAAGGCAAGGAGAGCTAGGGCTTATGGGGGGTCATCATCTAGGCCAAATTGGCGTGATTCTAGGCCAATGGAGAGGCGAGATACACGATTTTCTCCCGCTGCCAAGGGAGTAATGCCAAAGCCAAGGAGTGAACCAAAGCAAGCTCAACCACCACCATCAAAACCTAAGGAAGCGCCACCAACTCGCATGAGGGAAATTAAGTGCTTTAGATGCCAAGGTTTTGGACATATTGCTTCCAATTGTCCAAACAAACGAGCTATGGTGATCATGGATGATGGTGAGGTCGCTAGCATTGACTCTAGTGATGATGAAGAGATGCCACCATTAGTTGAGGATAGTGAACCCGAGGAGGGGATATTTGGAGCTGATCATGGAGACACTTTGATCACAAGACGAGCACTAAGTGTACAACCACAAAACGAGAATGAGCTACTTCAAAGGGAAAATCTTTTCCATACTCGTTGCACTGTTAATAATAAAATTTGTAACTTAATTATTGATAGTGGTAGTTGTACTAACGTGGCTTCTACTTTGTTTGTAGATAAACTTGGATTAGAAACTATGAGGCATCCAAAGCCTTATAAGTTGCATTGGTTAGCTGAGACCGAGGACATGAAGGTCACCAAACAAGTGAAGGTACCATTCTCAATTGGTAAGTACAAGGATGAGGTGATGTGTGATATTGTTCCTATGCAAGCATGCCACATTCTACTAGGACGTCCATGGCAATTTGATAGGCATGTTCATCATGATGGTCACCTCAACATGTATTCCCTTGTTTGGAAAGGTAAGTCTATCTCACTTAGTCCTTTAACACCACTTGAGGCACACACTGACCAAGTGAGATTAGCAAAGGATTTTAAAGCTTGGAATGAGTCAAAGGGACGAGTTCTAGCCATGAAGGCCGCCAAGGAGGCGGATAGACTTCAAAGTGGCGAAAGTCAAGGAGAAGGAAAGAAAAACCGTAAGGAGAGCGAAAAACAAATTAATGCTTTTGCTTCAAAAAGTGATATAGAATCCGTGCTTCATAATGAGCAACAAGTATTAATTGTTCTATACAAGGATGTTTTTCTTTCTCTTGATGATCTTGACATATCTTTGCCTAGTGTGGTTATATCTTTATTGCAGGAATTTGATGATTTATTTCCGAGGATGTACCACATGGATTGCCTCCTTTACGAGGCATTGAGCACCAAATAGACTTTGTTCCTGGAGCGAGTCTACCAAATAGGCCAGCTTATAGAGCTAACCCCGAGGAGACCAAAGAGATTCAAAGACAAGTTGATGAACTTGTGGAGAAGGGGTTTGTGAGAGAAAGTTTATCACCATGCTCCGTACCCGTGATTCTAGTGCCAAAGAAGGATGGTACATGGCGCATGTGTGTAGATTATAGAGCCATCAACAAGATAACGGTAAAGTATCGTCATCCTATTCCTAGGTTAGATGATATGCTTGATGAGTTGCATGGTTCTAAAATCTTTTCTAAAATTGATCTCAAAAGTGGATATTATCAAATAAGGATGAGAGAAGGTGATGAATGGAAGACTGCTTTCAAAACTAAGTATGGATTGTATGAATGGTTAGTTATGCCTTTTGGTTTAACTAATGCACCTAGTACTTTCATGCGACTTATGAATCATGTTTTTCGTGCTTTCATAGGTAAATTTGTGGTAGTCTACTTTGATGACATTCTTATTTATAGTCATTCACTTGATGAGCATGTTGAACACTTGCACAAAGTTTTCTTGTTGTTGCGTGAGCATAGCTTGTACGCCAACCTTAAGAAGTGTTCTTTTTGCATGGAAAGTGTTATATTTCTTGGATTTGTTGTTAGTTCTCATGGCATAAGTGTTGATGAATCTAAGGTTAAAGCCATACGTGATTGGCCTACACCTAAGAATGCCAATGAGGTAAGATCTTTCCATGGACTTGCAAGTTTTTATAGGAGGTTTGTACGTAATTTTTCCACTATTGCTGCACCTCTCAATGAACTTGTTAAGAAAAATACTATTTTTAAATGGGAAACTAAACATGAGGATGCTTTTGCTTTGTTAAAGGAAAAACTAACTAATGCTCCTTTGTTAAGTTTACCTGATTTTGACAAGGTTTTTGAGGTAGAGTGTGATGCTTCTGGAGTTGGAATTGGGGCCGTGCTTATGCAAGAAGGAAAGCCAATAGCATATTTTAGTGAGAAGCTGAATGGTGCCACCCTCAACTATCTAACTTATGACAAAGAACTCTACGCATTGGTGAGAACTTTGCAAACTTGGCAACATTACTTGTTGCCTAGGGAATTTGTTGTGCACACGGATCATGAAAGCTTGAAGTTCTTGAAGTCTCAAGGTAAGTTGAACAAAAGACATGCTAAATGGCTTGAGTTCATTAAGACTTTTCCTTACATCATCAAATACAAGCAAGGTAAGGAGAACATAGTTGCGGATGCATTGTCAAGAAGGTACACTTTTCTTACCACTTTACATGCCAAATTGCTTGGGTTTGAGTTGTTAAAGGAGCTTTACGCCATTGATGATGATTTTGGTGAGGTATGGCATAAAATCCAAGATGGGAGGCGTAACATTGCTGATTATTTTGTGCATGATGGATTTCTTTTTAAGGGTGATAAATTGTGTGTTCCTAAAAGCTCTATTCGTGAATTACTTGTTAGGGAAACACATGGTGGGGGTATAATGGGACATTTTGGTATTGTGAAGATTTTGAATATTTTGAATGAGCATTTTTATTGGCCTTGCATGCGAAAAGATGTTCAAGAAATTTGTGACAAGTGCATTGCATGTAGGCAAGCAAAGTCTAAGGTGAAACCCCATGGTTTGTATACTCCTTTGCCAGTCCCTACTCAACCTTGGTTAGATATTTCTATGGATTTTGTATTAGATTTACCAAGGTCGTCTAGTGGTAAAGATAGCATATTTGTTGTAGTTGATAGGTTTAGTAAGATGGCTCACTTTATTGCATATGCTAAAACAATGATGCTACACATATTGCTGATTTATTCTTTAAGGAAATTGTACGTTTGCATGGCATGCCACAAACTATTGTGAGTGATCGTGATGTTAAGTTTCTTAGTCACTTTTGGCGCACTTTGTGGAATAAATTAGGGACTAAATTGCTATTTTCTACTATTGCACATCCACAAACTAATGGCCAAACTGAGGTGGTCAATAGGACACTCACTACTTTGTTACGTGCAATCATACAACGTAACCTAAAGAATTGGAAAAAGTGTTTGCCACACATAGAGTTTGCTTATAATCGTGTTACATATTCTACTACTTCTATGTCACCTTTTGAGGTTATTTATGGCTTTAATCCTCTAACTCCTTTGGATATTTTGCCTTTACCTTCAAGTGAACGTGCAGATTTTGATGGCAAAAAGAAAGTTGAATTTGTTAGGGAATTACATGCCAAGGTGAGAGCTAACATTGAAAGGAAGAATGAGCACTATGCGAGGGTTGCAAACAAGGGACGTGTTCGTGTGATCTTTGAACCCGGTGATTGGGTTTGGGTGCACATGAGGAAGGAAAGATTTCCTTTTCAAAGGAAGTCTAATGCTTAACCCAAGAGGCGAATGGACCATTCCAAGTCTTGGAGAGGATTGGAGACAATGCCTACAAAATTGACTTACCAAGTGAGTATGGAGGAATAAGTGCCACTTTTAATGTTGCTAATTTATCTCTTTATGATGTAGGTGATTCGAGGGCGAATCCTTTCGAGGAAGGAGGGAATGATGGAGATCAAGATGAAGGACACGCCACTAGGGAAAGCTCGAGCTACTCCAAGGATCCATTGCAAGGGATTGATGGTCCTATGACGCGTTCAAGGACAAGAAGAATGAAGGAAGCATTGCAAGGGTTGATCTTGGAGGAGTTTGGTCAAGCTCAAACACCACACATGCCATCAAAGACGCCACCAAGGATGATCACTCTTCTTTGGGTCATTGAAGATGAAGTTAAGCCCATGCAAGCTTGTGAGTTGGGCCAAGAAGTGAGCTAGGGCATTAGAAGGCTATGAGGCGTACTTGGAGGGTTTGTGGCGTAACTTTGGAGGTTTTGAAGATTTGTTTTACGCCACCAAGCTATCCAAGATATTTAGTTTACTTAGTTTAGTTGTTATTAGTTTGTTTCCATATTTACATGTTGCTTTAAGTTGAGACTTCCAAGTAGGACTCTTGTTAGTTTGGAAGTTCACTTAGTTGCCATTATTAGCACTTTAGGGTTTGACGTGTAAGCCTTATAAAAAGGCTCAAACGAATTTTCAATGGGGAGATTGATATTTTTTCAGCATATTTTCGTGTGTTTTGAGTGCTCTACTTGAGTGTTCACTTGGTTCTTAGGATTTAGAATCGAATCTTGTCTTATCAAGTCCTTTTGCTTGTGGTGACTACATAATCTGCTTAGAATTAATTCTTTCATGTTTGATCAAGATTCATAGAGCCATAGTTTAGGGTGAATGAACTTGCTCATCTCGACCTAAATTAGAACCCTAGGATTCTTCGTTCTTCGTTGAAGAATATTCGAGACTTTTCACTTGGAATCATCAAGCGATCTTGGCCATTCACAAACCCGCGTGCATGACCAAAGGATGGAGATAATCATAATGAAGAAAAGAAAGATGATGATACTTCTAAAGATTTATCCAAAGCATGGAGATATGCATTACACAATCCGCAAGAATTCGTTATAGGTGATCCTTTTGAAAATGTTAGAACTAGATATTCCACTAGACTTTTAGTAGATAATTTTACTTTGGTATCCTAATTTGAGCCTAAGAATGTAGAAGATGCCTTGAAAGATAATTGTTAATAGCCATTCAAGAGGAATTGAACCAATTTGAAAAGAGTATGATATGGACTTATAGAAAGACTACTAGATCACCGGCTATAGGCACAAAATAAGATTTTAGAAATCGACTAAATGATAAAGGTGAATTTGTTAGCAATAAAGTAAGATTAGTAATAAAAGGCTATGCATAAGAAGAAGAAATAGATTTTGATGAAACCTTTGCTCCGGTAGCGAGGATTGATTTATAAGGACGCCTCTTGTATATGCTTGTTTTCAAAGTTTCAAATTGTTTCAAATGGATATAAAATTTCTTTTCTAAATGGTTTTATTGATCAAGAAGTATATGTTGAACAATCTCCCAATTTTGAATATAAAAATATTTTGCAAATCATGTTTTTAAGCTTTCCAAAGCTTTATATAGTTTAAAACAAGCTCCTAAAGCTTGGTATGAAAGATTAAGTAAATTCTTGATTGAGAATGGTTTCAAGAGAGCTGAAGACCTTATGGTCTAAATCATCTTGGTTTTGATGATTATCAAATATATGATCAAGTATACTAATGCGTTCAAGTGTTTCTTGCAGATAGAAGAAATTAAGTTTAAAAAAAAGGCAAAATGGCTATCCGGAAGCACATCTGGACACACCATGCGGACGTCCGGATGACCAGAAGTGTCCAAAACAAAGTCTAGATAGAGAGCATCTGGACGAGCATCTAGATGCACATGTGGACATTCGGATGATTAAATTTGCCTAAAATGAAGGTAGGCAGAAGGCATGCGGATGCATGTTCAGATGCACAAGCGAATGCCCAAATTATCAGAAAGGGTCAAGACAAATCAAGGTAGTGAGCATATCGACGAAGGTCCGGACGTGAGTTGTGGACGTCCAGACCAAGATATAGTCATCCGGAAGCCAATCCGAACGCAGGCTCGGACGTCTGGACCCCCACTTGCAGATGTCCAGACTAGGCAGAAATGTGTCTAAATGCTAGTTTTTTAATTTGATCGTTAGAACCTAAACCAAGATATTTTTTCATCTCCTATAAAAGCAAATGGTGTAGAATATTTTGAAAATTTTGGCTATTGATATTATTGTGATTTTAGAATGATTTTTGAGTAAAAAAAATATATTCTCCTAAGTGAACTTTGTATATTCAAGTGTGTATTCCTTTTTGTGAGTGTTTAATTCAATTGTATAATTGAAAGTTTATCTTGAAGCTTTAACACTTCTTAGTTTAACTAGAGAGTGTCTAGAGTGAGTGAGAAGTGAGCCATTTCTTTGTACAAGTTGGTCTTGAATCACAAAACAAGAGAAAGAATTCAAGTGCCTCAAAGTTTCAAGTTTGTGAACTTGGAAGCAAATTGAGTTTGATCATTCTATTTTCACTCTTTTCAAATTTTAGTTTATTGTGATCCTTGTTACATTATTTATTTTCACTATCAACTTATTTAATCACTTAGAAAACTTGGTAGAGTTCAAATTTGTGAAAAATTTGTTGTAACCAAATTAAATTTCAAAGGAACCTAATTCACTCCTCTCTTAGGTTGCTTACAGGGCCTACAATTTGTATTAGAGATTGAACTCCATATTTGATAGTCTAACAATCTAGGAGAGATCCATGACAACTTCAAATAATGCTTTATTCTTAGAGGGTCAATCCATTACTAGGCCTCCTATGGTTAATTGAGTGAACTATAG
Organism: Mitragyna speciosa; assembly: GCA_024721245.1. Lineage (NCBI taxonomy): Eukaryota > Viridiplantae > Streptophyta > Magnoliopsida > Gentianales > Rubiaceae > Mitragyna > Mitragyna speciosa. The sequence goes on from CM045571.1 coordinate 11,616,745, forward strand.
TAGTTGGAAGGTTAGGATGGAAATATTCCTACAATTTATTGATATTGAATTTTGGCATATAGTACATGAGGGTCCTTAGAGACATATATTGTTTTTCCACTACTAGTATCCATAGACCAAAGAGCTAGACAAGAACTTACTCTCATTGATAGAACTAACCTTACTCTCAATGCTAAGGCAATGAATGTGTTGTACAATATTTTAGATGTCAATGAGTCAACTAGAGTGAAGGAGTGTAAGACAGCAAAAGAAATTCGAGATAAGTTGAAGGATATTCATGAGGAGAGTGACAATATGAATGAACAAAAGAAGGCTTTGCTAGCTACAAAGTTTGAATCATTTAAGATGGAGCCTTATGAGAACATTGACAATGTATTGTGGATTCAATAACATAATTAAGGATTTAGAGACATTGCAAAAAGAGTATACATTGGGTGAGAAAAATAGAAAGATTTTGAATGCACTACCCAAGGAATGGGAAAGTAAAGTCATGGCTATAGAGAAATCTAAAGATTTAAATACTATATCCATTGAATTTCTTGTTAATTCTTTAACTTCTTTTGAATTTAAATTGAAATTTAAGATACAAGAGGAGGAAGAAGCCAAAGTGAAGAAAATAGGGCATTGAAGTCATCCCAAATGATGGTGAAGATATTGACATTGAGGACAATGATTTGGCTCTACTCACAAAGAGCTTTAAAAAATTTCTCACCAACAAAGGAGGACTAGAAGAGGAGGACAAGGGAACTTCAACTAATCTAGCTCTTCAAAAAATAGAGGCAAGCAAGAATCCACAAGGAAGTAAAATGACAAATGCTTTGAATGTAGACAAGTTGGACACTACATGAATGTGTGTCCTTCAAAGAAGAAGAAGGAAAGAAGAGGAGATAGAAAGCAAAGATTCAACGACTTCTAAATTACTTGGAATGAACGCAACTCTAATAGAGAAATTGAAGAAAAAGAGAAAACGGCTCAAATGGCATTCATGGCCATAGGAGATCAAGAGGTAACCTGAAATCACTCTTCTATAGATAGAAATATGTGTGATGATGAGAATGATGATATTGAAAATTTTGTTTTCAAATTGCATAATATCTTGAAAGAATCATATGCTAAGAACAAGGAATTAAAATTGAAGATTAATTCTTTACTTTGTGAAAGTGCGAGACTTGTTCAAGAAAACAAAAGTTTGAGATGTGAGAATGATGAATTGAAGAAAAGTAAAGTAGATATGGCTTGGAATCTTGATGATTTGAAAAAGAAATTAGATGAGAGATCCTCTTTTTACAACAACATCAAGAGTCAACAAGAAAGCTTGAAGAAGAGAATGAGTGAACTGAGTGATTTTTTTGGAAGGCAAAAACAAGAAGTTTTAGAGAAGGAAAGCACTAGAAACATGCTTAGTACAAATAGGTTCACTTTGTATAGAAAGAATAGGGTAAGATTCATTAGACCTATTTATATGAATAATACTCATATTATGTGTAATTTTTGTTGTCAAGTGGGACACATGAACAATAATTGTTATGTTAGAAGAAATATGAGACAAGACATGAGAACTATGCAAATTGTTATGGATTGTGCTAACTCTTATGGACCCACAAATTAAAAACCAAAAATTAAAAAGGGTACCAAACATTATTTTTTTAATTTTTGTGTAGGTATGCTCCAAGAATACCACCAAGGAGTCAAAGTGGTTAGTAGATAGTGGATACTTAAGAGACATGACTAGAGACCCATCATTGTTTGTCAAGCTAAAGCAAAAGAATAGTGAAAAAGTTACCTTTAGAGATGACATGAAGGCTGAAACCATTGGAGTAAGTGACATAGGTAACAATGATGAAACTTTCATTCAAAATGTGTTGTTAGTTGATAATAACTTGTTAAGTGCGAGTCAATTATGTGATAAAAGTCTATATGTTTTATTCAAAAAATATGAATGTTTGATACTTGATTCTAGTTATAATGTAGTTTTTAGAGGTAAGAGACACAATGACATTTATGTTGTCTTTCTAGATAAATAGATAGCAATAGAATTGGATGTCTTAAAGCTACTAGTGATGAACCTTGGCTTTGGCATAAAATCCTTATAAAAATTTTCTTGTTTGATGCAAAATGAATTTGAAATGAGTATGATGGGAGGATTAAACTCTTTTCTTGATCTTCAAATTCATCAATTGAAAAATAAAATTTTCATAAGTCAAACCAAATATGTAAGAGAGCTACTTAAAAGATTTGGTATGGAAGACTCAAGGCAAGTAGGCACACCAATTTGTACTTTCTCCATGTTAGATAAGGATGAAGAAGGTAATAAGGTGGATGAAAAGGGATATAGAGGCATGATGGGTAGTTTACTTTATCTTACCGCTAGTAAACCTGATATTATGTTTGCCGTTTGTCTTTGCGCTAGATTTCAATCTAGTCTAAAAGAGTCTCATTTGTTAGCCGTTGAATGCATTTTTAAGTACCTCAAAGGCATATTAGATTATTGACTAGGGTATCCTCGAATCGATATGTTTGACCTTGTAGGATACTCCGATGCCGATTTTGTCGAACGTAGAATTAATAGAAAAAGCACTAGTGAAAATTGTCATTTTTTAGGAAAGTGTTTAGTCTCTTGGTTTAATAAGAAGCAAAGTTCTATATCATTGTCTACGATGGAGACCGAGTACATAGCTGTAGGTACGTGTTGTGCTTAGTTATTATGGATGAAACACACATTATCCAATTTTGGTTTAGATTTCAAAAGTGTACCCATCAAGCATGATAACACAAGTGCCATAAATTTAACAAAAAATCTCATTCAACACTCAAGAACCAAACACATTGACATAAACATCATTTCATTAGAGATTTGATTCAAAAGGGTGAGATTAGTGTAAAATATGCATGTACAAGAGATCAACTAGTAGATATTTTTACAAAAGCTCTAACCTAAAGAGAGATTTAGCTTTCTGAGAAAAAACTTGAGAGAGGTAGAAAATTATTTTTCAAAAAATTTCTAGTAAAATTTCAGTTTTCTGCATCATTCGGATGACCCCCCCAAAGAATGCGGACATCCAGATGCAACGTCTAGATGTTCAAGTCAATTGACCATCATCCGGACCAAGGGGGCACGATCTAGACATTAAAGTTTGAACAGTAATCCAGACTCATTTTTCACTACGTGTTTTTTAATTCTTCTTTCTCTAAACAGTTCCAAATCTTCTTCAAACACAAATTCCTCTTCAAATTCATCAGACATCTCAGTATAACTCCTAAATTTTATTCGAATTTTGCATCTATTACCTTTTCTACTCCCACTTTCATCTTTCTCTCTCTCTTCTAGGGTTTTTTTTTTGTGTTTCTTCTTTTCTTCTTTTTCTTTCTAATTTTTCTAGTAATTCTAACCACCCATGGCTAGTTCATCTCAAGGAAGTCGTAAGGGAGGTCGTGGTGGTCGTGGAAGAGGATATGGTAGTGTCAATTACACTATCAATTTAGAGGGGATTATACAACATCTTGGTAAGACATTTTTTGATGCCCATTCTTTAGAGTTATACCAAAATTTAGAAATAAGAATGCTATTGAGTTAAAATTCTATGAATTTGAGGACTTTGATAATGGGTTAGAAGATATTCCAATCATGTTAAGAGCCAATAACTAGAATAGAATATGTGAGGTTAATGAGATGATTTACATAGACTTAGTGAAACAATTTTATGCTAATTTGAGGAAGGTTAATGGCAATGTGGAAACAATAGTCAACAACACTCATTTCACTTTTGATGCTAGAGAATTAAATGAGTTATATGGCCTGCCAAATGTGGGTAGTAATTTTTGTGTCCCAAAAGAACTTTCCCCTATTATTGATTATGATGATATTAAGAGGTACTTCTTTGGTAATCCTAGTCATTCTAGCTTAGCGTACCATAAGATGAACTACTTTACCCTTTCAAATAGAGTCTTATACCACATTATAATGAGTATCTTGGCACCTGCTAGTGGACACAAAATGGATGTAACTCATATAGGACTTCACCTTTTTCTATGGATTTATGAGGTCGATTCCTATTAATTTAGATGCTTTATGATTGAATACATATTTACATGTAAAGAAGACTCCAACAAAGGCCTGGCATATGGACATATTTCAACTTCCTTGTTTAGGAATAATGGGGTATCATTTGAAGGGATAGTTGGTACTCGTCCTAGTGAGGGCGATAGAATTGATCGAGAATGTTTCAAGAGGCTTCATTTAGCATTTCATGGGGATAAGTGGCTCTACAAAAGAAATAAGTTGAAAAATGGTCATTTTTCCAAATATTGGATGGATAATTTTATTTTTGATGACACTATTCCACATGTGGATGATGTACCACAGGCCATGGAAGAAGACGTATCCCTTCATGATCCTCCATTACATTCCATTCCTTCTAGCATTCCATCATCATCTGATGCATCTTCACCATCTTGGGAGATTCGGCTCTTTGATGCCATTAATGGCCTTTCCACACAAATGAATCCAATGAGGAGTGATTTTGTTAGCTTGCACACTCAAATGACTAAGATACAAAGGGATTTTTGCAAAGATGTGCGTGGCATTCATCACTGGCTTGAGCAGATTGAGTTGGCACAAGAATATGGATAAGACTCCGATGATTGTGCATACTTTCCAGCCTATATAAGATCAAGGAAGCAAGACCAAGAGCATAGAAGAAAAGCAAGACATAACACATCATCTTCCTCATCCCGCAATAGTGGAGAAGCAAGACATAACACATCATCTTCCTCATCCCGCAATAGTGGAGAAGCTTCCGATGGCGACTCTTAGATTAGGATTTCTTATATTTTCATGTTGATATGTTTAGACGATAGATTTTCCTAGATTGTAAGATCTTCTTTTTTGAATTTGTTTAGATGTTGCTTTGTTGTTTTCGACTTTGTGTTTCATGAATGACTATGGATATTTTGTTTCATGCTATTTGTTTCATGATTCTATGATTTTATGATTCTATGGCTATTGTGTTTTACGATTTTTTTATTCTATGACTATGGATATTATGGTTCTATTGTTTCATGATATTATGACTCTTAATTATGTTATGATGATGCCAAAAGGTGGAGAAAAGTGATAATGCATATGTTGAGGGAGAGTGTTATTATGCTTCACTTTATCATAAGTTTGTCATCATTAAAAATGAAGAGATTGAAGAGCTTATGGTCTAAATCATCTTGGTTTTGATGATTATCGAACATATGATGAAGTGTACTAATGTGTTCAATAAGTGTTTCTTGCAGTTGGAAGAAATTAAGTTGAAAAAAGAAGGCAAAATGGCTATCCAGAAGCACATCCGGATGCACCATGTGGACGTCCGGATGACCAGAAATGCATAAAACAAGGTCCAGATAGAGACTAGTGGGTGTCAACTAACCAAAAATTATTTTATTATTTACCTATTCTCCAAAGTTAATGTGTAGAGCAACGAGTAAGGTCGCCTTCTCAGAAAAAACTAGTACAATTATTGCTTTCAAGAAAAATGCAGTAAAAATTTGGGGGAGAGTTTCTATCAATTCATGATTAAATGTAAAGATAAATATGCAATAATTAAAGGGGAATTAAAGTATTAAAACAAGTGAATAATAGGCTCTAGTTACGGAAACAATCTCAACAACGGTTCACTAAATTGATCATCGACACATAGGATAACTCATGTATTTATGAATAAATTAGTTATACTTGTCTAGCAATCGTTGCACCACCAATCTTTTCTTAATTACTTGGTAGTTAAGAGATGCTCTTAGACTACTTCGCTTGCTAAATAGATAACCTTAGAGACGCTAATAGGATTAATCTAATTTCAACCTTAAAAACTAGAAAGAACCAATTCTAGTTAACAAACACACATGCGAGTTCATTTAAACTAGATTAGTTATTTCCATGACACAGATTAGACTGCTTGTGAGGTAATGAAATTGTGTCATTCGCCACTAATATCAAAACATCCAAGTACATACGGACCAAATGTCTCAATTAGCAATAAACTATTTAGACAATTGAATAACTGGCCATATTTATTTAATTAAATCAAAATGATCATAATCAATAGAGACACATAAAATAACTAAATACCCACGAACACATGAATTGCTATTTAAACAAATATCGAAAGATTTCATAATTGATATGAAACCGTGCTTTGATTATTCCGCAACCATAAAAAAGTTTAGCAATGATCCATGAAGAAAACGCAGCTAAAAGTATCCATGAAAGTTATGCTTACAAGTCTTGAAAAGAGAAAAATAAGAAAGAACTAAACTCCAAAAGCTTTAAAACTAAAGAAAACTCTTAAGACGTTCTAAAACTAAACAAGAGATAAAAAAGTGAAGATGCTTTTTAGTAGTCCCCCTGTAGTCCTAGGAAATCACAGCTCTTGCCTTTTTGTCTTTCCTGTCTCCTTTTCCTTCTAAACTTCACGCCACATTTGGTGGAAAGTAAAATTCCTTTCCTTCTCTAAATCCAATTCCATTTAATTACCAAATAAGTATAGAAAGGAATTTGACAAGTGCAAAATTTGCATATATTTATAAATATATTAGATGGTATTTTTAGTATATTTTTAGTTATGTTATCATATTTTTTTACTTTGAATGACATGTTTTCATTTAGTAAGGTTTATTTTTTAGAATTAGGATTTTTGCATTAAAACTATTATTTTGATGTATTTAATATCTATTTTTGCAGAAACATCAAGTAAGGCCAAGAACAAGATGATAAAGTGAACAAAAGAGGGTAAAAGAATGACTTTGATAAAAGAAAAGAACAAAGGGAGGAAAAATAGAAAAGTCAACAAAAATTCTAAAAGAAGTCATGAAAAAGGTACCAAGACACTTAGAAGGACAAATTAGCAAAAATTTACACAAGTGGGACCATAACATGCGATCTGCGCCTGACGATACGCGGTTGACTTTGCCAAATTTCGGCTTCTGCAACTTGCTTCATTCCCTAGTTGTTCTTGTACACTTTTGAACTGTACCTAAGTTTTGCAAGTTGAAGAATGCATTGGAAGAGCAAGTGGAGACTTTTAAGCCTTCAACTAGGGTTTTCATCATTCCAAGTCATTAAATGTAAATTGCAAGTTGGAAAATGACTTGTAGGATCTATGTCTATAAATAGAAGTCATTTTGTGAAGAGTTGGAGTGTGCTAGGTTAGAGATTTTGTAGAGAATTACTAGAATTCACTTAAGTCATAATAACTATATTGTGAGTTAAGAGTGTTTCTTTATTCAAAGACCGTTGTAGCAATTCATGTGAAGGAAATACAAGTTCTTGAAGCCATTCCTACATTGAATAAGCTTTCTTTAACTTTGTATCATTCATTTATCTTGATTGCCATGGGTGGATGTTGTCAATTCTTACGTTTTGATATGGAAACAACTATGTTGAGCTAAATCCACATTTCTAGGGTTTTGATGAAACTAATGTATCTATATTAAGGCTTATAGTTGGTTAACTTGCCATTTCTTGCTTGTGTCTTTTCAATTATTCAAGTGTTCATCTTTGTATATGAAAGGCCATCACATGCAAAGCATCATAGTTATTAGGATACAATTAAATTTGATCTTAATAATGGAAAGTGAATAAATTGAACTTAAGTATCAACACATGAGAATAGTATTATGCTTAGGAGGACTTAATTTAGCAATTCATGCATACAACATCAATTCTATCATGATAGTAGATAGATTGAACCAATTCATTGCGAAAGCAAGTATTGATACAAATGGAATTGCACTCCTAAAACAAAGCAAGCTCACTTTGGAAAGAGTTAATCTCTACACCTTAATTTCGATCATTAGTGACATCATGACTCTAGAACTTCTTCATCCATATTCTCTACACGAAATTCTTGCATTCATATAAATTTTCTCCTAGTCTAATAGATACTAGTAAAACTCACTTGTTCAAATTTGTGATTGCTTAGATAAAAGAGAAGGTGACAAAACTCTAGTAATTGCATATTAAAGTGGTTCCTAGTGGGATTCGACCCTAATTTTCGTACTGCAAGAACCCGCATACTTGCGGACATAGTTGGAGATTAGGTTTTATTGCTTGACCTTTGTGTATGTTTGACTACTTTTATATACCTAATCTAAACCACGTCAAAATTTATTGCTGAAAAAGTTTTCTAAAATTAGGAAACTAATTTAGTTTCCAATTGTCAATCAACTTCAATCAACGATACTTCAAATCCCTCAAAATTTGGATTTCCAACTAGATTGGCGTGGGCACGTTTTATAGCAACAAGTCTTCTAAAAATTTCCTTTAAGAGATTACTTTTCTTATTTGAATCCTATAAGGAACATAAAAACTAAACAATAGTAAAATCCAGCATTTAGAGTAATATTTGGCTATAATTAAGACAAAATTTCAACAAATAATATGTATAATTAGCACACTATCGAATTCCCCCACACCAAGACAGTGCTTATCCCAAGCATTTCAGAGCTCAGAAGTTTAATTAAGGTAACAAACATCAAATAGCTTCTCATACAAGCGTAAGTATCTCATCTACCTAACAATTTCATCGAATTCTGAACATGTAAGACTCAATGCACTCACCTTGATGTATATAAACTCTCATAGCTTAAGTATAAAGCGGGTATCATTGAACACTCAAAGCAACACAGTGAAATGACATTACCATAGGCTTGCAAATTTATCACATCTCCACCACTTGAACAAAAATTGAATGCAAAAATCCAAGGGTCTTTGAGAAGGTTGTAATAGGGCTTGGGTAAAGGTTGGGTAAAAAAGAAATTTACGTGTAAATAAGTATAAGATGAACATCTAAAATCAATACATGAACACATTTACCATCTTTACGTACATTACCTGCATTAGTGTATACCTCAATTTGTTCAACCAAGGCAAGTGCAAACATATCTATGGCTTTTTCCCAACTAACAACACATATATACAAAAATCACTTCATAACACATTTTTGTATGTTTTTTTTTTTGCTTTTTTTTTCTTCTACTTTTTTTTTTTTTCTCATTCTTTCAATATGCAAAACATGCGCACTTGCCTATGCTTGCTTTCTTCAATAAGCATCTTGCAAGGAGATTTGAAAATGCAATGAAATTAAGACACTCTCTTGACACATGGTTCAAAGAGAAAGTTTAAACAAAGAAGTTTTTGGTTAAAATATGTGGCTCAAAAGGGCTCACTAATGGTAATAAAATAGAGGCAAGCTTTTACGAGAGTCAAAAGGGTTAAACCTATATGCCCTTATTATTTTAATGCATTAAATTTCATAAAATATAGTCTCAACATGCATATGAAAGCAAGTTCTAGAATGACACCTATGTGTGTTAAACCCTCAACCAAAAAGAAAATAGAGCAAGTTTATATGGAATGCTCTTTAAAAAAAAAGGCTCAAAAGCTCACAAGGTGGGTCAAAATTTGTCAATTTGTCTAGTCTTGCACATTCATCATTCAATTCCATTGTCAAGCAAACAGGACACCTTAACTAGCACAATTATACTACTCGTATCTTAATTGCAATCATCATCACAGCTTTAAAATTGAGAAATAACTGGCACAAAATCCCCAAAATTTAAAATTTTCTGCAATAGTCCCTCCCCCATACCTTTCAGTATAAAGGAAAAGGGATAACAAAACTTCCTTGAATATGACGAGAAGTACAACCAATCTACATGTGAGGAGGGAAAAGTGGCCTTGGATGTGGGTGGTCTTTTAGGTGTGCCAGATGTGAATGGCTCGTTTCTTCTTACCCATTGTCCTAAAAGTAACAATGAAACTCCAAAAATCAAACAAACACTTAAAATCAAACAATAAAAAATATTAGGCGGAGGGGTTGTGGTGTAGAGAAGAGGGTAGGTGAGAGGAGGAGAGAAAAGTGATAAGAGGGAGAAGAAGTGGAGGATATGAGGGATTAGCTGTCAAATCTGAAAGAGAAAAGAGAGAGATGGCTAGAGTTGAAGAGTGGGTGAAGAGACAACAAAGAAAGACATAAAGAACAAAAGAAAGAGAGAAAGGAAAGAAAAGAATTAGTCAGTTGCTCTTTTTTTTGGTACCACCATTTTAGACGTGGGTGTGCCCAACTCACAAAAGGTCTTCTGTTTGCATGTTTAAAAAAATTTCCTTAAATGTGATCACTTGGCGTAGGCACGCCTAAATCATAAGAAGTCTTTTGGTCATTAAATTCAATAATGGCCCTTAGGCGTGACCACTGGACGTAGGCACACCTAACACACAGGAAGTCTTTTGTCCACCATATGTAGTTCTTCAACTTAAACATGCCTAAAGGCGCGGGCACGTTTAACCAAATGCTTCCTACGAAAAGATCAAATCACTTAGTTGCACCCAAAACTTGAACAAAAACACAAACTTAACCAAAAACATAAATAATTAACATCTAAAAATCCTTGGGTTGCCTCCCAAGTAGCGCCTTTCCTTAGTGTCTTTGGCTAGACACAATTAAGTCCCTTCAAGTCTCATAAATTGGATCCTCAAGTGGAATTGTCTCCATTTTTTTAACTTCAAATTGCTTAATAAATTTTGAGACGACATCTATTGATCACAAATTTCTTGTCTGTTTTCAAAGTTTTGATTACTACTGCACCATCATGAAAAATGTTAGTAATAACAAATGAGCCAACTAGGCGAGAATGTAACTTACCCCTCTCCTTATAATTCGGAGCATTGTCATAGGCCTTATTCTTTAACCCTTCACCCATTTTTACATCACAAATTATTTTCAATTTGAGATGTTTAGTTGGTGGTACTTTTACTTCATCTCTACCATCAAGTTTATAGACTTCCTGCACCACAGGGTTAATTGTACTAACAGCAAACACTAGATGAGAATTAGTAGGACATTTCATTACATAAAAAATATTAAACTGAATAATCTCTTCATCAAACTCCAGTGATAGAGTACATTCAAAAACATCAATTTTAGTTCCTGTAGTACTCATGAATGGTCTATCCAATAAAATAACATTTGAATTTGTAGAATAGTCATCATCCATGTTAACAATATAGAAATCAGCAAGAAAGATAAGCTCATTTACTTTCACAAGAACATCTTCAACTACTCTCTCAGGATAAATATTGGACATATCAGCTAATTGAATGATTACCCTTGTGTTTTTAAGAAGTCCAAAATTAGGGCATTAAATATTGATAAAGACATAACATTAATAGATGCCCCTCAAATCAAGCATCCCTCTTTCAATTCTTTTGTTGCCTAAAATGCATGATATTGTGAACATACCTGGATCCTTGTTGTGCCCCATTTTTCGAAAGACGAAAAAGATATAGATTTATTGGAAAAAGGAGTGTAGATTTTGTAAAAGAATGATTTTTTGAAAAATGTTTTATTTTGGAAAAAAGAAAAGGTAGGTGGAAAAAGGGTGTGATTTGACAAAGATGTAATTTTTGAAAAATGCTTTATTTAAAAAAACAAAACGAAAAGAAAAAGGCCTAAAATGGGACTTTGAAAATGCGATGATTTTGGGCAAGAAAAATAGAGTCTAAAAAGGGTTTTTTTTATAAAAAATAGGAGCCGCCACTTGGCATTGAGTTTTAGTGTACCATGTTAGTGTATGCCCTAAAACCAAGTTAGTTTTTGAGATTTTTATTACGCTTATTTCGTGTTATACTTATATATGTGGCATTTTCTTTGTCATTTAATACTTGTTATTAATATTACTTGTTTATTTGATAAAGTCCATAGAATATTAACTGTGTATAAGAGATTGTAAGAGTTACAATGATGAGACTCTTATTACACATTAAGTTATATTCTTAAATATCCCTAGTCATAGTATTAATGAGATTGGACATCATTAATATGGGAAGACTAGCACATACTTTGCCTCTACTTATGGTAAGTAGTAGTTGATCTCGTCAACTATGGCGTGTGACACCTAAGCTGGTATGTGGATGCTTGTTAGAGAACAAGTTCATTGGATTGATCCGCCAAGAGTTGCTATTCATAGTGCTAATGAATTATACTCTTAATGGCAATGGTGTAAGTGATCCTTAGACTTGAGATTACCATGGTATCTTGAGTGTGGATTGCTATGCTTTGACTCTATTGCTCGGTGCTCGTAAAAGAGTAGCCCATACGGTAGAGATTGGGTATAGTATGAAGCATGGAAGGATAGTGAGTAATCGATATAGAATTCACCACTCCTTATTATAGGAGAGTATATCCCGGATTGGCCACTTGTTGAAATATGACTTAAAGAATCTTTTGCGCAAAAGTGAAAGTATGACTTGAAAGAGTTTCAAGGTTATACTTTTATGGAAAGTTATATTTCGGGAACAAGAAATTGTTAATTAGTCATTTAAAGAGTGCACACTACACTCTTATACTAATTGGGATATAGTGTGGTGAAAGGATATTAATTACGCGGTAACATTGTCATTGATAGGTGTAGTCTACCATATGACTTTCCTATTCACTTGGGTGGTCATGATGCATTGCTAGACGCCACTCATGATCTATAAGTGCAAATTAATTAATTAGTGAATTAATGATAAATTAAAGTGTTAATTTATCTGGCTCTTAATTAATTAATTAATGAGTTATAATTTGTACTTATTGCCAACGTGAATGGAACCTAATGGGTCACACACAATACGAACATGGTCTTTGGGTTAAATTGTTATTAAGATAAGTATAAGATACTTATGGGGTTAATTTATGTGATAAATTAACTTAAAGGACTTATTTATAAATATTCTAAGTCTTGATGGAAATTAGTTTCCTAAAAGGAATTAAGAAGCTATTTGGTTTCCTTTTGGAATAGGTTTCCTAAAGGAATAGGATTAGCTTAAGGTAAGCTTCCTAAACCTTCTTGGTTTCCAATTGCTCTTGTTTCCTTAAAGACTAGGATACTACATCTATAAATAAGTCCATGCCTTGACTCTTGGAGGATTGATGAAACATAACACAAAATCTAGAGAGAGAAAAATTGAGAGCATGTGAGGCGTTTATCTTCCCAAGAAAACGCCACCTCTCTTCTTCCTAATAGTTAGGGTTTCTTTCTTCTTCTTGTGTTCTTCATGAAATTCAAGGGAGCTAGCACTCGAAAGGCAAGGCAAGCAAGCCCAAAGGTTCCTAAAGATCGTGTTTGTGTGGATACCGTTGGAGGCTCGACACTTGGTGGGCTTTTCATGGTAGATCAACACCTTCATCGAATAGGATCTTGCCCTTGAAGCATAGAAACCTTCTATGCTTGAGGTATTTGTGCTAAACACCCTTTAATCGTATAGATTACATCAAAGAGATCCATGGCTAAGGTAATAAATTTTTAAATTTTCCACTGCTTTACTCCCCTTATTACCTTACATACCAAGTCACCAAAAAACGTTTTATTACGAAAGGTAAGAAAAATCAAGAATGATTCCTTTGTAAAAACGTTTTTGAGAAAAACGTAAGAAAATGAGAAAACCCTTTTAGACAACTCCAGGTCTTTGAAAATAAGAGAAAAAGGTTCGAGAGTCACAGTTGAAGAAAGGGAAGGCAAAGGCTCGCGCCTAAGGCACCCTTTCAACCTAGCCAATCTAGTTGTGAGGTTTAGTCAAAATTTTCCTAATATAACCCTAAGTTTTATCACATTTGAATGCAACTATATGAATGAAAATCTAGTCCTAAAAATAGATATCGTTAAGGGACAAAATGTTCCATTGAGGTTTGGTCGGGATTATCGCATTAATTGCGAAACCCGAATCTAAACCTCGATGGAATCACCTAGTGTAGATGCAAAAAGAAAAGAAAAATAGTAATATAGATAGTAAGTGAACAAAGAAAGTGGCGATGCAATATAACGGGTATGGGGGACTAATAAACTCATGACTAACTATTCCTACTCACGGAGAGAGAAACGGCTTGTTGATCCACCGCTTCCCACGTAAGTAGATGACTATTTCTAGTCAAAATCACACAAATGACCTAAGATTCTGTGTGAAATGTAACCTAAATGTCAAGCAATGAATATATGTAAAAATAGATAATAAGAATAATAATACATAAAAACCATGTAAAAATGGAAAAAGGCCTTAAAAAGAGAAAATGTATGTGAAATGATATGAAATGCACATAAGAAGTGATTTTAATACTAAAATAACCTAAGGGTCTAGCGTTGGCTAGCCCGTTTTCTATAAATTCTTTGCTAACGTTGGATTAGCGAAGAAACCGGAATTAACCACAACTAGCGTTGGACTAATGTGGTAACGATATATATATATCATAATAAAGTAAGTAAATAAATAAATAAAAATATAAATTAAAGCAATAATCACATATAAGCATATAATAGCACATAGGAGCACATAACACATAAGCATGATATTCTAGATGCAAAGTCCTAGGGAAAGCGAATAAAACACATAAGCATATAGCGCACATAGCACACAAAAGCCCTAACTATTACGCCAAGGAAGCCTAATTACAATCTAAGAATGGAAAAAGATAAGAGATGACCTATCTAACCTATCTATTACATTTTCTATCTAAAATACATAGGCTTTTGTTAAATAGATGAAAATATAAACTATCTATTACATTAACTATCTAAATACAAAATTTTTTGCTAAATAGAATATCACCTATCTATTACATTTATTTGAATAATAAAAATTAAATTCAAATAAATAACATGACATAAATAAATAAATGCTCACACATGAATAAAAATAATAAACACAAAGAAATACATAAAAAAAACACATAGGAAACACATAGGAGCACATAAAGAGACAATGAAAGGATAATAGGGGTACCTCCCATTCGAAGATTCGGTATAAATTGCTAATAAAATGAACAAACATGTCAAAAATACCACTATTTAAATAAATAAGGCAATAAAAGTAAATCACAATAATTTGTGGGGTAAAATGTAAATAGGACAATATCCTAGGGAGAGAATGTATATTCCAGCAAATTAAGGGACAAAACAAAAAATTCCAACAAGCCTAGGGAGTAAAACTGTAAATTTCAGCAAGTATGAGGGCAAAGATAATTTCCAGCAATATTTAAAAGGAAAAAAATGCAATTTATAATAAACTAGAGTACAAGAACACAAATTCCATCAAGGTTTAGGGCTAAAAAAAATACAGCAAGTAGTTGGGCTAAATTGAAAAATTCCAGTTAAGTATGGGGGGTAAAAATGCAATTTTCAGCAATTTTCTAAGGCCAAAACATAATTTCCGGCAAACACAATGACAAAATCATAATTTCCAGCAAGCTTAAAGGGACTAAGTAAAAACTCCAGCAACTAGGGAGGCTCAAAATTAAGTTTTCAGCAACATTTAAGGATAAAATTATAATTCCAACAAACATTCAAAGGTCAAAATTGCAATTTCAGCAAGCTTAAAGGATGAAAAATAAATTTCAGTAAATATGTGGAGTCAAAAATAAAATTACAGCAAGTTTTGAGCAAAAAATATAATTTGTAGCAAGATTGTAGGGTAATAAGGTAATTCTAGCAAAGCATAACGGCAAAAATAAAATTTCAGCAAGATTGGGGGACAAGAATGCAATTTTCAGTAACATGAGGGACCAAATTACAAATCCAGCAATTATGAAGGGGTCAAAAATATAATTTCAACAAGCTTAGGGGATAAAAGTGCATTTTTAGGCAAGCTAAGGGGGTAAAATATAATTTCTAGCAAGGCTTAAGGGACAAAATGGTAATTTCTAGCAACATTCAAGGACTAGAATATAAATCCAGCTAAGATTTGGAGCTAAATTGAAATTAATAGCACCTAAATAAAGAGAAATTAAAATCTAGAGGGTCAATCTACAAATATTAAGGATCTAAATGCAACAATTAAAAAACATTCAGGGTAGAATAAAAGGCTAACCAAAATCCTAGAGGCTAAAACATAAATACTAATCTGATAAAAATAATAAAAAAATAAGCAAAAGAAACTAACTAAAACTACATCATTTTATGTCAAAACGACGTAGTTTTGGTAACAGAATTTTTTTTTTACCGATTTCTTTTTTTTTTCTTTTCTCTAATTCTCTCTTTTCTTTCTTTTCTTCTTTCTTTCTTTTATCTCTTTTTCCTTTTCTTCTTTCTTCTTTCTTTCTTTTTATCTCTTCTCTCTTCTCTGCTCTCTGCAATCTCTCTTCTTCTCTCTGTCCACTCTCTTTTCTTTTTCTTCTTCCTTTCTCCCTCTCTTCTTTCTCTCTCGGTCTGTCTCTCGGCTTTCTTTGTCTCTCTTCTCCAAATTACCTCCCCAAAAAGTTCCTTAATTTCCTTCTTCTCTCCCAAATCCAAAATCCCTCAATTAAAACCTTGGAATCTTCTACAAATTGAACCTCATCTATGAATAGCTAATTAATTCAAGGTGGTAGCCATAAGTAATTGAAGGAGAGGGTGAGAGTTTTCACCTGAGATTGGTCGAGAGAGAATTCAGTGGTGGCGAGTTGATGCCGGCGGTTACAGGCTTGGAGAATCGACCTTGCGGTGGTGGTGTCGGCTATGAAAAGCGAAGGGGATTTTGGGTAGCTCTGGTTGTAAGTCAATTGGAGGAGGTGGCGGGGAGCTTGGTAAACGGTATTGACGGTGGTGGGCAGGGGATTGGACTGAGTTTTTGTATCTGTGTTTTTTTTTCTTTTTTTGCTTTTTTTTTCTGCAGGTTATGGTTGCTAAAGAATTTCGGTGGTGTCAATGGGAGTTGTAGTTTGAGTTGGAATTTGTTGTGTGAATTTGCAATTGATGACAAGATAGTGATAAGGGTGGCTTGCTGATAGTCCGTGGCTGGTTGATGGTGAGGAGTCAGCTGGTGGTAATCTGGTGGGGTGTGTGTGTGCGCTTTGTGGAGGCTTTCGGTGGGAATTGCAGGGGGTTTATGGTGGTGAATTGGGGTGTTGGAGTTGTGGAGGTGATTTGAACTATGAGTGTTTGAGTATGAATGAGTGTGTGTTAATGTGTGTGGTGTGTGAGTTCTGCTGGCTATAAGAGTGCAAGGATGAGGGAATGAATTGTGAAAGAGTGCAAGTGTGTGTGTCTGAATATGTGTAGAGAAAGTGAGAGTGCCGAGAGAGAGAATGTAAGTGTCTGTGTTGTCTGTGTGTAGGGGAAGGGGGCTGAGATAGTGTGTGTGTGTGTGTGTGTGTGTGTTGGTGTAGTGAAGGCAGAGATGGGGAGAGTTTGTGGATTGGTTGTGCTTAATGATTGTGTGTTCTTGACGGGTGCAGGGATAGCTGGAGAGTGTGTACAGGTATATGTGTGTTATCTGGTGAGAATGAAGGCCGAGAGAGAGGGAGTGAGGGAAGAAAGATTGAGGGAGCTTGATTGGGTTGAATGTGATGATAATAAGTGGGTGAAGAAAATCAACCCAAATCCCCTAAAGTCTGCCAAAATCAATACAAGTGGGAAGAAGAAAGATATGAATAATGGATTGATGTGAAGTAGGGTGGATTTGGTGATGTGGGGTGCTGGAAAATGATTTTGTTTTGAGTAAGAACATGGATGATCAGTAGCCATTGCAGTGAGCAAACAGCAGCAATCAACGTTGCTGTTGTTTGGCTCTTTTTTTTTTTTTAATAGAAGGAAGAAATTTATAAGGAAAATAAAGAAAAAACAAATGAAATAAAAATAAAATAAAAGACACTTGGACTTCCTAAAATTAATAAGAAAATACTAGAATTTAGCATTTTAGGAACAAAATAAATGAAATTCACCGTAAAGTTCAAAATTAATATAACATTAAAAAACGTGCTATTAATAGAAAAAAGATAAAATATTGAAATAAATTCCAAAAAATCTCTAAAAATTATGAAATTTATACAAAAAATTTATGAATATATAAAATGTGCATATAAAATTTTTCACTCGAAAATTCTCATAAAAAGAGTGCATTGAGAAATGTGCCATTAAGTTAAAAAATATTAAAATTCTAAATGACTCCGAAAAATCATTAACATTGGAAATAATGATAAAACAGTAAAAATTATGTATTTAAAAAATAAATTAAAATAAAATAATATTTAAATGATAAAATTACTATTTTGCCCCTAATATGACTATTTAGTCTCAATATATACAAAAAATTGCAATTAGCCCTCGAAAATTAAAAATATCCCCAAATGAAGTACAATATATTTTCTTATAAAGGGTGTGTCAAAATTTGGTATCTACACTTGCATTTTTGAGGTAACTTTCTTTGGAGGACTACTGATACATTCTCACCAACCTTTATTTTGTCATCAGTGCTAAGCTTGTTTCGATTGATACACAATCCCTTCAAAATTTTGGCATATTTTGGTACTTTCTTAATGGCATCAAGCAAAAGGATGTTAATCTCAACCTTTCACAATGTGTCCAGAATTTCCTTCTCAGTCTCCTTCTTTGTTTTAGCCAACATGCCAGGAAAAGATGGTGCAATTTCAATTTTTTTAGAGGCATCAAATTTATTACCTTTTCAACTACTGGCACCAGCTTACCAAGCCCTTTATCTTCATTGGTTTCTTTCATTCGAGGTGTTGGATCTTGCACTTCCTTGCCCCTTCGAAGGTCATTGCACTTGCATTTTCTTTGGATTTGGAATCATTTGAGCTGGTAACTTCCCTTTGTTACTTTCCAAATTGCTCATTGAAGATGCCAGTTGTGACATTTGTGGCTCCAAATTTCGAATACTAGCTCGTGTCTCTTGTTGAAATCTTTGTGAATCCTGTTGCATTTGACAAGTACTATTAGCAAGAGATTTAACCATATCCTCAAGAGACATACCTTGATTGGAAGTTGATGGTTGCTGTATTGGTGGTCTTGCTTGGACTAGTTGTTGGAATCCTGGGGGTTTTGAAACATAGTTGAAATTGGGGTGTTGTCACAACCCTAGATTGTATGTAGCGGCGTACGGATCATTCTTCTTTTGTGGTGGGAATGGGAAACTTCCCATTGCATTTGATTGCTCATGAGAATCTTCTTGAAGAGTCGGTGACATGTCAGTTGGATGCCCAGTAGCAGTACAAATCCCACATACTTTAGCTCCTTGTAGTTGCCTTATAGCCATCTAACAAACCAAAGTAGTTAATTCAGAAATTTGACCTTCAAGTTTAGAAGTGCTTACCTCATTAACTCTTCTAATCATTTCATCTGTTCTGGCTCCAAATTGATGCTAGTTTTTAGCCATAATAGAAATCAAACTCATGGCTTCATCTAGTGTTTTATTGACAAAAGCCCTACCACTAGCTCCATCCACTATACTTCTCTCCATCGGTGACAGTTTTTCGTAAAAATATTGAATTAAAAGCTGATCAGGTATCTTGTGATGCAGACAATTGGCACATAATTGTTTGAACCTCTTCCAATATTTATAGAGAGATTCTCCACTCGCTTGCCTTAAACCACATATATCTTTGCTGATATTAGTAGCCCTAGAAGCTGGGAAAAACTTATCCAAAAGTTGTTTTTTTTCAATCCTTCCCATGTGATAATAGACCCCGGTGACAAATAATATAACCAATCTTTACCTTTGTTAGCTAAAGAAAAGGGAAATTGCGAAGCTTGATTTGCTCTTCTATAACACCCTGAGGCTTCACGGTTGAACACACTACATGGAATTCCGTCAGGTGTTTATGCGAGTCTTCACCTGCAATACCACGAAAAGCAGCAATAAGTGAATTAAACTAGACTTCAACTCAAAAACTTCCTGTACATTTGGGAACGTGATGCATAATGGTTGCTGGTTCACATTTAGAGCTGTAAGTTCGCTCAAAGTCCTTTGATCTGCCATTTCCTCCTCTTCTAAACTCACATCGTCTTTCAAATCATGAGATGGTCTAGCTAAGTCAAAAACCAAGTTCAGTCCAGGAGAGGATGATGTGGCCTGTTGCATGGGCAATTTAGCTTCCTTTGTTAATCTCCTAGTTGTTTTCTCGATCTCTGGATCAAATTCAAGCTTTTTTGTATGAGAAGTTCGAGTCATAAATTAAAGAGAAAAGAAGAAGTTGAAAGCAATAAACCACTTGAGGCAACGGTGCCAAAATTTTGGTGAGTGTCAACAAATCAAAATTATTTTATTATTTACCTACTCTCCAAAGTTAATATGTATAGCAGCGAGTAGGGTTGTCTCCTTAGGGAAAACTGGTAGAGTTATTGCTTTCAAGAAAAATGAAGTAAAAATTGGGGGGAGAGTTTCTATCAATTCGTAATTAAATATAAAGATAAATATGCAATATTTAAAGGCGAATTAAAGTATTAACACAAGTGAATAACAGGCTTTGGTTACAGAAACAATCTCAGCAACGTTTCACTCAATTGATCATTGACACATAGGATAACTCATGTATTTATGAATAAATTGGTTATAGTAGTCTAGCAACCTTTGTACCACCAATCTTTCCTTAATTACTTGGTAGTTAAGAGACGTTCATAGACTACTTCACTTGTTAAATAGATAACCCTAGAGATACTCATTGGATTTAATCTAATTGCAGCCTTAAAAGCTAGAAAGACCTAATTCTAGTTAACAAACACACATGCGAGTTCATTTAAACTAGATTAGTTATTTCCATGATGCAGATTAGACTACTTGTGAGGTAATGAAATTGTGTCATTCGCCACTAACATCAAAACACCCAAGTACATACAGACCAGATGTCTCAATTAGCAATAAACCATTCAGACAATTGAATAACTAGCCATATTTATTCAATTAAATCAAAATGATCAGAATCAATAGAGAAATAGAAAATAAATAAATACCCATGAACACATGAATTGCAATTTAAACAAATATCGAAAGATCTAACAATTGATATTAAACCATTCTTTGATTATTTCGCAACTAGAAAAAAGTTTAGCAGTGATCCATGAAAGTTATGCTTACAAGTCTTGAAAGCAAAAAGATAAGAAAGAACTAAACTCTAAAAACTTTAAAACTAAAGAAAACTCCCGAGATGTTCTAAAACTAAACTAGAGATAAAAAATTGAAGATGCTTTTTAGTTGTCCCCTTGCAATCCTAGGAAATCACGGCTCTTTCCTTTTCATCTTTCCCGTCTCCTTTTCCTTCTAAACTTTACACCACATTTGGTGGAAAGGAAAGATTCATTTCCTTCCCTAAATCCAATTCCATTTAATTACCAAATAAGCATAGAAAGGAATTTATTGCTGAAAGATTTTTCTAAAATTGGGAAACTAATTTAGTTTCCAATTGTCAATCAACTTCAATCAGCAATACTCCAAATCCCTTAAAATCAGGATTTCCAACTGGAATGGTGTAGGCGCGTTTTACAGCAGCAAGTCTTCTAGAAATTTCCTTTAAGAGATCACTTTTCTTATTTGAATCCTATAAGCAACAAAAAAACCAAACAATAGTAAAATCCAGCATTTTGCATAATATTTGGCTATAATTAAGACAAAGTTTCAACAAATAATATGCATAATTAGTGCACTATTAGAGAGCATCTGGATGCACACGCAGACGTCCGGATAATAAAATTTGCCTAAAATGAAGCCAGGCAGAAGGCATGTGAACGCAAGTCCAACGCACAAGTAGATGCCCGAATTATCAGAAAGGGTCAAGACAAATCAAGACAGTGAGCATGTGGACAAAGGTCTAGACGTGATTGTAGATGTCTGGACCTAGAGACAGCCATCCAGAAGCCAATTCAAATGATTATCCAAAAATAGACCTGGACATTCAGACCCCTACTTGTAGACGTCTGGACCAGGTAGAAATGTGTCTAACGGTTAGTTTTTAAATTTGACCGTTAGAACCTAAACCAAGCTATCTTTGCATTCCCTATAAAAGAACAATGGTACAGAATTTTTTGGAACTCTTGGCTATTGATATTATTGTGATTTTAGAGTGATTTTGGAGTGAAAAAAAAAACTCTCCTGCGTGAACCTTGTATATGATGTGATCCAAGGAGTGCATACATTTGTTGGACTTGGACTTATACTTGGTGGACTTGAAGAGGCCATTTATATGGATCAAGAAGAGCTTATGCATGTGATAATCAAGGATGGAACATTTGAACATGGTGGCTGGATTGTCAAGTTACATGAGTTTGAGCTTATTTGCAAGCTTAAAATTCACTTTCTTTATACGAGCACATTGGGCTGAGGAGTGAAGTATTGGTTGTGGATCAAATTCATCTACAAAGAAGGCCCAAAAGAAATTGCTAAGTTGTCCAAAAACAATCTCATAAGGGGCTGGTTACTTAGACTTGCTTGGATGGTCCTTGAAATTGCTAAATGGAGGCCCAATGGAGCTTAATGAAGGATGTCCAGCCCATAAAATATTTTTGGACGAATTTTTATAGTTTTTATGTTTTTAGTTAGTTTAACTTATTAGAATTCTTCTATATTTGTGTTTTTAGCTAAGTATTAGTGTTAGTTTAGGTATAGACTTAGTAGTTGCTTAATTCTTCAATTCTAGAATGTTCTATGTAAGCCTATTTATAGGCCTCTTATTAGTTACGAATTTTAACAAGAATTATTCAGAAAAATCATGTGTTTTCTCTATTGTGAGAATTTTCTTGGTTCTTTGTCGATTAAGAACTACTCTTGGTCTTATCAAGCTTGCTTGTGGCTGACCACCAACTTCGCTTAGAGTTTTCTTGTGTTTTTATCAAGTCTTTAGAGCTAATTAGGTTAGACGATTGAACTCGCTCAACTTGGTCTAAGTCTAGTTGTTCATTAGGCATGCTCATCTTCAAGGGAAGATTCAAGGCAAAACAACTCCACGTCAAGGGTTCCTTGGTTCACGAATCAAACGAGGTCTTGAGTTCAACGAGTTGCATACCTGAAATCCAAGACTTTCTTGGCAACGCAACCGTGCGCACATCAAGTGGTATCAGAGCCATCTTCTTGGATTTTTTTAGGTTTTTCCAATCCAATTTTTCCTTTGGAAAAATTCGGATATATCCCTTTTTTTCTTTTTTGTTGTTTATCAAAGAGCTTCGAGCCTGGTTAAGCAACTTGTGTTTTATTTATTTTTCTTTCTTTGAGTCGTTGTCAAAGAGCTTCGAGCCTGGACAACAAGTTGTTTTCTTGTGTATTTTTACTTTCGTTTCTTGAGAAAAAAAATTTCTGCCATAATTGTTTCGTTGCTTTCTTTGTTAAAATCGTGCCCTAGGTTGTTTAGAGTCGTTCTTGATTGCTTCTCAATCAAGAATTCTAGGTCTTGTGTGGTATTTTGTGAATCTTGACTGTTTTTGGTGTTTTCTTGATTTTCTTGTGTAAAAAACTATCAAGTAAAAAAAGATTCCTGAACTTAAGACATTCACAAATCAACTTTCTTGAAGTTTTGAGTCATTCTTGTGTTGTTCTTGAAGTTAAAAAAAAAAAGGCAGAAAAATCGTTTTAAAAAAAAATAAAAAAAGAGGCAGATTGTGTGCTAAAAGAAAAAGCCAAAAGCACAAAGAAAAAGAAGGAAAAAGAGAATAAAAAGGAGTGCACATCAAAGAAAAAACCGTGCACAATCATTTATTCAAAGTTTCTTGAAGTTTCTTAGTGTTCTTGATACAAATCTTGAAGTTCTTGCACTTACTTGTCAAGTTCTTGAAGTTCTTCAAGCTGTCCAAAATCGTTTCTTGAGTTCTTGAATTTCTGGAATTTTTTTGTTCAATTTCTTGAGGTTCTTGAACAAGTTCTTGAGCTTTCCTGAAGTTCTTGATAGGTTTCTTGAAGTTCTTGATAAGTATCTTGAAGTTCTTGATAATTTTCTTGCACTTCTTGGTTTGTAAGTTGAGTTCTTGAAGTTTGTGAGTTGCTGGAATTTTCTGGACTGATTTCTTGAAGTGTTTGGCTGATTTCTTGAAATTTTCTGGTCAAATCTTGAAGTTCTTGAAGCCTTGAAGTGTTGGTCAAAGGGTCTTGTTCATCAACTAGGGTTTTGATAGGGTTTTCTTGTATAATAGTTGCTGAAATTCGTTTTAATTTTTGGACGAATTTTGGCTGCGATTTTTGCAGAAATTCTGGTGTTTAAAAGGCTTAAAAGGGTGTTAGTTTGGTTTATATAGAAGTTATTTGGCTTTGGGAAACCAATTGGGAAAGGGAAAGTAGTTACAAAGGGGATTTGGAAACTAATTCTACAAAAACAAGTAGTTTCCTTTTTCTTCTTGGCAAGTGGTGGTTCTTGTTTCCTTTTTCTTCATTTAATCCGTGTTTTCCAGCTGGGTTTGGGGAGTCTTGTCCGTGTTTTTGACTTTCCAAATTGGTTGTGAGTTGGTTTTAATTATTATTTGTTCAAGAATTCATTTTGGAAAGTGAATTGGACTATTGGAGTTTTACTTTTTGTGCAAGAATATTATTATTTTTCAAGAGAACATTAAAAATCAAGAATTTTTTACACAATTATACCACACATTAGGGTGTCTATTTTGTGCTAATTCTTGATTCTCATCCATTCTTTGATTTATTCTCTTGATCATAAACACTCTAAGCTAATTTTTCTTGGCCTCTACATTTACTCTTTACAAGTTGAGGTTGCTATAGGTCCTTGGTGGGATTAATTGAGCTGGTTCTTCATCAAAGAGCCTTACAAGAAGATTCTTTGAGTGGAAAAAGGCTTAGTGGTGAGCTCATTTGAGGGTAAAAGCCAATCTACTTGAGGGAATCGAGTGTCAAACACTAAGGGAGTGTTTCACATATTCTTGTCTATTTTCTTTGTTATTTTTAACTATTTTTCTTGCAGGTTTTTAAGGCATAATGGCGACTCCACAAGAGGCGAATAATGATCTTAAATGGCTTAGGGAAGCCATTGTTGGTGATTTTGAGAGAAAGATGCCTATTATGAGAGATGAGATCTATGAGGAGATGCCTCCATTGGAGGGAGGAAGTAATGATGAGGAAGCTCCTTGGGGAGGTGACCATGGAGAGGTTCTATTGACTAGGAAGAGCACTTAGTGTTGCACCTATGGAGGATGAGGAGAACATTCAAAGAGATCATATCTTCCACACTAGGTGTACCGTGCAAAACAAGGTATGTAGCATGATTATTGATAGTGGTTCATGTACTAATGTTGCTTCTACTTTGTTTGTAGATAAATTAGGGCTTGAAACAAAGAGACATCCCAAGCCTATACAATTGCATTGGTTAGCTGAAACTGGAGACATGAAGGTGACCAAGCAAGTGTTGGTGCCATTCTCCATCAACAAATACAAGGATGAAGTATGGTGTGATGTGGTTCCTATGCAAGCATGCCATATTCTTCTTGGGCGTCCATGGCAATTCGATAGGAGGGTGACCTATGATGGCTTTAAAAATAGGTACTCTTTCACGTGGAATGGACGTAAGGTGACTTTGGGTTCTATTGCACCATCTAAAGCACATGCTGATCAAGTGAGGATTGTAAGAGAATTCAAAACAAGGGAGGAACAAAGTCAACTAGCAAGTGGCGAATTATCAAAAGAAGGATTAGTAAATCATGTGGAGCACCAAAGAGTGGAATGTATGGATGATGGTTCCAATAAAAAGTCACGAACCAACCTTGAAGGGATGCAAATTGTTGAATCCAAAGAGAGAAAAGTGGCCATCCGTGATATTGGGAAGAGAGAAAAGAGCAAGAGTGTTATGCTAGTTAGACCTTTAACTCTTGTATCCATGTACTCTAAAGAAGAAGTGTACTTTGCTAATTCTCTTAACCTACCTTTTCCTAGTGTTTTTGTAGTGTTATTGTAGGTTAATACTCAAGCAAAAATGCCACATACTTGCTGCTTTAGTGTTCAAATTCCTTCAATGAGTAAAGAGCATCCAATCGTGGAGAAGGAATTACAACCTTGTTCAAGTGCCACAACATATAGTGAGCATTTGATGAATCCAACCGATTTGTGGCCTAATTTTTTATGTTTTAATAGCTTTAAGTTGCATCTTAATTCTATCTTATGTGTTTATTCTATTAGGGTAGATAGTTATGTTTTGCATCTAAGTTGTTTTACTTCGTCTAGTGCAATCTGTCTTAGAAGTTCTCCTATGTTTTTGCGTCAATGTTTGGACGAATTTCAACATGTTTTATGTGATTTTCCATGCCATAATACTTGTATTAGGGATCTTGTATTTGTTTATACATGCTGCCCTATACGTTTTGGTGATTTAGTTTTTGATAATTTTCAGATTCTTGAGTCTATATTGCATCATGTAAGTCATTTTGTTGTTCTAGTTAGTGGTAATGTTTATGTTTTGTGTTGTTCTTATACATGAATTATAGGGAGTCATATAAATGATTTTTAGTGTGTTTATCTTAAGTGTTTAACTTTAAATTTATTTTTGTCATAAGTTAGTTCATTTTAAATGTTCTAGTGTTGTAGTTTGTGACAATATACGTGTATTTTTGTTACATCGTTTGAATTATTCTAGTGAGTTGAATGATAATATTTTCCATGTTCTAGGGTTTAGTTTGCATAGTTCATTCAGAATTATTGCATGTTATCTACATGATTCACGTTTTCTACACTTACTTGTAGTTTGTAGTTTCTACTTAGATTCTTGTCATACATCTTTATTTGACCATGATTTTTATCTTGTTAGTGAGTGTTATTTTGACTATATTCTTAGATATATAGGTGCTGAACCTCATGTTTTTCTTGTTAATAGCCTTCATGTGTTCATTCTTTTGCATGTTTTTAAGAATAATATTCATCTAGACATGTTTGTTGCTCTTAAACTTCAATTTATCTTTGCATCTTTTGTGTGTGTTTTTGAGTTTTATTTTATTTCATATTGCAAGAGTAATGAGTCTTTATCTAGTTGTGTTTATTCTTCCAATATGCCATCCGATTTTTGTGTGCTTAATATTCTTGATGGTTATACTTGCTTATTTATCATTCCTCTAGTTACTTATGATCTTTTATATGATGTAGAAGATTCGAGGATGAATCTTTTCAAGGAAGGAGGGATTGATGTGATCCAAGGAGTGCATACATTTGTTGGACTTAGACTTATACTTGGTGGACTTGAAAAGGCCATTTATATGGATCAAGAAGAGCTTATGCATGTGATAATCAAGGATGGAATATTTGAACATGGTGGCTGGATTGTCAAGTTACATGAGTTTGAGCTTATTTGCAAGCTTGAAATTCACTTTGTTTATACGAGCACATTGGGCCAAGGAGTGAAGTATTGGTTGTGGATCAAATTCATCTACAAAGAAGGCCCAAAAGAAATTGCTAAGTTGTCCAAAAACAATCTCATAAGGGGCTGGTTACATGGACTTGCTTGGAGGGCCCGAAATTGCTAAATGGAGGCCCAATGGAGCTTAATGAAGGATGTCCAGCCCATAAAATATTTTTGGACGAATTTTTATAGTTTTTATGTTTTTAGTTAGTTTAACTTATTAGAATTCTTCTATATTTGTGTTTTTAGCTAAGTATTAGTGTTAGCTTAGGTATAGACTTAGTAGTTGCTTAATTCTTCAATTCTAGAATGTTCTATGTAAGCCTATTTATAGGCCTCTTATTAGTTACGAATTTTAATAAGAATTATTCAGAAAAATCGTCTGTTTTCTCTATTGTGAGAATTTTCTTGGTTCTTTGTTGATTAAGAACTACTCTTGGTCTTATCAAGCATGTTGTGGCGACCACCAACTTCACTTAGAGTTTTTCTTGTGTTTTTTATCAAGTCTTTAGAGCTAATTAGGTTAGACGATTGAACTCGCTCAACTTGGTCTAATTCTAGTTGTTCTTAGGCGTGCTCATCTTCAAGGGAAGATTCAAGGCAAAACAACTCCACGTCAAGGGTTCCTTGGTTCACGAATCAAACGAGGTCTTGAGTTCAACAAGTTGCATACCTGAAATCCAAGACTTTCTTGGCAATGCAACCATGCGCATATCAGTATATTCAAGTGTGCATTCCTTTTTGTGAGTGTTAAATTCAATTGTATAGTTGAAAGGTTAGCTTCATAGATGTAAAACTTCTTAGCTCAATTAGAAAGTGTCTAGGGTGAGTGAGAAGTGAGCCATTTCTGTGTACAAGTTAGTTTTGAACCACAAAACAAGAGAAGGAATTCATGTGCCTCAAAGCTTCAAGTTTGTGAACTTGGAAGCAAATTGAGTTTGATCCTTCTACTTTCTCTCTTTTTTAAATTTTAGTTCATTGTGATCCTTTTTACAATATTTATTGCACTATCAACTTATTTGATCACTTAAAAAACTTGGTAAAGTTCAATTTTGTGAAAAATTTGTTATAACCAAATTAAGTTTCAAAGGAACCTAATTCACTCCGTTCTTAGATTGCTTATAGGGCCTACAAGAGACATTTTGGATACCACATTTTTAACAAAAACTTACTCGTATGAACTCTTCATTGTTCAAGTATATGTTGATGGCATTATTTTTGGTGCCACAAGTGATTGCCTTTGCAAAGACTTTTCAAGAATGATGTAAAATGAATTTGAAATGAGTATGATGGGGAACTAAATTTTTTCCTTGGTCTTCAAAGTCATCAATTGAAAAATGCCATTTTTAGAAATCAAACCAAATGCGTAAGAGAGTTACTCAAAAATTTGGTATGGAGGATTCGAGGCAAGCAAGTACTCCAATTTGTACTTTCACAAAATTGGATAAGGATGAAGAATGCACTAAGGTTGATAAAAAAGGGTATAGAGGTATGATAGGTAGTTTGCTCTATCTAATTGCTAGTAGACCCACTATTATGTTGGCCATTTTTCTATGTTTTTGGTTTGATTTTAGTATTATTATAGTAATTTTGGATGTAAATGACTCATTTAATGACTTATTTTTTAACTTTTTTTTTCTAGAATTAGGGTTTTATTTAAAAATTAGGACTTTGAGGCGAAATTTTTATCTTGAGCAAATTAATGCACAATTTTTGTATACTTTTGTAGGATCATCATACTTAAACTCAATTTGGATCAATTGGAGTTAAGGTGAATCAAAATTAAGGTGATTCAAAAAGATTAAGTTGGATGAACTATTTGGAGAATAATTAAAGAATTAATTGTGTAATTATTTGGGAAACCTAATTCAACATAAAAAATGCATGCAAATATGTGAAAAATGCCTACGCATATAGAAGCCAACTCAGCAAATTGCAAAAAATCAAGTAGGACCAGAATTGGTGATCACGGGTCAGCTAACCGAGCTTCACAGCCGCGGATGCTCAGGTCAATGTGAAATTTCTAGGGTTGCAACTTGCATCAATTTTTAGCTGGTTTCTGTAGACTTTGTGGAGAAGATAGGGTTTTTGCAGCTAGAGATTCCATTGAGCACACATTTGAAGACTTTTATGTCCATTTGGAATCGCAGTACAAATCTTCATCATTTTCATGCATTGAATGTAATTGCAAGTTGGAAAATGATTTGAAGATCATTTGTCTATAAATAGAAGTCATTTGTAAAATATTTATGATCCATTAGAATCCATTATCATCCATTAATTAGTGTTAAAGTTAGTATAGTTGAAGAGAATTAATAGAATTCTCTAAATCTGAATAGAATATTGTTCTTCATCTATAGAACTTCTTGTACTTCAACACTTTAGAAAAGAAATAGAAGTTGAAGACATGTCTTTAAGCCTTGCTCAATTCTACCTTTTATTTTGATAGCTGAAACATGGATCCTTGTATTGTAATTAAGGTTTTTTGTATTTCACTAGTCATGATTCACTAAAAGCTTAATCTAGAATATAGATGAAGCTAATGAATCCAAAGCATGACTTAAATTACTTTTACTTGCTTAGCTTGCATTTGTTTGTTTACTTGTTCAAGTTTTAACTCTTGTTTTTGCACGACCAACTTAAGCCAGTTATCTAGTTGTTATTTGTCATTGAGAAATCTCTTAACGATGCAAAATGAATAAATATTGCTTAAGTTATTTATATGATAAATATGAATGCTTAAGTGAATCATTGCAATTCATGTTTTTATAAGATTTCATCATGAAAATAGTTAGAATTTAATCATTTCACAATGAGAACTAATTATGATTTAAATGAAATTGGATTCTAAACAAAGGAAGATAACACTTAATAAGCCATTCATGCATCTTATGATTTATTAGTGGATTCTATATTCTAAACATCTTGAATATTTGAATTTCACCAAGTTGTTGACATCATTTACCTATTCTATTGAATTTCCTTTTACTACTACTACACATCTTGATTTTCAGTTGTTTAGATAATAAACTAAGCCATAAAGCCTTAGTACTTACAATTATTTGATTCCTCGTGAGATACGATACCTATATACTTCCCGTACTACACTTGACCCGTATACTTGCAGTAAATTTAGGAGATTATGTTTATTACTTGATTTGTGTCTGTTTGCCTCTATTTTCATATCTAATCTATACCACATCAATATCTAAGAGGCATATTAGATTATGGATTATGATTTTCCAGATCACATGTTTTTGACCTAGTAGGATATTTCGATATCGACTTTGTTGGATGTCGAGTAAATAGGAAGAGTGCTAGTGAAACATGTCATGTATTAGGGAAATATTTAGTATCTTGGTTTAGCAAGAAATAAGGATCCATATCATTATCCATGGCGGAAGTTGAGTGTATAGCTGTGGGAGCATGTTGAGCACAATTGCTTTAGATGAAGCACACACTTTTAGATTGTGGTTTATCTTTCAACATTGTGCCTATCAAGTGTGATAATACTAGTGCCATCAACTTGACCAAAAATGCCATTCAACACTCTAGAATCAGGCATATAGAAACAAACATCATCTCATTAAAGATTTGGTTTAAAAGGGTGAAACTAATATTATTTATGTGTGTACAAGTGATTAGTTAGCCGACATTTTACAAAAGCTTTGCCCCTTGAACGTTTTGAATTTCTTCTGAGATCAAAACTGGGCATTCTGTGTCTCGATCGGTTGGCCTAAGTTGTGGTTCAGACGGTTGATTGAAGTCTATTCATATTTGGGAAATTCATTCTTTCGAACGATCGAAAGAGATTTTCAGACGCCCGAACACTTTTTGTTTTTTCAAAAAATTAAATCTTTGGATGATCCAAATATAGTTTTAGATGACCAAAGAGCTTTTCAAAATTCGGGAATGAATGATCGTTTGGCCACCTTTCTTGAATTTGGGAGGCCAAAAAATTCATATTCCAGAACCCTAGGTTGGTTCAAATGCACGGTTGAATGCCAAAAACAACATTTGGGTGGCCAAACGTGTCTTTTTCAAGTGTAAATTGATTTTGAAACTCCATTTTTTTAAAACTTCTTTTTCCCTCTTTCATTTTAATAAAAAATTCCCTCAATTAGTCTTTAAATTGGACCGGGTAGCTTATAATTTCTGTTTCAAAACATCTTACCCATTTGATTTTAATGTGTTTGTCATGTTTATTTAACAAAAACTTTTTGAATCATTTAGTCAATTTGGGAGAATTTATGTCAAATTTTTTTCTTCCACTTTTGTGTTTTTGGTGTGTTATCTGGCTCTTTATTTTTCTTCAAAACATGTTCCTCATCACCTCAGATTGCTATTTGATTGGTTTATTTTTCTCAAAAAGGTCAGCTAGCTTGGACTTGTTTTAAAAGGTATTTTTTGGTCATTTTGTGAGTATCTCTTTTCCAGAATCCGTTTTTGTACATTTCTTCCTATCTGATTTTTTTGAGGACTAGAGGGGCTAGTAATGCTAGTGTAAGTGGAAGTTTAGTAATGCTAGTATAAGTGGAAGTAAAGACAAAAGGAAGAAGAAAACTAGAGATTCTTTGCAGTATGATCCTCGTTTGATCAATACAGAATTAAGGACTGTTTAGCCACAATTTATTGATAAAGATGTTGAAGAGAGGTGCATGATTTTTGTCAAGAAAAATGTCATTCTTCAGCGTAGTTGTTTAGAATCTAGATTAAGAAGGTTGGAATTAGACATTATTTGTGATAAGTTTATGAAACAAAGTTGGAGATATTTGCTTTTCTTCAATGAAAAATTACATCCTGAGATGCTTATTCAATTTTTTGCTAATCTGAGAAAAGAAAATTTTGATTCCATTGTTTCTAGAGTAAATGGTCTTGACATTATTTTTTATTCAAAAAATCTCAATCATATTTTCAAATGCAAGCCCTAAGAAGATCCCTCTGTATCTATATTCTTTTTATTTTCATCTTGGGCTACTTCTGTGCATTAATTCAATTTTGATAAGTTTCAATCTTTTTTAAGGTTTCTTTTAATTTAGCTGCAAAAGCCAAACATTCATCTTTAGAATTAATTCATAGGATATTATTTGCAGTGGTTTGTAATCTATTGATTCCTATATTTGGTCATCGAGGTGAACCAAATAGAATGGAGTTGTATTTGTTTAATTGTGTCCTAAAAAGATTTCATTGGACTTTGGCTTTATCATGCATGAGTATATTCTAAATTATATTTCTAATACTCGTAGAAATATGCTTTTTGGCAAATTTCTTACCTGTGTTTAATTTTGTAAGATTCTTATCATGGGTGATACAATTAAAAATCCCTCTTTCACATATTCTTACTTTGAGCCCTTTCACCTCAAGTTGTACAATGATGAGTGGTTGTACCCACTCAGCCTATATCCATTCTTCCTCCTTCTACATCTCATCCACCCCACCTCCTAATACATTTGAGCTATTATCCTCTACCTATGCCCATACTTCCTACTCATCTTCCTTCTGCATCTCAAGATACATTGTTTTAGATTCTGTCTCTATTTCAAAAGTTGGAAAAAAGGTTGGATAATATGGAAGAATGACAGATTAATATTGAGGAAAATTAGGTGAAGTTAATGAAGGAGATTAAGGGTATGAGCAATGTCGCGCCCCATTTTTCGAAAGGGAAAATAAATAAATGAGAAGTGTGATGCGAGTGAGAAAAAAGGAAAAGAAAGAATTAAATGTGGTTGTATTTATTGGAAAAAGAAGCGTGTAAATTTTTATAAAAATAATTTTTTTAGAAAATGCTTTATAAAAGATGATTCGATAAAAATGTGACAAACAAAAGCTTTATTTTAAAAATAAAAGAAGAAGGCCTAAAATGGGACTTTGAAAATGCGACGGTTTTTGGGCCCGAAAATAGAGTCTAAAAAGGGTTTTTAGTAAAAAGGAGTCGCCACTTGGTATGGAGTTTTGGGTGTACCAAGTCACCCGAAAATATTTCGTAAAAGGTAAGAAAACTAAGAATGATTTTTTGAGGAAATGATTTTTGGAAAAATATAGGAAAAACAAGAAAAAACCCTTTTAGACGACTCCAGGTCTTTGAAAACAAGAGAAAAAGGTTCGGGAGTCACAGTTGAAGAAAGGGAAGGCAAAGGCTCGTGCCTAAGGCACCCTTTCAACCTAGCCGAAACTAGTTGCGAGGTTTAGTCTAAATTTTCCTAATATAACCCTAAGATTTTATCGCATTTGGATGCAACTATATGAATGCAAATCTAGTCCTAAAAAATGGATATCGTTAAGGGACAAAATGTTCCATTGAGGTTCAGTCGGAATTACCGCATTAATTGCGAAACCCGAGTCTAGACCTCGATGGAGTCACGAGTGTAGATGCAAAATGGAATGTAAAAGAAAAGAAAAATAGTAATATAGATAGTAAGTGAACAAAGAAAGTGGGGATGCAACATGACGGGTACGGGGGACGAATGGACTCGTGACTAACTGTTTCCTACTCACGGAGGGGGGAACGACATGTACGCCATCGCTTCCCACGTGAGTAGATGACTATTTCTAGTCAAATCATACAAATGACCTAAAATTCTATGTGTAGTGGAATCTAAATGTTATGCACTAGATAGATGTTGAAAATAGATAATGAGTGATAAAGTATATAAAAATCATACAAAATGGAAAAGGCCTAAAAAAGATAAAAATGCGTGTGAAATGTCATGAAATGCACACGAGAAATGATTCTAATACTAAAATGACCTAAAGGCCTAGCATTGGACTAGCCTATTTTCTAAAAAGTCTCCGCTAGCGTTGGACTAGCGAAGAAACCGAAATTAACCACAACTAGCGTTGGACTAGTGTGGCGACGATACACATATATTATAAGTAAATAAATAAAGCATAGATTAAAGCAATAATCACATAAAAGCACATAGTAGCACATAGGAGCACATAACACATAAACATGATATTCTAGATGCAAAGTCCTAAAGAAAGCAAATAAAACACATAAGCACATAGCACACATAGCACACAAAAGCCCTAACTATTACACCGGAGAAGCCTAATTACAATCTAAAAATAAAATAAAAGGCAACCTATCTAGCCTATCTATTACATTTCCTATCTAAATACATAAGATTTTTGTTAAGTGGATAACACATAAACTATCTATTACATTAACTATCTAAATACAAAAATTTTACTAAATATAATATTGCCTATCTATTACATTTCTTTGAATAATCAAGATTAAATTCAAATAAACAAACATGGCATAAATAAATAAACACTCACATATGGATAAAAAGAAACTATAAGTACAAAGATACATGAAAACATATAAAAAACACATTGGAGCACATAGGAGCACACAAAAAGAAATAAAAAGGGTAATCGAGGTACCTCACATTCGTAGACTCGGTACAAATCGCTACTAACATGAACAAACATGTCAAAAATATCACTATTTAATAAATAAACCACTAATTAAATAATTTCTTACCAATCACTAGGAACATACTACGATAATTCAAACAACAAAATAAGAGAAAGAAAATAATAATAATAATAATTAATTATTTAGGAAGAAAAATGAAAATTGTTTAAGTAAAAATAAATAAGTAAATAAATAAACAAAGCAAAACAACGAAAATAAAGAAATAATAATAATAGAAGATAAAATACAATAATACATACTTAAACTTTTAACACCCCAAATAGGAATTATTAAAATGACTAAAAGGAAAATAAAGAAACTAATTCGAACATTAATTAGACTAACAAGACCCAATTTTAGAATATTAATTATAAATTTGATAAATAAATAAATAAATAAAGTGTGAAAAGAAATAATTTAAAGCTTTGAGGACTCAACTAATTTTAATTAATATTTTATTATTTTTTTTTGCAAAAATAAAATATTATAAGATTTGGATTAAAAGAGAAATTTGGGCAATATTCTAGAGTAAAAAAAATGTAATTTATAACAAACTAAAGGGTAAAATTATAATCTCAAACCATAGTTAAGATAATAATATAATTTACAACAAGTTTAAAGGCTAAAACATAATTTTCAGCAAGTATAATGCCCAAAAGTAAAAATTTCCAGCAAATACTTAAGGCCAAGAATGTAATTTCAGCAAGGTCATTAAATGATACATAATTTACAGCAATGTATAGGGTCAAATTGTAATTTTCAGCTATATAAAAGAGTTAAAATAAAAATTTCAGCAACTATAAGTATTAAAATACAAATTCCAGCAATAAATAAAATACTAAAATACAATTTCCAACAATTAATGGAGGTATTAAAACAAATTCCAGCAACATAAAAGACCAAAATATAAATTCCAGCAACATAAAAGACCAAAATATAAATTCCAGCAACAATAGGGGGCCAAAAATAAAATTCCAGCAAGTATAATGACTCAAATAAAATTCCAGCAAGGTTGGGAGGGATAAAAATGAAATTCCAGCAAGTATTCTAAGGCAAAAATAGAATTTCCAGCAATGTATAAGGGCCAAAATGCAATTTTCAGCAACATTTAAAGCCTAAAGTACAATAACAGCAAGCTTGGGAGGTAAAATTGCAATTTCCATAAATATCAGAGGGTAAAAATGCAATTCCAGCAAAATCTAGGGGTCAGAATGTAATTACCGAGAAATATAGGGGTCAAAAATGGAAATTGAAAAATACAGGGGCAAAAATTATAATTATCTAAAAGTTGGGGGACCTAAATGCAATTAATCGGGACCTAATCGAAAAGAAAATAAAATTATGGGGGTCAATCTACAATAAACAGAAATTTAAATGCACAAATCAAAAATTTCTAGGGCCACAGTAGCATTAACGAAAGTATAAGGACTATAAAATAAATAGCTATTATTAATTAAAAATAAATTAAAAAACTAAACTAATCAAAACGACGTAGTTTTGAGTGAAACTACGTCAAAACGACGTAGTTTCACTAAAACTATTTTTTTTTTTACACGATTTTCTTTTCTCTTTTTTTTCTTTTTTTTTTTCAGATTTCCTTCTTATTTTTTTTCCCTTTTCTTCCTTTTTTCTCTCTTTTCTTTTCCTTTTTCCTTCTTCTTTTCTCTCTTTTCTTTTCCTTTTTCCTTCTTCTTTTCTCTCTTTCTTTCTTTCCCCTCCCCGATTCCTCTCTCGGATCCTCTTCGGTCCGGCTCTCTCTCTTTCTCTCTCTCAACCGGATTCTCTTGGTCTAAAAAAAAATCCCTAAATTGTCTGCTAAACTACCTCTATTAATTGTACAAAATAAAAGAGGGGTTGGGAATTTTTTTTTTTACCTAGACCGAGAGGAGAGGGTGGTCTGGCGTCGGTGGTGGCTAGTGGTGCGACGGTGGTGCTACCGTCGGTTGTTGTTGTTGTTGTTGTTATTGCTGTTGTTGTTGTTGTTGTTGTTTGTTTGTTTTTTTTTTCTTTTTTTTTTTTAGTTTTTGTGCAGGTGTGTGTGTATGTGTTTTGCAGGGGCGTGTATGGTGTACTTTCTGTGTGTGTGTGTTTTTTTTTTCTGTGTGATGTGGAATGAATCTGTGTTGCAGGTGTATGTGTGTGTGTCTGTTGTATGTGAGAGCCGAGAGAAAATGGAATTGTGTGTGCCTGTGAGTTTTTGTTCTGGTGAAGGAAGAACCAATGCAGAGAGTGATTTGTTAGTGAATTTTTTGAGTGTTCTATGTAGTGTGTGCAGGTTGTTTGTTTGAATTTGGTGTATGATTGTGCTGCTGAACTGGAATTGTGATGTGTGTGTGTGTTTGTGCTATGTGTGAGTGTTGTTTGTGAAGTGCGTTGTGCAGGTGTGTGAATATGCAGGTGTGATTGTGAGTGTGTGCAAGGGAGGGGATGCAGAGGGAGTTAGGGAAACCGAGAGGGAGAGGTAGGGGTGGTAAGTATGTGATGTGTGTTTTGCTTTCAGGTGAAGATGATGGAGAGTGAACCGTGTGTGTTTTTGTGCGTGAGTGAGTGAACTGATGAGGAGAAAATAGTGAGGTGTTTGTCTGGTGAGTTGAGAGCAGGTGCAGGTGTGTTCTGTGTTGGCAGGTGAGTCGAGAGAGTGGATGCAAGTGTGTTTGTATAGGTAGAAATGAGGTGAGTGAATTGAGTGCAGTGTGAGCTTAGTGAGGGAGATGTGAGGTGCAGGTCGTGAGGGAGAGACAGAGGGTTGTGTGTTTTGTGAATGCAGGAGATTGAGTTGTGTGCTTGTGTGTGCTGATGAGAGTGAATGGGAGGGAGAGATGGTGAAAGTGAGGTGTGTGAATGGTGAGTGTTGCAGATGAATGGTTGTGTTGTGCAAATGAAGGGCGGTGAAAAAAATTGTGTCTGCTGAGGGAGAAGAATGGGAAGAAGAAAAAGTGAAGTCTGTGTGCTGGTGCAGGTGATGTAGATGCAAGGGGAAAGCAGAGAGGGGTGAGGTAGTGTGAAAATGGTGAGTGAAAAACAAAAACCCAATCCCCCAAAATCTGCTGACTTGGTGTAAGTTAGGAGGGTGATGATGTGATTAGGCA
Organism: Mitragyna speciosa; assembly: GCA_024721245.1. NCBI lineage: Eukaryota > Viridiplantae > Streptophyta > Magnoliopsida > Gentianales > Rubiaceae > Mitragyna > Mitragyna speciosa. Next base: position 11,654,355 of record CM045571.1, read on the forward strand.
AGGAGCAAGTTGAGATGCTGCTACAGCCATGCTACAGCAGGCTGCAAAACGCAGCCTGCTCTTCTTCCCTTTTTTTTTTTTTTTAAGAAAAAGAAGAAAATAAAGAAAATAAAAAAATGAAAATAAAATAAAATAGAACTACTTGAACCCTTTTTTTTTAATTATATTATATATTAAAAAAAACTAAAATACAACATTATAAGAAGGAGAAGGTAAAATTTAGTGCAACAAATTAAAGGTTAATTCAACATTAGAAAAATACAACTTAAAATAAATACCAAATGGTCTTAAATAATAATAATAATAATAATAATAATAATAATAAATTTTTTTCTTTCTTTTTTTTTAACATAAAATTTATAAAATGCTCATAGACAAAATTCTCATAAAGAAAATTGTACATAAAAAGTGCATTGGAAAACGTGACCTAAATATGGCAAAATTATAAAATTTATGAAAATTAATAAATGACATCACAAAAATTTTACACAACATACATCATCACATAAAGCACATATAGTTTAATTTTCACTCAAAAAATTTTAAAATTAACGCATTCTTGAAAAGCGTGCCCTTGATAAACAAAAAGACAAAAAAATAAATAACTACTAAATGGCCTCTAAAAATCATGTAATTTTTACAGAAAATTTATGAATATACAAAAATGCAAATATAAAATTTTTCACTTGAAAATTATCGTAAAAATAGTGCATTGGAAAACGTGCCGTTAAAGAAAAAGAAAAAGAAAATATTAAAATTTTAAATAATTAATAAATGACTCCCAAAAATCATTAAAATCATAAATAATGATAAAAATAGTAAAATTATGTATTTAAAAAAATAAAATAAAATAAACTAATATTTACATGGTGAAATTACCATTTTGCCCTTGATACGACGAATTAGATATAATACGCGAAAATTGTACTCGACCCCCAAAAAATGAAAAATATCCCTTAAAATAAAGTAACACACATATTTTTTTACAAAAGGTGTGTCAAAATTGGTGTCTACAGCTTGCCCCTCTTTGTCGGGAATCTCGCAGAGATTTCAAACAAAAATGTAGACAACACCGAATTTTAACTCACCTAAACACAAAAGCAAAGATAAATATCTAAACATACAAGATGTAAGAATGTAACCAAATGAAAGAGTGAGAAAATGACCGAACTCTCCAAGAGCCGCCTACGTATCCCACACAAGGGAATCAGGTCAAAACGTAGTTCGAATGATGAAAGTAAAATTTTGGGCTGCTTGACTTGAAAAATCAAATTAAAACAAAATATGAAACGTCCAGTTTGCTGGAGAAGTGTGTGGCCTAGTTTGCTAGGATTGATGAAGTGCAAAGAAATTAAATATGAAGGTCTAGTTTGCTGGACATGTACCTAGTTTGTTGGGGTGAAATGCAATGCAAAGTTTGGTTTGCCAAACTTGAAAAATAAACGTGAAGGTCCAGTTTGTTGGACATGCACCCAGTTTGCTGGGGTGACATGCAATACAAAGTCCGGTTTGCCAGACTTGAAAAAGTAAACGTGAAAGGTCCAGTTTGCTGGACATGGACCCAGTTTGCTGGGGTGAGATGCTGTACAAAGTCCGGTTTGCCAGACTTGGAAAAGTAAACGTGAAAGGTCCAGTTTGCTGGACATGCACCCAGTTTGCTGGGGTGAGATGCAATACAAAGTCCGGTTTGCCAGACTTGGAAAGGTAAACGTGAAAAGTCCAGTTTGTTGGACATGCACCCAGTTTGCTGGGGTGAGATGCAATACGAAGTCCGGTTTGCCAGACTTGGAAAAGTAAACGTGAAAGGTCCAGTTTGCTGGACATGCACCCAGTTTGCTGGGATGAGATGCAATACGAAGTCCGGTTTGCCAGACTTGAAAAAGTAAACGTGAAAGGTCCAATTTGCTGGACATGCACCCAGTTTGCTGGGGTGAATACAAGAAATTAAACGTGAAGGTCCAGTTTGATGGACATGCACCCAGTTTGCTGGGGTGAAACGCAATACAAAGTCCAGTTTGCCAGACTTGAAAAAATAAACGTGAAAGTTCAATTTGCTAGACATGCACCCAGTTTGCTGGGGTGAGATGCAATACAAAGTCCGGTTTGTTAGTGTATGCCCTAAAACCAAGTTGGTTTTTGGGATTTTTATTACGCTTATTTCGTGTTATACTTATATATGTGGCATTTTCTTTGTCATTTAATACTTGTTATTACTTGTTTATTTGATAAAATCCATAGAATATTAACTGTGTATAAGAGATTGTAAGAGTTACAATGATGAGACTCTTATTACACATTAATTTATATTCTTAAATATCCCTAATCGTAGTATTAATGAGATTGGACATCATTAATATGGGAAGACTAGCACATACTTTGCCTCTACTTATGGTAAGTAGTAGTTGATCTCGTCAACTATGGCGTGTGACACCTAAGCTGGTATGTGGATGCTTGTTAGAGAACAAGTTCATTGGATTGATCCGCCAAGAGTTACTATTCATAGTGCTAATGAATTATACTCTTAATGGCTGTGGTGTAAGTGATCCTTAGACTTGAGATTACCATAGTATCTTGAGTGTGGATTGCTATGCTTTGACTCTATTGCTCGGTGCTCGTAAAAGAGTAGCCCATACGGTGGAGATTGGGTATAGTATGAAGCATGGAAGGATAGTGAGTAATCGATATAGGAATCACCACTCCTTATTATAGGAGAGTATATCCCGGATTGGCCACTTGTTGAAATATGACTTAAAGAATCTTTTGCGCAAAAGTGAAAGTATGACTTGAAAGAGTTTCAAGGTTATACTTTTATGGAAAGTTATATTTCGGGAACAAGAAATTGTTAATTAGTCATTTAAAGAGTGCGCACTACACTCTTATACTAATTGGGATATAGTGTGGTGAAAGGATATTAATTACACGGTAACATTGTCATTGATAGGTGTAGTCTACCATATGACTTTCCTATTCACTTGGGTGGTCATGATGCATTGCTAGACGCCACTCATGATCTATAAGTGCAAATTAATTAATTAGTGAATTAATGATAAATTAAAGTGTTAATTTATCTGGCTCTTAATTAATTAATTAATGAGTTATAATTTGTACTTATTGCCAACGTGAATGGAACCTAATGGGTTACACACAATAAGAACATGGTCTTTGGGTTAAATTGTTATTAAGATAAGTATATGATACTTATGGGGTTAATTTATGTGATAAATTAACTTAAAGGACTTAATTATAAATATTCTAAGTCTTGATGGAAATTAGTTTCCTAAAAGGAATTAAGAAGCTATTTGGTTTCCTTTTGGAATTGGTTTCCTAAAGGAATAGGATTAGCTTAAGGTAAGCTTCCTAAACCTTCTTGGTTTCCAATTGCTCTTGTTTCCTTAAAGACTAGGATACTACATCTATAAATAAGTCCATGCCTTGACTCTTGATTGATTGATGAAACACAAGATAAAATTTAGAGAGAGAAAAATTGAGAGAGGCGTGTTTTCTCCCAAGAAAAATGCCACACCCTCTTCTCCCTAAGGGTTAGGGTTTTGTCTTCCTCCTCTTCTTGTTCTTGTGTTCTTCATGATATTCAAGGGAGCTAGCACTCAAAAGGCAAGGCAAGCAAGCCCAAAGGTTCCTAAAGATCATGTTCGTGTGGATACCGTTGGAGGCTCGACACTTGGAGGGCTTTTCATGGTAGATCAACACCTTCATCAAATAGGATCTTGCCCTTTGAAGCATAGAAACCTTCTATGCTTGAGGTATTTGTGCTAAACACCCTTTAATCGTATAGATTACATCAAAGAGATCCATGGCTAAGGTAATAAATTTTTAAATTTTCCGCTGCGTTACTCCCCTTATTACCTTACACGGTTTGCCAGACTTGGAAAAGTAAACGTGAAAGGTCCAGTTTGCTGGACATGCACCCAGTTTGTTGGGGTGAGATGCAGTACAAAGTCCGGTTTGCCAGACTTAGAAAAGTAAACGTGAAAGGTCCAGTTTGCTAGAGATGTACCCAGTTTGTTGGGGTGAGATGCAATACAGAGTCCGGTTTGCCAGACTTGGAAAGGTAAACGTGAAAGTCCAGTTTGCTGGACATGCACCCAGTTTGCTGGGGTGAGTACAAGAAAATAAACGTGAAGGTCCAGTTTGCTGGACATGCATGAAAAAGGCTTTTTTTTTTTTTGAAATCGAAAAGCAGCTCATAAAGTAATGTAAAACACCCAATTTGCTAGATTAATTCATGAAAAAGATTAAACTATTGAAAGCAGTTTACAAAGCATTTTGATTGATGATTTTCTTTTTTTCTTTTTTCTTTTTTCTTTTTTTTCTTTTTTTTTTTGACTCTATGTAACATATCAAAAAATCTATTTGAAAGAAATAAATAAATGAATAAATAAAATCTTATACCAAAAATTTTGCTCTAATATAAATCAAGTGAAATCAATTTGAAATCTATCCTTTAAAATTTGCCCCAGTATAAATTTGAAATTCGTCTTTCCCAAGATGGGTTAGGACATGAGATATTAGAATCAATATGAAACAATTTTTTTTTTTTGAAAAAAAAAATTGCCCCAGTATCAAATTTAAAATCAATCTTTGACTAGAGTAAAACTTCACTTATACCATGACTAGCTACAAAAGACTTGCCCCAAGTCTTCTCTTTTTTTATGGAACATCAATGATGAACTCACGATTTAACCTGCAGTTGGAAAATGAAAATATGATTAAATAGCGTGCCACCACCGCGTAATCCCTCAAGTTATGTGAAACGTGTAAACATGAGTTCGTGGCGCCGACATCTAATCCCAAATCCATCCCTATGAGCCATTTCTGATCTTTGCAGCCCATCAGCATCCACCAATTGTCCTTTCACTATGACTTGCAAACATCGACTGCCGTGATTTTTCATGATAAATTAAGAGGATTGTCTTTTGACACTAATCTAATGAATGACTGATGCAAAACAATTTATTTAATTTCACTACCTTCATCCATTATATATACATATACATGCACACATAGATATTTTATGTAGTCATCATATTTCAATAAATTGAAAACAAAACTACAACATGAGGAAACAACAAATCACAACAAGTAAAAGTAAGTGTAAAATAATTTTTGTCAAAGATAAGTTAAGAATTTCAACTGTGACAAAACAATTTATTCCACGGTGTTGAAAACAGGCTTTTGACCACGAATGTCACATTTGATCATTTTGGATGTCATCAACTAGAAGCTTGATACTGCTAGAAGAAGAACAACCATGAAGAGAAAACCCAAGCGAACATAGTCACCAGCTCTTCAGCTTCGTCACTTCTCCTCCATCTGACTTCGTTTGTGTGCACAAGATTCCCACCTTAGCGCCCTTTCAGGTTTTCACTAAGGTTTCCCCCTCCCTTTTTCTTTTTCTTTTCTCTTTTTTTTTTCTTATTCTTTTCTTTTTTTTCTTTTCTTATTTTTTTTAGGCGCCCTTTCGGGTTTTCACCTTTATAAAGGAAGACATAGAACAACAATCATTCAAATCTTGAGTGGTCATTCCCCATTTCATTAAATCAGACTAGTATTTGAAGAATATTTGGCATCAGTAAGACAATCTTCCCTTGATAAATTTGGGATAGATATATTAACATCATATGCCCTTTTGACTTGCAAATTTTCTTTCAAAATTATTACAAAAGATAGACTGAAGTTGGTAATAGTTTCGGCTTTTGGGATGGGGTTGGGTAATGAGCTTGGAAATATTAAGATTGAAAATCAGAAACTAGAAAGGGTTTAAATAATCTTGAGGTCAGCATTTGCAAGCGAAATTGTCCCAGTTTTGACAGTTCTCACTTTTTCCTCTTTTTTATTTTTCTTTTTCAAAATTTTTTTCTTTTTCTTTTTTTTTATTTATATATATACCAATTTTGCCATTGACTTTTGGGATTTGTCTTTTCCTTTTTCTTTTCTAAAAAGAAAATTTTCCCCAAGTTTATTACTTTCTTTGGGATTCCCTTTTTTTGTCTCTTTTCTTTCTCTTCTTCTTTTTCTTTTTTTTTTTTGAAACGCAAGTCGAAATAAAATTTGTCCTAGTATGGGATGAAATATCACAAAACTAGTCCCAGTGTGGAAAGGGGTGCTGACCTTCAAGTAGGCTGTCAAATGAAAATCACATATTTTGGAGGCTCCAAAGGTAAACTAGAAAGGAAAAGGTTTTTTTTTTTTGTTTTTGAAAAAGAGAGATGGTCTGGCTTTGATCCGTCTCTTTTGCAACAATTTTTTAAAAGAAAATTTACTAAATCAAATGAAAAGGCCTTATTTTCCTATCTGAATTAATGATCTAATGAGATATCCAACCATCCAATTCTGCTAGAACACAATGATGCTTCTCCTTTTTCTTCTTCTTCCTTTCCCTTTTTTTTTTTTATGAGAAAGGCTTGCTCCAACTGATCCAGTCTGCTCGAATATCCTTAACCTGCAAAAATTTTAACAGCTTGTGCGTCAATCTACTCAAATTATTTTAGCCCTAAAATTCTAAACTCGAATGAAAAGTATATAAAAATGAGTCAAATTCCCACTAACAGGAACAACTTAGAAGCATGATTTTGACATTTGTCAATTCCCCCACATTTGAATCATTGTTTATTCTCAAATTATTTGGAAAATGTGAGATCAATTAATGATTCAAGCATTGAAATCACACATGTGTGTTCTAAAATGTACTTCCTCAAGACCAAGTAAATAATCATTATGCAATTTATTGTCTTGTCTTTAATACTCATAATATCCAGTAAAGGAGAAGGAATTATATCACAATTAAGCTAGCTCAAGTTAATTTCTTCGCCTTACTGAATTTCACAAGCAAATAAATCATATGATCAATCAAAGCGCATCACATGTCTATGATCAATTTTATTTTTCACTTGAGGGGAATTTCTTTTATAATAAACAAATCACTCAAGATATGAGAGTGTCTTTTGACGCGAAAACCGACATTAGTTATGAAGGTTCCCGGTTACTCAACATCTCAATCTTTAAACAAGTAGCAAAAGCTGTATTTGAGAAGTAAAAACTATCTTTTTACGCAAGAATCGACATTGGTTAAATGAAGATTCCTGGTTACTCAACAATCCTGGTTACTCAACAATTTACTTACTTAAATTTGCAATGCATTACTCATAATTCAAATGCCGTTTGACGCGAAAGTCGACATTTGTCGATGAAGACTCCCGGTTACTAAGCATAAGAACCATTGGAGTAAAAAAAAAAGCATCATTTTTCTTCTCTCTTTCTTTTTTTTGTTTTTTTTGGCCATAAAATCCCTCACAATAAATTTTTTGCATCACAGATTACATGATTGCACTAATTGACCATAATCAACATTTAACATATGAAATCATGTAAAGAAGAGAAATTTTCATCAAACGTACAAAATTTAGACATAATTCCAACTATTTTACAAGATATACTTTTTATAAGAACAAAACTCCAAACCACATAATAATAATTTATTATTGCCTAGAGAAAGCATTTGTCGACACACATAAAGTAATTTCAACAAGTAGGGGAATTAGACAAAATCACAATTGCTAGCAATAACTCATAAACATGTGACACGACTTTATTTTAACTTCCTAAATAACCTATACAATACACTCCACATGAAAGTGAGAACAATTAGGATGTAAAACAATAAACTCCCCTGGTGAATGGGTTGAAGTCATATCCCCAGCATGTTTGTTCCTTTTGTCGTGCTTGAATCTGCCAAATATGCATTGAAAACTTGTGTGAAAATTTATTGCAACCCTTTATCTTAATAGCTCAAATGCTCACAAGTGAGAAACTAAACGAAAAATCTGTCCTTTTGCCTCAGTACCGCTATGACATTCTGGCTCTTTTGAGTTAAGCACGGGTTCCCCTCCCTTTTTTTTTGGCATCGTTCAGCATACTTAACATGGAATCTCAAATTTTTTTTTTTTTTTTTTGTATCACTCTAGTTCCCTTAACATTTTGCGTTATTTCGGAGTCCAGAGGGATATTGAAAATGCAATCATCAGCTTCAAATAAGATGTCATCCAAAAACCGTGGACAATTTATTTTCACCATCAAAACATTCAAGAAAATGTTTTTCTTTTCATTCAATTTGAACTCATTAACTCATCAAAAGAGAAAACCTTACAATTACACAAACCTAGCATTAGGTTTTGAGAAAAAATGTGATTTATTTTGAGGCCTCATCAAAGAATTATTTGCTCAATATAACAAAAAGATTTGAAACAAATCATTTTCAAAACTAAATACAAAAATATGAAGGGAAAATCTCATGCTACAAATAATTTTGAAAAAAGCAACTTGTTTAGTGCTTCATCCGAGAAAGAATTTTGAACACAAGGCAATCTTAAATTTACAAAAAGAAAACCGTTATTAGTGACTAAGTTATTCCTATTCTTATGACATCTAAATGAACCATTATCTAACTACAATTTCATCTATCGCACTAATCATTCAAGTCAAACTCATCAATCTGGACCCTTAGCACTCTCAATTCTAAAAACTGGATTCCCCCGATCCTTCTTATAGTTCGAAAAGAACACTTGGCATTATAAATGTCAAGTGTATGATGCTTTACTTAGAGTAAAATTATGATTTAAAATGTTTGAATCAAATATGTATTCGACTGTGTTTCCCAATTTGTTGCCTCCCTAGAGGACCTGTAAAAAATGAAAAAAAATCAAAGTTAGTATAAGTGAAAACAAAAACGGATGCATGCCCTAGGGGGGAGCCCTTATTGATGCCAAGGGTAGGCCTAGCATGAAATGCAATCCTTTAGGGTGAGACCCCCTTTTAATCGTAGATAGGCCAGATCCGCAGAAGAGATGCCTCCATTCTGCTCGTATTACCTTACCTAGGGTCTCACCCGCCAGGATTTACCGAAAATATAAACGTGCATGTCTTTTAGGTTAAGTACCCAAGACAAAAGGATGGCTTTCCTATCATGGGATTCCCGAAATGGCATTCCCTCTATGGTTTATGCATGATGACAGTTTGTTAAAGCTGATTAAAATATGTAAAAATGCAAGATTTGAAAATGTTGCAAAATTTCTTTGAAAAGATGGAACATGAATTGCACAAAAGATTATTGACTTCAAATTTAGTTGATGGAAAATTGGAGCCTCCAAAATCGAAAGAAAATAAAAATCATGACTTTATCTAGAAATATACAAGTCAAAATGTCAGTTTATTAAAGTCAAATGAAATATGTGCTAAAATCACTTTTTGTGTAATGTGGGTTAGGAGGGTGGGGGATACGGCAAAAATGACGCATTAATTTCTTCTTTTTTTTTTTAAAATGATAAATGCGAGCTATACAAAAGTTTGACCACTTGGGCACATTTATTGACTCTGAGAAGAAAATTTAGTTCGAATAAAACATGACAAATACAACAAGAATGAGTAATCATTGAAAAGGATTTAAAACTAGGGATTAAAAACTACAATTTTTATTCAAGAATATACAAGATGAAAAATCAAATTTTTAGGATTTTTAAGAAATTCATAATGATTGATCCCTTGGGTATTTATAACAAAATGCAATTTGCAAAAATTTATGAAATTCCATTTCCATATTTCTCGAAAAAATTAATTATGAAAACGAAATTTAAACGTGCCAAAAGAGGGTTGGCTTTCCTACGAGAGCACCATGCCAGGGCTCTTTATTCTATGGTTGTGAATGCAATCAAAATAAGAAAGAAATTGCGTTAGTTTATTCAACAAATAACACATAACACATTGGCAAAAATAACTAATACACATAGATAACAATAAATGGCATAACAAGAATAAAGGAGGTTGGTTCCCTCCTCTCGTGCCTTAGTGTACCTGACAGGGTAAGGCTGACTCTACCCTAGGTTATTCTACATGGATGCATGAGGTTGGGCTCACTAATGCATCTAGACTCAATTAGGCTGTCGGTTCCCAAGCCTTCAGACTTAAGGATAAGGGTCATCAATTCCAAATCCTTTGGTCGGTGGCTCGAGTGATCCCCCAGACACTGCTTACGTGCACATCGTGCCCCGGCCACGTGTCCGAGTGGATCTATTTTAAAGCCCAAATCTCTAGACTTGTGGACTCAAGCCAGAGAGTTTGGGTGATCTCCTAGACAATGTTACGTGCACGTCGTGCCACGGTCACACGTCTAAGTGGATCGATCCTAATTCCTAAAGGGATGGGTGGGTGACAACCACCAAAAAGAAAAAAAAGGGTAAAAATAAATCGTATGCACGTATGAAGTGCTCCTTATGAGAGGAAGGAATGTAATATTAATACGCGATGGGCTCTAAGGGTGACTGACCCCCTTCCAAATGCAAGCGCGGTCGAGTAAAGCAATAACAAGTAAATAAATCAAACCCACATCACATAAGTGGCTGAGAGACGGGAAGCGTGTGAGATGCGAAAGAAAAAACCTAAAAACCTAAAAACCTAAAAAGAAAAAAATGTAATCCTAATATCCAAATGTGATAAAAATGAAAGGGTTAGAAAAGGAAGAAAATGACTAAACCTAGTGCTCGGACTCACTAGTGATCCCCAGTGGAGTCGCCAGCTGTCGAGCCCCATTTTTCGAAAGGGAAAATAAATAAATGAGAAGTGTGATGCGAGTGAGAAAAAAGGAAAAGAAAGAATTAGATGTGGTTGTATTTATTGGAAAAAGAAGCGTGTAAATTTTTGTAAAAATAATTTTTTTAGAAAATACTTTATAAAAAATGATTCGATAAAAATGTGACAAACAAATGCTTTATTTTAAAAATAAAAGAAGAAGGCCTAAAATGGGACTTTGAAAATGCGACGGTTTTTGGGCCCGAAATAGAGTCTAAAAAGGGTTTTTAGTAAAAAGGAGTCACCACTTGGTATGGAGTTTTGGGTGTACCAAGTCACCCGAAAATATTTTGTAAAAGGTAAGAAAACTAAGAATGATTTTTTGAGGAAATGATTTTTGGAAAAATATAGGAAAAACAAGAAAAAACCCTTTTAGACGACTCCAGGTCTTTGAAAACAAGAGAAAAAGGTTCGGGAGTCACAGTTGAAGAAAGGGAAGGCAAAGGCTCGTGCCTAAAGCACCCTTTCAACCTAGCCGAAACTAGTTGCGAGGTTTAGTCTAAATTTTCCTAATATAACCCTAAGATTTTATCGCATTTGGATGCAACTATATGAATGCAAATCTAGTCCTAAAAAATGGATATCGTTAAGGGACAAAATGTTCCATTGAGGTTTAGTCGGAATTACCGCATTAATTGCGAAACCCGAGTCTAGACCTCGATGGAGTCACGAGTGTAGATGCAAAATGGAATGTAAAAGAAAAGAAAAATAGTAATATAGATAGTAAGTGAACAAAGAAAGTGGGGATGCAACATGACGGGTACGGGGGACGAATGGACTCGTGACTAACTGTTCCTACTCACGGAGGGGGGAACGACATGTACGCCATCGCTTCCCACGTGAGTAGATGACTATTTCTAGTCAAATCACACAAATGACCTAAAATTCTATGTGTAGTGGAATCTAAATGTTATGCACTAAATAGATGTTTAAAATAGATAATAGAGTGATAAAGTATATATAAAAATCATACAAAATGGAAAAGGCCTAAAAAGATAAAAATGTGTGTGAAATGGCATGAAATGCACACGAGAAATGATTCTAATACTAAAATGACCTAAAGGCCTAGCATTGGACTAGCCTATTTTCTAAAAATTCTCCGCTAGCGTTGGACTAGCGAAGAAACCGAAATTAACCACAACTAGCGTTGGACTAGTGTGGCGACGATACACATATATATAATAAAGCAATAAATAAATAAAGCATAGATTGAAAGCAATAATCACATAAAAGCACATAATAGCACATAGGAGCACATAACACATAAGCATGATATTCTAGATGCAAAGTCCTAAAGAAAGCAAATAAAACACATAAGCACATAGCACACATAGCACACAAAAGCCCTAACTATTACACCGGAGAAGCCTAATTACAATCTAAAAATAAAATAAAAGGTAACCTATCTAGCCTATCTATTACATTTTCTATCTAAAATACATAAGATTTTTGTTAAGTAGATAACACATAAACTATCTATTACATTAACTATCTAAATACAAAAAATTTTACTAAATATAATATTGCCTATCTATTACATTTCTTTGAATAATCAAGATTAAATTCAAATAAACAAACATGGCATAAATAAATAAACACTCACATATGGATAAAAAGAAACTATAAGTACAAAGATACATGGAAAACATATAAAAAACACATTGGAGCACATAGGAGCACACAAAAAGAAATAAAAAGGGTAATCGAGGTACCTCACATTCGTAGACTCGGTACAAATCGCTACTAACATGAACAAACATGTCAAAAATATCACTATTTAATAAATAAACCACTAATTAAATAATTTCTTACCAATCACTAGGAACATACTACGATAATTCAAACAATAAAATAAGAGAAAGAAAATAATAATAATAATAATTAATTATTTAGGAAGAAAAACGAAAATTGTTTAAGTAAAAATAAATAAGTAAATAAATAAACAAAGCAAAACAACGAAAATAAAGAAATAATAATAATAGAAGATAAAATACAATAATACATACTTAAACTTTTAACACCCCAAATAGGAATTATTAAAATGACTAAAAGGAAAATAAGAAACTAATTCGAACATTAATTAGACTAACAAGACCCAATTTTAGAATATTAATTATAAATTTGATAAATAAATAAAAAATAAATAAAGTGTGAAAAGAAATAATTTAAAGCTTTGAGGACTCAACTAATTTTAATTAATATTTTTTTTTGCAAAAATAAAATATTATAAGATTTGGATTAAAAGAGAAATTTGGGCAATATTCTAGAGTAAAAAAATGTAATTTATAACAAACTAAAGGGTAAAATTATAATCTCAAACCATAGTTAAGATAATAATATAATTTACAACAAGTTTAAAGGCTAAAACATAATTTTCAGCAAGTATAATGCCCAAAAGTAAAAATTTCCAGCAAATACTTAAGGCCAAGAATGTAATTTCAGTCAAGGTCATTAAATGATACATAATTTACAGCAATGTATAGGGTCAAATTGTAATTTTCAGCTATATAAAAGAGTTAAAATAAAAATTTCAGCAACTATAAGTATTAAAATACAAATTCCAGCAATAAATAAAATACTAAAATACAATTTCCAACAATTAATGGAGGTATTAAAACAAATTCCAGCAACATAAAAGACCAAAATATAAATTCCAGCAACATAAAAGACCAAAATATAAATTCCAGCAACAATAGGGGGCCAAAAATAAAATTCCAACAAGTATAATGACTCAAATAAAATTCCAGCAAGGTTGGGAGGGATAAAAATGAAATTCCAGCAAGTATTCTAAGGCAAAAATAGAATTTCCAGCAATGTATAAGGGCCAAAATGCAATTTTCAGCAACATTTAAAGCCTAAAGTACAATAACAGCAAGCTTGGGAGGTAAAATTGCAATTTCCATAAATATCAGAGGGTAAAAATGCAATTCCAGCAAAATCTAGGGGTCAGAATGTAATTACTGAGAAATATAGGGGTAAAAAATGGAAATTGAAAAATACAGGGGCAAAAATTATAATTATCTAAAAATTGGGGGACCTAAATGCAATTAATCGGGACCTAAGCGAAAAGAAAATAAAATTATGGGGGTCAATCTACAATAAACAGAAATTTAAATGCACAAATAAAAAATTTCTAGGGCCACAGTAGCATTAACGAAAGTATAAGGACTATAAAATAAATAGCTGTTATTAATTAAAAATAAATTAAAAAACTAAACTAATCAAAACGACGTAGTTTTGAGTGAAACTACGTCAAAACGACGTAGTTTCACTAAAACTTTTTTTTTTTTACACGATTTTCTTTTCTCTTTTTTTTTTCTTCTTTTTTTTTTCAGATTTCCTTCTTATTTTTTTTTTCCCTTTTCTTCCTTTTTCTCTCTTTTCTTTTCCTTTTTCCTTCTTCTTTTCTCTCTTTCTTTCTTTCCCCCCCCCCGATTCCTCTCTCGGATCCTCTCCAGTCCGGCTCTCTCTCTTTCTCTCTCTCAACCGGATTCTCTTGGTCTAAAAAAAAAATCCCTAAATTGTCTGCTAAACTACCTCTATTAATTGTACAAAATAAAAGAGGGGTTGGGAATTTTTTTTTTTTACCTGGACTGAGAGGAGAGGGTGGTCTAGGTGTCGGTGGTGGCTGGTGGTGCTACCGTCGGTTGTTGTTGTTGTTGTTATTGCTGTTGTTGTTGTTGTTGTTGTTGTTGTTGTTTGTTTTTTTTCTTTTTTTTTTTAGTTTTTGTGCAGGTGTGTGTGTATGTGTTTTGTAGGGGCGTGTATGGTGTACTTTCTGTGTGTTTTTTTTCTATGTGTGATGTGGAATGAATGTGTGTTGCAGGTGTTTGTGTGTGTGTGTGTTGTATGTGAGAGCCGAGAGAAAATGGAATTGTGTGTGCCTGTGAGTTTTTGTTCTGGTGAAGGAAGAACCTGTGCAGAGAGTGATTTGTGAGTGAAATTTTTTGAGTGTTCTATGTAGTGTGTGCAGGTTGTTTGTTTGAATTTGGTGTATGATTGTGCTGCTGAACTGGAATTGTGATGTGATGTGTGTGTGTGTTTGTGCTATGTGTGAGTGTCGTTTGTGAAGTGCGTTGTGCAGGTGTGTGTAGTGTGTGAATATGCAGGTGTGATTGTGAGTGTGTGCAAGGAGAAGTGCAGGGGAGGGGATGCAGAGGGAGTTAGGGAGACCGATAGGGAGAGGTAGGGGTGGTAAGTATGTGATGTGTGTTTTGCTTTCAGGTGAAGATGACGGAGAGTGAACCGTGTGTGTTTTTGTGCGTGAGTGAGTGAACTGATGAGGAGAAAATAGTGAGGTGTTTGTCTGGTGAGTTGAGAGCAGGTGCAGTTGTGTTCTGTGTAGGCAAGTGAGCCGAGAGAGTGGATGCAAGTGTGTTTGTGTAGGTAGAAATGAGGTGAGTGAATTGAGTGCAGTGTGAGCTTAGTGAGGGAGATGTGAGGTGCAGGTCGTGAGGGAGAGACAGAGGGTTGTGTGTTTTGTGAATGCAAGAGATTGAGTTGTGTGCTTGTGTGTGCTGATGAGAGTGAATGGGAGGGAGAGATGGTGAAAGTGAGGTGTGTGAATGGTGAGTGTTGCAGATGAATGGTTGTGTTGTGCAAGTGAAGGGCGGTGAAAAAAATCGTGTCTGCTGAGGGAGAAGAATAGGAAGAAGAAAAAGTGAAGTCTGTGTGCTGGTGCAGGTGATGAGAGACAATTATATGAGAAGGTGTGTATGAACATTGAGAAGTGCATGGAGCAATACATGAAGCAATCCAACAAGGGTCGACGCAAGGTTGTTTTTGAACCTGGTGATTGGGTTTGGTTGCATATGACGAAAGAGCGATTTCCTCCTCGAAGGTGCAACAAGCTACTTCCCTGTGGAGATGGAGCATTTCAAGTAGTGGAGCGTATCAATGACAATGCCTACAAACTTGAACTTCCTGGTGAGTATAGAGTTAGTGCTACCTTTAATATGCCTGATCTTAGTCCTTTTCTTGCAGGTGACAAACTTGATTTGAGTGCAAATCCCTCTCAAAAAGAGGAGAGTGATGAGGGCATGGTGAGAGGATACACAAAACGCTCAAGGAGTGGGTGATTGGCTAACGTGAGATGATGAATTCAAAAATCCAAATGGACCATTGAGGAGAGCTCAACCCAAGAAGCATAAAAAATCCCTACAAGCCCTTGTCCATTCCATTCAAGGTCAAGTCATCCATTCAAGGACGATTGAAGGGCTAGATTCACAAGAGGAAAAAGGGTGCACCATCATTCGAGTGGAGGATGATCAAGAATTGCAGCTTTTGACGAAGGCCGTGCCCAAGGCTGCGCCACAGCCTTCCCTACGGCCTTTATTAGACGGTTGAAAGAACCAAGTTTGGTGTCTAACTGAGGCTGTGCAATGGCCTTCATTAGAAAGTTGGCTGGAACTAGTTGAAGCTACTGATCGAGGCCGCGGATTGCCTTACCCATAGCCGCACCACGGTCTTACCCACGGCCTTCTCCAAAAGTTGATTTACGCGTTTTTTCCTTATGAGTTTAGTAGGTTATTTTTAGCATTATTCAATACCTATAAATATAACTTGCTTTGTAAGACTTGGGTTAAATTGAATGTGAATGAAAATTGAGGCTTTTTCTCTTTGGCTTATTGCAAGCTCTCTTTGAATACATTAGGGTTCTTTAAGTATTCTTGGCTTATCAACCCAAGTAAACACCTTGGTTAGGGCGCCATGTACCGTCAAATATGGTTCACAAACTCATTGGATCGTGGGTTAAGATTGTATCAAGGTTCGCAATCCCAAAGATTAGAGGGGTCGAGTTCTCCATCATCCAAACTTGGGTATTGGCTAAATCGTGTTCTCGTATCAAATCGCCTCACCAACTTGCGTAACAATTTGCATAAAACGTTGCCTTGAAATGTGAAAAAGGTTTTTCTTGAAATTTGCAAGATTTCCTTTGGAAGTGAAAGTGCAGATTGTTCTGAAAATGTCTCCTAAACTTGGTGTGAATAAACTACAGGTTGAAGAGAATCAAAATATGGCCGACATGATCAATCTACGGACCAATCCATTGATTGAAGGGTTCAATAATTATCATCCACGCAAGAACAATAGAAGAAAAAGAAAATAAAGTCTCAACACGTGAGGAGAGAGGAGAGAAAGGGACGGCCAAATAGAGAGGTGTCTCTCCCATTATATTTTCCCTCTCTAAATCTCTCTAATTGTATTTTTTTATCTTGATGTAATGATAAATATTCAAGAGTCAAGGCTAGAGACCTATTTATAGACAACTAATCCTAGTATTTAGGAAATAGGCTATCAGAAAACCAATAAGATTAAGAAACATTAAACTTACTAAATAAGATTAAGCAATCCTATTCCTCAAAGAAACCTAAAACCTCTTTCCACTTGGTTTTGGAAACTTCTTTCCACCAAAATTTGAGTTATTACAAATAAGTCTCTTAAGTTAATTTGTCTCATAGATTAATCCCATAAGTATCTCATACTTATCTTAATGCAATTTAACCTAAAGATAATATTCTTATTATGTGTGACCTATTAGGTTTCATTCTCATTAATTAATCAATTAAGAGCCAGATAAATTAAACATTTTAATTTACCATTGATTCAACTAATTAATTAATATATATATATATATATATATATCATGAGTAGCATTTAGCAATGCATCATCACCACCTAAATGAATAGGAAAGTCATACGGTAGACTTTACCCATCAATGACAATGTTATTGTGTAATTAATATCCTTTCACTAAGCTATATCCCTAATTAGTTTAGGAGTGTAGTGTGCACTCCTCAATATGACTAATTATTATTTTCTTATTCCCAAAATATAACTGCTAATAAAGTATAAACTTGAAACTCTTTCAAGCAATACTTTCACTTGGTGTAAAAGATTCTTTAAGTTATGTTTTAACAAGTGGCCAATTCAGGATATACTCTCCTATTATTGAGAGTTGTGAATCTTATATTGATTACTCACTATTCTTTTATGTCTCAAACTACACCCAATCTCTATCCTATAAGATATTCTTTTATGAGCACCAAGTAATAGAATCAAAGTACAGCAATCAACACTCAAGATGCTATGACAATCTCATGTCTAAGGATCACTTACACCGTTGCTATTAAGAGTACAAACCATTGACACTATGAATGGTGACTCTTGGCAGATCAATCCAATGAACTTGTTCTCTAACATGCATCCACATACCGACTTAGATGTCACAGACACCATAGTTGATGAGATCATCTACTACTTATCATAAGTAGAGGTGACATGGTGTAGATTAGGTATAACAATTATGAACAAATACACATAAATCAAGTAATAAAAATCTAATTTCCTAACTTATTCTGCAAGTACACGGGTCGGTTGTAGTATTTAGAGTATTAGGTGTCGAATCCCACGAGGAATCAAATATATGCAACTACTAAAACTTTTTTCACTAACTTTTATTATCAAAACATAATTAAAGTGAGAAAGATATGGGGTCCCTTTAATAGAATAGGTAAATGATTAAGAACTTTTGTAAAATTCAATACAAAGAGCCTAGAACATAGAGTCCACTAATGAATCATGCATGAATGACTTACTAAGTGTTACGTTGCTTTGTTTAAAGTCTAATTCCTTAAGTGTCGTAACTAGATCTCTCAATGAAATGACAAGATTTCAACTATTCTCATAATGAAACCTTATGAAAAACACGAATTGTATTGCTTCACTTAAGCAACTATTATTCTCATATGATTTACTTAAGCATTACTTGTTCATTTTCGATTATTACATGCATTTTTCAGTGTCAAATAACAACTAAATGACTTGTTTGTGTTAGTCAAGCAAAAACAAGTGTTAAAATTTGAACAAGTAAACAAACAAATGCAAGCTTAGCAAGTGCAATTAGATTACTTCATGTTGTTGATTCATTAGCTTCATCTATAGTCTATATGAAGCTTTTAGTTTAACATGGTTAGTGAAATAACTAACAGTTCAACTTCAAAGTGAGAATTCTTGGCAACAAATGAAAGTAAAAGAGATAGAGTTTAGGAATTGCTCAACCAATATTGGAATAAGCTTCTCTTCTTATTCATCTTCAAAAGTTGCACTACAAAGTTCTCTTACAATGATCCTCACTATTCTATTAAAGGATGAAGAGAATTCTACTAATTCTTTATCAAAGTAAGTGTAAAACTAAAGCTATCAACTACTTTCTACTACAAAACTTCTTACAAATGTATTACAAGTGACTTTTATAGACAAATGTTCTTCAAGTCATTTTCCAACTTGCAATTGCATTTAATGCATGGAAATGATGAAGATTTGCTTGGAGATTCCAAATGAGGACAAAAGTCTTCATTTATATTTTCAATGAAATCTCTAAGTTGTAAAACCCTATCTCCATCTGAAAATATTCGGAGAAACAACTGGTAGAAGATGCAAGTTGAAGCCCTAGAAGCTGCTTGGCTGACATCGATCTGCGAGTGGCAACCCGTGGATCACACCTTTGTGGCCCCTACTTGATTTTTGATTTTGTTGATCTGGGATCCATATGTGCAAACTTTATCCACACATTTTTATATATTTTTAGGTCTTCCAAATATTTTTGCACAACTATCTTTCCAATTTCTCTCCTAGTTGTTCACCAAAGCTGAGCCCTTTGAATCACTTTTGAATTTGATTTTTCTTGACTCCATTTGATCCAAAATGAGTTTAAGTATGATGAACCTGCAAATATACACAAGAATTGTGCATTAAATGTTCAAAATAAAAATTCTGCCTAAAAAATCTTAATTTTGGGGAGAAAACTCTAATTATATAAAATGTTACAAAATGAGTCATTTGCATCCAAAATTACTATAATTATACTAAAATAACATCTAAAATATCGAATAATATATATAATAATATTAGTAAATTTCTTACTTGCCAAGAGGCAAAGTGTGTGCTGGTCTTTCCATATTAATGATGTCCATTCTTATTAATACTACGAGTAGGGATAATTAAGAATATAATTTATGCGTATTAAAAGTCTTATCATATAATAATATATATAATAATATTAGTAAATTTCTTACTTGCCAAGAGGCAAAGTGCGTGCTGGTCTTTCCATATTAATGATGTCCATTCTTATTAATACTACGGGTAGGGATAATTAAGAATATAATTTATGCGTATTAAAAGTCTTATCATTATAACTCTTACAATTTCTTATACATAGTTAATATTTAATAGATTTTATCAAATAAACAAGTAATATAAATAACAAGTCTTTAAATGATAAAGAAAATGCCACATATATTAATATAGGAGTGGAATAATAGTTATTTTTGGCCTCTAATGATCAAATTAACAAAACTGTGCAAATTAATTTTTAGATAGTATTTTCATGATTCGGATGTCCACTTGATAAACGTCAGGACCTCATCTAAGCTTGCATCTAGACACATTCTGTTAAATCCATTTTGAGCACTTTTGGCTATTTGGATACCCACATGTTATGTTCGGACCCTTGTCTGGATGTTTTCTGACCATTAGCCATTTCTAGTTATTCAAACATTTGCATCTCTTCTTGTTGCGTTCGCATGGTCGTCTGAATGACAAATTCTTTGCATTTTCATCTCCTTTTTTATTTGTATCTTATTTTGCTGTAAAGTCAACTTGATAAACCATTAGCAAACCTCAATATTAGTTTGTTAGTCTTTAGAGCCAAGGTGATTTGAGGCCATAAGGTCTTCAAATGTCTACTGTAATAGTATATGGATATCGTGGCAAGTCCAGTCATCGAGAAAATGAATGCTAGAGAAAAGTCAACAAGTGTTTATGGTGTGGAAGTAATTGTCATCAGCTTAATAATTGCCCCAAATTGCAAAAGAATAGGATCTTTTCAACTGTAGGCTAGACCTACACCAAGAAAACCCATAAAGCCTAGGAACAAACTGAAAGTCCTTGCATGAGTTTATGTAATCGACAAGAGGGATTTTCCAAATGATTCCAGGGTAATTGAAGGTACAATTTTATTTTTTCACTCCATAGCTCAAGTTCTAATAGATCCTGGATCTACGCATTCATTTTTTGACACCTTATTTTATGTGCACCACGAATATTGATAAGTGATAATTTTTCCTATTTTAGCATAGTATTTTATATATTTTTAGTGTATTTTAAGTATGTTCTAAGTGTTTTTAATCTAAAAATGGCTCAAATTCACAATTGTTCTTCTATTTGAAAATTTTCCTAAAAATTAGAGTTTTTACCTGATTTTTATAATGTTGAAGCAAAATTTATATTTTGAGCAATTTAATGCATAATCTTTGTACAATCTTTCAGGTTTATACATTCAATCATAATTTGGATCAATTGGAGTAAAGGTCATCCCATTCTTAGTGGATTCAAGGATGATTGGATTGGAAATTTCAATAGAACAACTTTTACATTCAAATTTGGAGGATTAGTTTTGCTCAACTTTTGGGAAATTCTCATAAAAAAACTCACCATAGAATTAAAGGATCAATATCACAAAAAAATTCTCAAGGGCATAAGAGGCATAACAAGCGAAAGAGAAGTGCAAAGAAGCAATGGAAGTGAAGAATTGGAGAAAACTAGGCGTCGGTAACAATGATACATTTCTGCATTTTGGTAATAACTTGAGATACAAATATTGGCTTGAGATGATTCTTATGGCATTTTAAAGCTAAGAGAATACTCTACAAATTTTATGAAGACATCAAAATCCAGTTCTCACATCTTCATAGCCAAAATCCAAATTACTGAAGAACAAAACTCTCCCAATCACATCTCAGTATTTTGCCCATATCTTTGCATCCAAAACTCAAAATTACCTGATTCTTGTAGTGTTGAAAATCTAATTCAAAGGACTACAACTTTTTTGTTTTAAGGAAATGCTGATTGTGCCTTCTTCTGGGAGCAATACGCGGATAACGATATGCAAACCAACTATCCACGTATCTACTCGCGGATCTTACATGTCGGCCAGAAAATGACATCTTCAACATGCAGCTTATCTTTCAGCCCCTTTTGATGACTTTTTGAAGATTCTTTGCACCTTCACAACCCAAGGAAACATTGCAAAATTCAAGAGAAATCTTTTGTGATTTCAAGACAACTTTTCTTGCAAATTGTCATGCAAATTGTCTAGATGATTAGGGTAAATTTGTTTATAAATAAGGAGCTCTTGCAAGACATTAAAAAGAAGTCTTGAAGGGAGAAGCACTCCCAAGTAGAAATAGTAGTAGTTTTCTTTGTAGTTTAGAAGAATTTTCATTACTTGTAAGAAAAATCTTGGAGGATTCATGTGTATCAATTTATATCAATGGGAAATGAAGCTTTGGAGCTATGTTCTACTAAAAAATGAGCATTTCTTACCTTAGCTCTTTAATTTCTTATTTTTTTATGAGTTGTTTCTATTATATGTTATTCATACAAGCTATGTTTAACTAAATACATGTCTTAGGGTTGGATGAAAGCTAATTATATGATTTGAATGTTATTATTTACTTGCTATAACTTATATTTGCTTGTTCATCTATCAAGGTTTAACATTTATAGTAGCTTGATCAAATATTACAAATCATTTAGATCTTATTTGACAATAAGAAATGCTTATAACATTGAAAAATAGTAGATGAAACTTATATTGTACACACATACAAGTAGTTGTGCAAGTAGGTGGATTGAGGTTGTTTAATACCACAATTCATGCATTTCACAAGAGTTCATCATGAACATAATTGAACTCTAGTCAATTCATTATGAAAATAAGTCTTGATTTCACATGGAGTTGCAATCCTAAGCAAGACAAGATTAACACAGCAAGGTGTTAATTCATTTAATCATATTAGTGACAATTAGTGAATTCTAGTCCCTACTACTTGTATTTATGAATTTCTTTCATTTTTTTTACTTCAAGTAGTTGAATTTTCTTATTTTGCACACCACTTATTTGATGTATTGTTTATATAATAAAGTAAGTTAGTAACTTTGGTACTTGCAAATTCTTGTTTCCTCGTGGGATCAACCCTAATACTTCCCCTACTACATTTGACTCGTGCACTTGTGGAAAGGGGTATTAGGTTATAAATTTTATTACTTATTTGTGTAAATTTTGCCTAATTTTGATAGTACCTAAACTTCACAATCAAATATGAAAGCCAAAAAATTGACGTATAAATTATAAGTTAGCACCCCCACAGGCGAATGTTTAATTTTTATAGACTTTGTTTATGAAAATTGTTAAATTTGGGGTGGAAAGAGAAATTTCCTAGCAGACCTTATAGCATTGTCAATTTGTAGATACGATACAATATTAGTGATGGATTCGTGATCTAGATGTCATGCATAATTGGACTATAAAACCAAAATAGTCAAGTTTTGGCTACTTGGGGAGTCAATTTTGTAATTTCTTGTGACCAGTGATCCCGCACCTTTTAGAGAAATCGTACTCGAAAATTGTTATAGAAAGGGACTCAAGGGTACCAGCTTATCTAATTAGCCAGTCAATTAATAGAGTCACGATTAACGAAGTGTTAGTAGTAAAGGAATATGCCGATGTTTGTCCATGAAAATTGATCTCTTTGTCTCTGTAAAGGGAAATAGAATTTATAATCGAATTACAATCTAGGATTGCACCAATGTCAAGGGCATCGCATTGAATGGCTTCGGCTAAGTTAAAAGATTAAATATGCAATTACAAGAATTGCTGGAAAGGAAATTTATCTAACCTAGTGTTTCACAATAGGAAGCCTTTACATTATTTGTCAAGATGAAGGACAGAACATTGAGGTGTGTATAGGCCATCGAGGGTTAAATAACGTTACCATAAGGAATAAATACCCATTATTTCTCACGGATGAACTATTCAATTAGTTACAAAGTTTGATATGAGGCAAGGGTACTACTAGTAGTGGATAAGGAGGGAAGATGTTGTCAAAATTGCATTTAGTACATGATATGGCTATTATGAATTTGTAGTCATGCTTTTTGGTTTGACTAATGTTCCTGAGGCATTTATGGACTTGATATAGCACATATTTCACCCTTATTTGGATCAATTTTTGTAATTTTTATAGACGACTTTTTGACTTATTCTAAATCACTAAAAAAGCATGAAGAACATTTAAGAACAATCTTGCATGAGGGAACATAAGGTATATGCCAAATTTATGAAGTGTGAATTTTAGTTGAACACATTATCCTTTTTAGAAAACATAATTTTGGGTACCGATATTGCTATAGATCTTTCATAAGTTGAGGTGATAGCATGTGGAAACAACCTAAAAATGAAACTAAAAGTATGTAGATTCTGGGATTAGCTAAATATTATAGAAGGTTTGTAAAGTACTTCTCCAAAATTGTAGGACCTTTGACTCCGCTAACCCAGGAACAAGTTAAATTTGATTGGGATGAAAAGTGTGAAAAAGTTTCCAGGAATTAAAAATGCGTTTGACTACCACGCTATCTTAACGTTGCCAGATAATTAGGAGAATTTTGTAGTACACAAAGACGCCTCTCGAGAAGGTTTGTGATGTGTGTTGATACAGAATGAAAAAAAAATTGCGGCTTATGCTGCACGGAAGTAAAAATGTATGAAATGAACTATCAAACTCATGATATGGAGTTAGCTGTGTGATGTTTGCTTTGCAAAAGTGGAGGCATTATTTGTATGGAGTAAAATTTTAGATGTATACTAACCATAAAAACCTTAAGTACTTATTTTTCCAAAAAGAGTTGAATATGCATCAGGGGCGATAGGTTGAATTCCTCAAGGACTATGACTGCATTATCAACTCCCACCCGAGAAAATCAAATATAGTGACAAATGTATTAAGTAGAAAGATGAAGATAGCCTGGCCAATGATAAAAGATTAGGAATCACTAGAAAGTGTTAGTAAATGAAATCCAAAACCAACTATGGGAAGATTGATATTTGGAAATATTGTTGTTCAACCATCCTTGTTGATACAAATTAAGGAAGCTCAGGAGAATGATGCAACTTTAAAAAATCATAGAGAGAAGGTATGGTAAAGAGAATTACCAGAATATAGCCTTGGAATAGATGTGGTATTGAGATTCTAAAACAGGATATATGTGTCGCAATATGAAGAGCTAAAAAGAAAAGTACTAGAGGAGGTACATTAGGTGACATATATGGTTTACCCCTAATAAAATGTACCAAGATTTAAAATAATTTTATTGTTAGGAAGGCATGGAAAAGGATATCACTCGATTCATGGGTATTTGCTCGACCTGTCAGCAGATCGTGGTGAAACATCAGAAACCTTCTGGATTAGTTTAACCTTTGGACATTTAGGAATGGAAATGCGATCACATAACTAAGGACTTCATCATAGGATTGCCTAGAACACAGAGAAGTCATGATGCAATTTGGAATTATCATCGATAGATTCACCAAGTCTACTCATTTTCTGCTTGTAAATGTAAAGTATTCGTTAAAGAAATTGGCCAATCTATATCTGGACGAAATTGTGAGATTGCATGGAGTTCTCATAAGTATTCTTTCCAATCAAGATCCCTGCTTTGTTCTTGATTATGATGGCAATCACAGAAAGTCTTAAGTATCGTTACCCATTCTCAGATAGATGGGTAATCCAAAAGGATTATATATTCAAATCCTTGAGGACATGCTTATAGTTGTGTACTGAATTTTGGACGAAGTTGGGATTAGCATCTAATTTCAATAGTATTCGCATACAATAATAGCTATACTACTTTTCCATTAGAATTTCTCCATATGAAGCACTTTACGGAAGGATATGCCGGGTCACCTATTAATTAGGATGAAGTAGGTGAAAGGAAAATACTAGACTCAAACCGAGTACTTTGGGTTGAAAAAATTTATGAAAAAATTGAACTAGTTTGGCAAAGGATACAAACTCTTAAAATAGACAGAAAAGTTATTTTGATAATTGAAGAAAGAATTTGGAATTTGAAGTGGGGGATCAAGTATTCCTTAATATATCCCCTTACAAACGGGATTATCAAGTACAAATGGGGAAATTGAGCTCGAGATATGTTGAACCCTTTGATATATTGTAGTGTGTCAAGCAATTGACCTACCATTTAGTACTGTCAGTGCAATTTTCTAGATGCACGATGTCTTCCATGTTTCATTGTTGAAGAAATATCAACTTGACTTTGAACACATCATACAACATAAAGAGTTGGAATTCCAAGATGAACTCTCATATGAAGAAAGACCAAGATGAATATTCGAATGAGAGTCAAGGCATTAAAAAATAAAGAAATCCCTCTAGCAAAAGTATTATGGCAACATCATGGTATAGAAGAAGCAACTTGGGAACCAGAGAAAGAAATGCAAAGGAAAAACCCATAACTTTTTGTGGATTCAAGTGGAATTTCAAGAACGAAATTCTTTTAAGAAAGGATGAATGTGTAGTTTAGCATTTATTATTAATGCAAATTTAAATTTTTATTTATTTATTTATGTGCTAATTATCATTATTGGGATTGGGTTGGATGGGTGAAAATGGTAATCAAACATGTTAAACCTAGTTATTAAAATTTAATACTTTTGTAAACCCGAATTCAAAGTGGCAACGATGTGATCAACTTGTTAAAATTTTAATTGTTGAGTATCCAAGTGATTGTTTATACAATTTCTAGGATAAGGTTATATAATAGTAATCATACTTGAGTTAACAAAATTTAGCCCTTAAAATTTGACTCATTAAAAATCCTATGGCCAAGAAATAATAGTATAACCTACATTATCTATGATATTATGTGTATATTACATTTAAAATAGCTTAAGTAGACCATCTACCACATGAATCATTACTTGGAGCTCTTTGTCGAAATTCGTCACTCCAATCTGCATACGGATTTGGCCGTGGATTATCTCTAGAAACCCTAATTTTCAATAAAATTGCCTATTTGATTTTAGTCCAAACGATAATTATTTCATTTTTAATTAACAGGAACCTTGGATAGTTGAATTGGAGGCCATATAAAGAACTTCACAAACAACTAAGGTTGGCGATATTGCTAGAGCAAAAATGAGCTGCTAGAGCAAATTTGACATAAATGGACAATTTTACCCATATATATATATATATATATTTTATCTAAATCTAACAACTTGTCTTTCCATGACTCTCAACTACTCACAACTTACCTCCAAAATCCAGAAAGCCTCTGCCACCTAACACCACCCAAAAATTTACAACACTTGGTTACAATATAACTAGTTTCTCTCTACGCCCTGCTTTCTCATACTCAACTAGTTGCAACTCTTCTATCTATCTATCCATTTGCATTTGCAAGAATTTATGTCCAAGTAAAGAGTATGGATGTGCTTATTTATAAAAGATATTACGAAAAATTTCCTTGGTTCTATTGTCACTCAACTTATGAGAATTATAACTATTCCACTTTTAAATTACTAGAATGAATACTAGAAAATTCAAGAATAAAGAATGCAATTACCAGTATCTTTGCTTAGATTTTGTGTGATAATTTGGTGGTAAGGATAAGCTCAAAATAAAGTTGTAAAGCAGGTATGAAATTGAGGGGCAACGGAGGAGAGTGGTATAAAGTATTATAGCAATAATAATTGAAAAAGAATAGACAACTGAGGTGGTGTTGAAAAAATCACCCAAGTATTATTGTGTGCTAGTAAGTCAAAGATAATGATTATAGACTAGAATAATAAAAGGATTGTGAAGATATACCGGTCGTTCTATTTCAGAAGATATACAAGTCGCAAAGGAGAGACAATAGGAGAAAGGAGGAGACAGTTGGGATGGGTTTTTACTAGTAAATTTTTTTGTGGTGTTAGGCAGCAGTGGATTGAGAAGCTGAGGGGAATTTTATGTGGAAATTGGATTGTGGGCTCGAAACCATCTAGCTAAACCTTTTAAATATTGATTAAATAGACAAAATTGTCCATTCACGGAAAATTTGCTTTGTCTCCTAACACTATAGCTAACCAACATCTAATTTTACTGCTGACTATCCATAAACTTGTTGCTTGATAAAAAATAGAGAAAATTATAATTTTAGTACCAAATATTTGAAGTATAAGTAGTTTCAGTCTTTAAAGTTTGGATAAAAGCAAATTTAGTACCAAATATTTCGATTTTTTAATATGTTTAGTCTTATTGACCAGTTTTACAAAAATTTTATTAGAATATGGTCACATGATATTCACATTCCGGTTCCAAAAATTTTCAAAAAGAATTAGATTAAAGAAAAAATTTGCAATTGTCGTAATTTATAATTAAAGGCACTAATTTGAGTTCATAAATAATAAATAAACAGACAAAAGTGAAAAAATCTGCCTGGATAGTGCATTTACTTGTATGCCTTTAATTATAAATTATGACAATTGAATTTTTTTTAATTGTTTTTGAAAACTTTTATAACCGTCACGTGAGTTTCACGTAATTAGATTTTGATAGGATTTTGAAAAAACTGGTCAATAGGACTAAATGTGTTAAAAAATTAAAACATTTGGTATTAAATTTATTTTTGTCTAAATTTTAGAAAGTGAAACTGTCGATATTTCAAACATTTAATACTAAAATTATAATTTTCTCTAAACAAATATTTAAAATTGTTATAGTAATATTTTAAAAATAACATCCTAAAATACAACGGTTCAGTCCCCTAATTTAGTACTAATTATCGAACTGTAGTCTCGGCGTCCACTAAAAATTACCAAATGTCCGTAGCTCTTGTCAGAAACGCCAGTTTTCTTCCTCCCATTACCGCGCAAATCATATCCTTTAACGCAATCAAAAGAATGCCTAAAACCAGATTTTCGTCCAAAACCCAAATCCCAACTCCAGACCAGCAAAACGCAGGTCAGAAAACTTTCATTTTTTTTTTTTTGGCTTTTCTTTTTTGCTTTTTAGTTAATATTTTATTAATAAGTATAATTTTCAGGTGACGAAAATCGCAATGGCGGTTCTGCTGCAGAGATTCGAGTCTTTGTTAGGAAAAAGAGAGCAAAGATGACACTAGAAATTAGTGCTACGGAAGTTAAGGCTGAGGAGCCTCAGCCGCAGCCAGTAAGATTGAATGTGTTCCTTTGTTTTCTGTATTTATTTTCTGAGTTTTGTTTGTACTTCTTTAGTAGTTCTTCAATTTATGACGTTTATGTTTGTAAATTTTGACATGCATTAAAGTTATTTTCCTAGGGATGTTTCTGATTTTCTAAAATGTAAATTTTTTTGGGACACGAATAACTTTAATTATTACAGAAGAAAGACTATGATCGTTAAAATGTCTTCTTTCTACTGTAAATTTTAAAGAGGGCTTATTCACTAAAGTTATTAAAGGCTGTTTCGATTGATGAACTATGTCTGATAAATGCATTATCATGTTAAAATCAGATCGTAACTTAGTCAGGTTTATGCAGCTTTGCAGCCTACCTGACATTGAAGATTTTGCATATGGAAAGAAATGTTGCAATTCCTACTCAAGTTAGTTCTTCCTTCAGCTCCAAACATTGCATTTTTAACATACTTTCAGCCAGAATTCTCATTTGAGCCTTCTAATTCGAACATTAAATCAATTAATGACGTAGGCATATGTCTTTTAATGTGATTAAAAAGCAGCAATTTAAATTCACGTGTTGGCTACATATCCTGTCTGAATAGAACAATATTATGACATCGCAATGTTTCCATACACTCTAGAATTTAAATGGCTATAGTTGCATGTGCTATTAAATGCTTACTACATTCTACTAGAGAACGTTCATAAACTCTCCCACGCATCTTGCATACTAATGGCTTGCAAATGAAATGATTTGATCCCGTGGGCGGGAATGTCTAGACATAATGGTCAGTGTGTAGATGTGTAGGATGCTTGGCTTCATAACTTTTATTTTCTAATCGTGGGCAATTATGGCATTAAATATATGTACAGTAGTTTTAAGTTCTAGTGATGAAGCAGAAGATTGGAAATATGACACACACACACACACATGCACACCTATAGATGCATACACACATGTGCTGACACATGGTTGAACTTTTGCTATTTGTTACTTTTGACAGAGAGAGAGGGAAGGAGGGAGGGTGGGAGAGATTCAAGTATCCTATCTATGCCTAATAATATCCTCTTGGCTGATTTTTTTTAACTTTTCAACATTTGAAGTTAAGTTGGTCAATTGTGTCCATTATGATAATACATCTCTTTTCTTCTTCTTCTTCCCTTTTTTGCAAAGGACAAAATTTGATCTGCTATTGATCAATAGTGGAGACTTGTGACAATGTTTGATTAGAAAACATGTATCTGCTTTCTCTCTGCTTAGGGCACCCAAAAAAAAAAAAAAAAAGTAGAAACATGGAAAAAAAAATTTTTTAGATGTAGCATGGTAGGTAATATTTACAATGACCTCCTGTGAGGTTCCTCATGAGTAGGTAGACTGCCCTTCTAGTTTTGAAAATACTGGGATATTGCTTGTTGTCTTTTTCTAGTGAAAAATAAGTTACTTTTTGTATTGATCTCCGCCTCTATAAGATTTATACAGGTAGTTTTTTTCTTTTTGACATCAACTAGGGGGTAGATTTATGTTCCAAGATATAAACCTTAGGGAATGGTTCGAAGGCAAACAGTATGGGAGGTTAGTATAATCTCAAATAAAATGGGGAAGTTGTAATTATGATAAAACTCAAGGGAGGTAGTTTAATTAACTCATATATCTAAATCGGCTTAGTAAACTTTCATGTTAACTATTGTCAAGGAAGATTTCACCTAAATGATAAAAACAATAGCTGCTTGATTATTGCTTTGCAAATCTATCCTTTTTATTGTTTCTTGTCATCACTGATTATTGTTGTTTTCATCACTAGAATTTTGTTGATAGATGTCCTAGTCACTAAGGATATTTTCCCCATGGGGGCTTCTTTTCGTTGAGCACTCTTTTTCAAATCCTGTCAAGTGCTGATTTACGCAGCTTTTGTTTTTACCAACAATATTGTTAGTGGTAATAGAGAGGGGTTGTATACCCTCTATGTTACATTTCTTGTTCTATTGCATCCGTTTCAATATCCAAAGGGAGCCTTGAATAGGGTAAATGTGGAAATTGGTGGGCATGAACTAAAGGCATTTAAAAGTTTGAGGATCTATCCTTGAAGAAAATGGGGAAATAGATAAAGATGTTACACATAGAATTCAAGAAAGTTGGAACAAATGGAGAAGTGCGTCATCCATACTTTGTGAGCATAAAGTTCTACTAAAATTGAAAGGAAAGTTTTATAAGGCAGCTATAAGACCAATGATGCTTTGTGGAGCAGAGTGTTGGACAACTAAGTGTGAGCATGAACAAAAAATGAGGGTTGCGGAAATGAGAATGTTGAGATGGATGTGCGGACATACTAGATTAGATAGAATAAGAAATGAATGCATTAGAAGGAAAGTAGGGCTAGCACCAATAGATGAGAAGACGAGAGAATCACGCTTAAGATGGTATAGACATATGCATAAGAGACCTCCAGATGCCCCAGTACAGAGTGTAGAAAATAGAGAAGTGTTGACTCGAATTAAAAGGGAAAGGGGAAGGCCTAAAAAGAATTGGAAAGAAACTATTAAGAAAGGCACGTTGTATTTAAACCTTAATGAGAATATGTGTCTTAATTGAACTCAATGGCGACATATGATCCGTATAGCTGACCCCCCATAGTGGGATAAAGGCTTAGATATTGATGTTATTGTTGTTGTTGTTGTCTTTATTGCAGCACAAGCTCCTGAAAATTGGGAAAACGTTCTTCAAGGAATCCGTAAAATGAGGTCTTTGGAAGAAGCACCGGTAGATTCCATGGGGTGTGAGAAAGCTGGCAATTCTCTTCCTCCGAAGGTAAATTTCATGTGGGTATTTGAAGGATATAAATCCTTTCTGAAATGAGATGGTGGAGGTTGCCAACATTGAGCTTCTGAGTCTTGTCATTTCATATCTTACTTACTTTATTAGTCACTCAGACTGGATTCCTTTTTAATCTAACAAATTTTGCCTTTGCCATCTTGAATTGGTTTCACTTCTTATTCTGATGTAGATGCTGTTTGTAATGGATGTTGTGTGTATGATTCTCACTTAAATATCTACATGATTCTGCATGCAATGCCACATCCCATGTAGCTTCTGTAATTTTTTTTTTTTAATTTTGGTAGTCTTTGACATGGTTGAGGCAATCAAAGGTAAATGGTTGATTTGGAATTCTCTGTCTCTGTGTGTGTGTTTGTCTGTTTGTGGATAGCTTTTTTGGGATATGCTTTTTGCTTCTAATTTTGGAAAACCTATTCTCTAATGTTCTCAATTTTTTTTTCTCTCTTGCTTTTGACTTTTTTTTTCAGTTGAAATCAAAAGCAATTGTAGAAATGCTTTTAATTTTGATTTTCAGCTTTTTTGATTATCATCTTTTACAAAATTCAGAAATAGTTGAGAACAAGCCCGTGTTCATTATTGTATCTTTATTTCTAGAAAGAGCCACCAATCATCATTTCTTAAGTGTTCATACCACCAGGTCAAGTAGTGAGCCTAGTGCTTATCTCTATAACAGCTGTATCCAAATTTAGATGGTACCTAT
This sequence comes from Mitragyna speciosa, assembly GCA_024721245.1. NCBI lineage: Eukaryota > Viridiplantae > Streptophyta > Magnoliopsida > Gentianales > Rubiaceae > Mitragyna > Mitragyna speciosa. The sequence continues at coordinate 11,686,586 of CM045571.1, forward strand.
GAGTTTCACTTTAAGTGAGTAGCACTTGCTGAAATAATTTCTTCATTTTGCTTGCAGTTTCTTTTCTCATTGCTTTCTCCAATTGCATAAATCTGTATGCGCTAATGCAATACAAAGTCCACCCAACCAAAAAAAAAAAAAAAAAAAAGAGGAAAACACTTATTTATAAATCTGCATTTTGGTTCAATTCTTTTGTCTCAGGAATTGTTACACGAATGTTAGCAAAATTTGTAGCATATTCTCTCTCTTTTTGTTGGTGTTGAATTATCATCTGAAAAAGTATCCCCCTTTTTTGGGGTGGGAACCCGGGTGGGGGGTGGGGGAGGAAACAAACATTCTTGAAAAAGAAGAGAAATTATCTTGTTTAGTCTTGCCACATTATTAAAAGTATCTATATATTTACAAGTGTAGAATAATCTTTGTCATAGAATCAACAATATCCTAGACTCAAGGTAACTATATCTTAGTTGCAACAACTTCAATGTTACAACTTCCTGGTATCAAGTGATATCACATTGAGATTGCAAAAGTGGATTAAGATGCAGAGGGATTGAACCAAAGAATGGGCAGAGCAAATGTATAACTTGATTCAGGTTTTTTTGCTATTGATGGTAGGCACTAAAGTTTAGCTTCTCTCTCTCTCTACTTTTTCTTTTCTTTATATATATATATATATATATATATATATATATATCTTTGGAGGGTGGATTAGACATATGATATTGGCAAATAATAATAGTATTACCACCCCTTCCCAAATTTTGCATAATGATCATGACTCTTGTATTGCAGAATAAAATAAAATGTAATATATTGCATAATAAAATGAAATGTAATATATTATAATATCATTACCACCCCCTTCCCAACTCATGTCCCGTAATCATATATTGCAGAATAAAATAAAATGTAACATATGATTCTTGTGAGATGCTGTATGAAGCAAATTTGTACTTTCGCGAGGTTGGCAGCTTCATCTAGTGTACTTGGAAATTGCCTTAGGAGCAAAATCTGAAGCAAAGGAGATTTAGAGTGAGAATATGGGGAGATTAGGGAATAAGTTAAACAACAGTGAACAATGTCGTCTTCAACAATGTCAGGATCTAATGAACATGTAAAAGAGCATAGTCATTCAAACTTTTAAGAAATGTCTAATGCATAAGTTTTATATTTCCATTTTGCAAGTTTTCATGCCCTTTTCACTTATTTTGGCCAAGAAGATGCTCATTGTCATCTGTGATATCAAAGAAAACTAATAGGTGCTGTTGGGCTAGCTTATTGTCGTTTGGTGGATATGTTTCTTGTATGTATCTGCATACATGGCAATTGAACGGAAGAATTTGTAAGTGGTGATTAAAGAAAATGCTTCACATTGTTCATTTATAGAAGTGGATCAGCGACAGAACTGCAGATGTTCTGATGTCAGTTTGGTGCCAAATATATAGTAGAAAAAGAGGAGGATGACTCTAACATTAATTAAATTTAGATCTCAAATTGGTGATAACTCAGTTTTGAATTGAAAGAGACAAGACTTTCGGGTTACCTGTGATCTTCAAAATAGTTGGGAACCGTTGTGAATGCAGAAGCCAAAAAACTACTGTAGCATTAGCAATATAGCAGGTTAAACTGTCTTGTGCCTATAGTGATTCATTAAAAGTTCTTGCTAAATTATCTCTTAATTGCTTCAGGACAATACTTCGTTGAATTATCTCTTAATTGCTTTCAGTATCATAGTGGCAATAATTTGAAAAATGTAGAGCATGACTTCTGTTTTAGCATGTTGTAATCATGATTTAGAAAGGATCAATGCATTCAACTTCGGTCACAAGTCCTGGGAGCAGGTAGTTGCAGTCAGAACTGCCAGTCTTTAGAAAATAAAGGTCTTTCTCAGTTTTGACATTTATTAGCTGAGTTTCCAAATATTTCTGTAAAACTGCAAATACCGGTGATTGTATATGTTAACTACTTTATATCGAGAGGTTAATATCCTTCTTTCTTTGGATTGTTCTATCAAGTTTGCCCCTTCCCCTTTCCCCTCTCTAAATGAAAATTATGAAGATAATCTCATGTACAAAATGACACATCTCTGTTTAATGCCGGAAGTTTACTTGTTATTATGCTTTTAGTGATTCTCAGTTCTTTCTCATTTTGTTTGTTTGTTTTTCAGGAAAGAAGATTTGCAGTTTTGACATCTTCACTCTTATCAAGTCAAACCAAAGATAATGTTACCCATGGTAAGTTTAAATATTTGCATTCGTATTGATTTTCATATTCCCCACAAATTGAAAGGGGAACTTATTCATGGAGAGACTATTGATGCAAATGAATGTGCTTATGTGGAAGAGGGACTACCTTCTAAACCAGAACCATACACGTATACATACTAAATGATGAATCATGCTCTCAAAAGTAAATTATTGGTAATGAGGCATCAAAGAAGTCTTTCTTACCTTGGGACAAAAAAAATAAAAAGTCATCTGTATTTTATGCTGTTAGTATAAGGGTAGTATATTGCCTTGATGTTATAAATTGCTTGATTTACTCTTAGTTCTTGCTTTTGTATTACGAAATAATTTGCTGCCCCAGTTTCACATTTTTCTTTTGAAATTATAATGTTTATGCAGGCGCCATTCAACGACTCCTCCGGAACGGTCTGCTTACTCCAGATGCTATAGACAAGGCCGAAGAAGCTACCATCAAGAACTTGATTTACCCGGTATGCCAATATATTTCAAGCTCAAAAGTTCCACAATTGATCTCTATAGCTATAAATTTTGTCTTGATTCAAACGTTGACTGAATGAAAAGAAATAAAGTTCAAATGTCACAAAAAAGGTGATTCACTTGATCAAAACAAAGCAGTTAATAGTTTCTACTGTTCTCCTTATCAAAACTTTTATCAGTTAATTGAATAATGTAGATAATTGTTGCAACTTTATTCTCTTCAGGTTGGATTCTACACGAGAAAGGCTAGCAACTTAAAGAAAATAGCAAAAATATGTCAAATGAAGTATGATGGGGACATTCCAAGCACTTTGGAGCAGTTGCTTCAACTTCCAGGGATTGGTCCTAAGATGGCTCATCTGGTAGAGTATACGTCAGTTGACTTATCTTTTTTGGTTACTCTCAAGCTAGCTGCAGTTGCTTTGTGTTTTAGGTTATGAATGTTGCGTGGGAGAATGTTCAAGGTATATGTGTGGATACGCATGTGCATCGTATTTGTAACCGTCTTGGATGGGTATCACGCGCAGGCACAAAACAGGTAAACCTAAATTTTTTTTTGCATGTATAAATTGTCCAGGTCACTTGTGTACTACACATGAAATTTGCATATATTTGTTATGTTCTCTACTTCATATTATCAGCCAACCCTCAGATGAACCTAATGTTGAGATCCTAGATTTTTGGTTTATATCCTCAATAGCAATACATCCTGAAGACCAGTATAGGTCTTCTACAAATCCGAAGGTTCACCAATGCAATTATACAACATGACAAGATACTGTTTGATGTATTTCTGACAAGTAAGGCTAGGAATGCTTTGTCTATTAGTATTACACTTTGTGCTTATTATAATGAATTGGTTTTTTCTCATGCATAAAAGGGGCTTCATATCTGACGTACTTAAAAGATCCGTTGTTTGTAGTTCATGATTAACTGCTAAGGGCTTACATCTTATCACGAATGTGAGATCTTTCTTTCTGCCATTGAGAGCTTTCATCAGCAATGGGGGAAGACTGGGAATCCAGCAGTGGGATTGTGTTGACAATATATGTTGATTATAATTTTTATCATAAAGCTTTTTATGTTTTCTCATAACTTACATTTTCCCTTCAAAATAACCTAGGATTTAAGTATTTTAATCAAATGAATTCCTTATAGCTCAAATAGTGATTGAATATTTTGTAGGCCTGACATTCTTCTTGTTGTGATTTAAACAGTGCATTTAGTCAAGTCGCAGACAATATCAATTTTTTATAGCAACTGTTGCATATCTTATCTGGCCTTTCATTCAACAAATAATGAAGGCAGTTGAAAGTAAACTACAATTAAACATAAGAAGACAAAAGACCTTGACTGGCTCACCTTTATACAGTCCCTCCTCACACCTAGAAATGGATAAAATAAATTTGAAAGAGATTCTGAAATCAAGGAAAATACATTTCAAGTAAAAGCTAATGCTAACTAGTATTTTTGCTTATTAGAAAACTTCATCGCCTGAGGAGACAAGGGAGTCCTTGCAACTGTGGCTTCCGAAGGAAGAATGGGTCGCGATTAATCCGCTTCTGGTATGCTGAGCCGTTCTTTCATATGTATGAAGGCACAGTTGCCTATCTTCCATTTATTTATCATACACATGGACTCATCTTTGAATGTCTAAAGCATATCAATCGCTAAAGTAGCAAACTGCACTTTCATTTCTGTTCTGCAAAATTTCATTTCTTGAATGTTGTTTTCATGAATGGATTAGATTAGTAATTATCTTAGTGGATCTTGCTTCATCTTCATGATGATATTAGGCTGTTTTCAAGCATCGAAAAGGCACTTTTGATGCTATGATTCATGGTGACCTTAAAAGTTCATATTGAGGGACAAGCAAGACTTACTGCTACCTATTCTTAAGTGCTGCATTTTGCGAAAAAGTGGTTGAATGTTGTAGGACACCCAAGAGAATACAACTTGAGCATAATTTAGACACTTGACGTGTAGAACAGTATCAATTCTAAGATTATTAGAAGTGGTTCCCAAACATAAGATAAAGTATGCATTCTATAATACTTGCCAAGCAAAGATTTTACTAAAGATTCTATGTAAACTAAAATACTTATAAACCACCAATGAATAGAAATTCTTGCTATCCAATTTTCTTTTTATACGTTTAAAGTTGCATCTGTTGTCATGAATCTTCTGCTTAGTTATTATTTGCAAGTATTACTGTAATATTGGCAAATAGAGTGCTTGCTAGCTGTATGGATTCAGTCTTAGTTTTTTACTTTTTGAACCTTACTGGAGTTTTAATTGATTCTGCATTTTTCTTTCTTGTTTTAAAGATCTTGCTGAAACTTATAACTGCAGGTTGGGTTTGGACAGACAGTATGTAGTCCTTTGAGACCACGTTGTGGGATATGCAGCGTCAGTGATTTATGCCCATCTGCTTTTAAAGAGAGCTCAAGTCTGTCATCCACACCCAAGAAGCCCCGTTCAAAGTAGCTTCCAGTATTTGGGGTACATTCTTTTGTCACCCTCCTCAAGCCTTTTGATTCTAAGACAGTAGAGAACTAGAATTTTGTCTCTGCATCGAAGTCGTGCTGTGCCAAATGTGCAGGATGATCTATTCTTTACTGTTTTTGTTGTTGTTGTTGTTGTTTCGTTTAACCTTTTCTGTTTTAATATTTGGGCTAGGGTTGGAGAAGCTATGGGGCGGTTGTTGAAGCAATTCTGTTGTTGGTGTGTTTGGGAAATTTCAATGTTGTATATATCTATTTAAAAATTTCGTAGTCCAACTTTGTAGGAAGAGTTATTTAAGGTACATAATGAATTTTCAAAATCTAGTTGAATCCTACACACAAACACACACAGTCTCTCTCTCTCTCTCTCTCTCTCTCTCTCTCTCTCTCTCTCTCTCTCTCTCTCTCACACACACACACACACACACATATTCACACACACACACACACACACACACACACACACACTCTCTCTCTCTCTCTCTCTCTCGTATAGAAATTGATACTTATTAGGCATCTTATGCTGCTTTTTTGTGATGGAATGACAATATTGATACTAAAAAACGAAATCGCACAAAAATTACATGCAACAATGAGAGTTTGAACTGTGTTAAATTTAAGTATAACAATATAAAGGTGAGAGTCAAATCCTACCTTAATGTTTAGCAAGTGTGGCTTACATTTTTGTTTTCCCTCTCTTTTCCAGCTGCAACAACCGTAACCATGGGGTGGGAATGTTAACACCCTTATTTTGTTAAAAGAGAATAAAATAGAAAAGAATTTGAGGGCAACTAAACCAGACCACAATAAAATACACAGAAATTTAAAATGGGAGTATCACTCCCTTACAATTCTATTCCTAATAAATGGTGAAGCCCTATTTCCTAAAGCCAAGCATGCTTTAAATATGAATGATAGAATCTAATATTCGAGAGAATATGAAATTCGATTTAAGCCAAAGTGAAGCCAACTTGTTTACCATTGAATTTCTCTCCCACAAGGCATGATACACTTTAGCAAACAATTTAAGTAGCAAGGCACATATGTGCTGCAACGTTGTACCTTAGGGCTGTTTCCCAATCACGGGCGAGTTAATTATGTGTACAAGGACACGGCAGAATCGACTTCAATCAAGAAACCAAGAAATTTCTTTGCAGCACTAAGTTTTAGACCCTCTACAAATATAATCCTTCAGCACACAAGATATCATGTCATGATCGCCAAAATTGTTTGTAGAATACAAAGATTAACTTTCCGTCTTGAGTCTTCCAAAACTCCACCTCCAGTAGATCTCCCCGTCATTACACTTGCATCTGTGTTCATCTTATACATATCTAAAGGAGGTGTCTCCAAGCTACATAGAAAATCCGAGCTTTCCTTGGGGCAAACCTCGCAAAAGAGCAGTTCGTATCCCTTAGAAATTGGGGGTAATTGAATGCCTTAGGAAGAGGTAATCGGTACAATAAATGCTCCACCTCCCAAATAATTTGCTGGGCAGAAAAATTCTCCTGAAATCTCCTTTTGTTCGAATTTGACTATGATACAAAGTTAAGTCAACTTTATACTATACAAAAAAATCAGCAGTTGAATGAGAATAAAGAAGACGCCTGCATGAGTTATTAATTTAATTTATAAATAGAGACTCACATGAATTGTCAAAATTCTACTTGTTCTTTACAAATTTGTTCTATGCACCATAGAATGTCTCTCACCTTACCCATAACAAACAAAAGATGACACCAAAGAAAGATCCAGTCGCTTCAGAACTGAATTAACTCGTAAGAATTCACATAACAATCTCCAAACAAAGAAAGAAATCTTTATAGGAAGAATTCTACACCAAATGAGCTGGTCCACTTGCGAAGTATTACGTCGTTGCCTAATAAGTTGCTAAGCCGAAGCAACAGAAAATTCTCCATTTGATGATGGCTTCCAAACCATAACATCTTTCTGAGCCGGCTGAAAATGAATCTTTAAGATCTAATTCACAATTTGATCTGAAGACCATTCCTTCAAATGCTGACAATTCCAACCATCTGCTGTGTAAAATTCTGCCGCAAAAAAAATGAGAGGGATTAACTCCTCCCACCCTACGAATTAGCAGCTGGTCATTGCACCAATTATCACACCAAAAATCAACTAGACCCTCTCCCAAACACCAGTATATATTATCCTCAGCAGGCCTCTGATGTTAAGCAACCTACTCCACGTTCCAGAAGGCCTATAGACTGTAGAAGGGTGACGCTCCTTAATGTACTTGGAGAACATAAAAGATTACCAAACAAAATTTTTTTTGCCTTAGCCTTCACACAATTTGCAAGAAAAAGCAATCAGCATATCATCAAAAGATCTAAATCCTACTCTCCTTCCCCCATGGGATGACAAAGTTTTTCCCAAGATATCCAATGAATCCTTCTAGACTCAGCATTAGAATTCCAAAAGAAAGCATTAAGCTTTCTTCCCAAACTAGTTAACACAGCTTTTATAAGTTGAAGCGCTTGTAACTATTGATTTTGTGCTAAATCCAATTAATTCTAAGATATAATTTATATTTATTATCAAGTGATTAGGAACTTAAAAGATCACACACAATAGAATAATTCTTAGGTTAAATTGATTTAAATAATTATATAATAATTATGGTATTAATTTGTGAGATAATTAATCTTAAGGACTTATTAATAAATAGAGGAATTATAGTAGCGGAATAATTTCCGTTTGAAAGAAATTAAAATCAACTAAATATCTTATTTGATAAGATATCATAATAGGTAAGGATTACCTATTACCGAATTCTTGTTAGACAAGATGTCTTAATTATTACTCTATAAATAAGTTCTAAACACCAAGATTTGACACGACATATACAATATGTAACGTTAGAAAATCATAGAGAGAAAAATAATTTTTCTTTATACAGTTTTCTTCACATTGGGGACGTGTCAAGTGGATCTAGCATATTCACTTAGTGTTGATCAATCCTGATGAGGACTCAAAGAAGGTGTTCGTGTAGATACCTTAGAGGTTAGACACGTGTGCGGCTGTGGTTGATATCGCATATCTTTGATCAGATTAATTCATTTAATTATGTCATCAAAAGGTGCATTTTTTATTTTGTATAAATAATCAATGATTTTGATTAGAAATCAATTTTAAATTTCGCTGCGTCAAATTGTTTTGACACATTGATTTCTTAAAAGCAGTATCAAAACAATATGTTTTGATTATCTATACATAATATGTTGTCATGAATGAATTATATGTATTTGTGATTTAATTGATGGATTTGAGAAGTTATATTTTGAAATTTTGTTTCAAAATATTTAAATAAGATTTTGGAATTTTGTTTAGTTTTTCTTGTACAAAAAATTTTAGTTTGTTTACAAAATTTTTTGGGATAAAATTCTCTAAGGAATTGTTTTCTTGAAAATTTATTTTTTGAAAATTGTATTTTGGATATTATTCAAGAATTAAAAAAAAAAAGATTGGGTGTGGGCTGCCAGAAATTGTTCTAGCAGTACAACCGAACAAAACTTCTAGGCCATAACTGTCGGAAAAGGTTCCGGCAGCGTAGACAAAGCAGGGCCGGGTGACCAAGTTGCTTCCAGGCCGTGCGTGCAAGAGAAATCCTAGCCACGACCGGAGGAATCTGGTCACCAAAAAGTTCTGGCATTGAAGCAGTTGAAGTGGCGACCAGAAATTTTCATCGTCTCGCCCAGCCAAGCCCCATGGAGACCAGAATGGTTCTGGTCGACACACGCCTGGTAACCTCTGGTCATGATCATCCTGATCCGGCCACCTGATGGCCAGATGAGGTATGGCCTGGACTGCTGTGACAGTTAGAAAAACGATCGGCCAGCAAAGTGTGAAGATTCGACCGGATTTCTCTGGTCAAGCATTGGCTAGATCTAGTGGAAATCCTCCGCAAGAAGAAAGAGTTTCTCGCCATGGGTGGAAGAAAAAAAGATTTGGCCAAATGTTCATCTGGTGGTCAGAAAAGAGGAAGAAGATAAAGGTGGCGACATTGGCCGAAAACCCTAAAGGCCTAAACGACGTCGTTTCGACGTCTGAAACTAAAAAAAAAATTACTAGTCAAAACGCGTGGTTTGACCATGTTGACCATGCCTAAGACGCCTCACTCAAATGGCGTCGTTTGAAAGCGTTCAAACAATTAAAAAAAAAATTGTGCGTTAGGAAGGGGAAATGTTTTCCTTTTTACACTTTGGCCCTTGCTTTTCTTTCTCTCTTTGTTTGTTCACCCAATTATTTTTGTTTAATTACTTTACCCAAAACTTCTCAAATTATTCAATTAAATCAATTCTAATGTGATTAGAATTAATATACATATAGATTCATGACTGAAATTTTATATATTCTTTAATGTGATTATTTGAATTATATATGTCATTTATATTTAATAAAATAATGAGATTTATTTTATTTGAATAACGTATCATATGTGAATTTTATATTTGATAAAATAATGTGATTTATTTTATTGCATATTATGTGCTTTATTTGATCAAATATTTATTTTCATATATATATATATATATATGCACGATGAGACCATAATTTATCCCTCAATTAAAAATATAAATATAGATCACTTCCATTATTATAGTATAAATAATTCTTGTTAGGATTACTTGTTGAGCTAACTCAAGGTTATTCTATCAGGAATATTTGTTACTATAAGATATGATTTCTGAATAATGGTTTTGATTTAAATAAAAGAAATATATCATAACTATTATTGTAATTTAAACAATTCTTATTAGAATAACTTGTTGTGCTAACTCAAGGTTATTATACCTAAAATATGTTTACGATGAGATATGATCTCTAAATAATAGTTTTGATTCAATTAAAATATTAAATCATGAATAGTTGCCTTCCATTATTATAGTTTAAATAGTTCTTGTTCGGATAACTTATTAAGCTAACTCAAGGTTGTTCTACCTAGAATATGTTTCTACTATGAGATGTGATTTCTGAAAAATGGGTTTGATTAAACAAAGGCTCATGGCTTGTTGAGCTAACTCAAGGTCATGTGTCTTTGAGGCAAGGAGTCAGGAGGCATATGTGATATACATATCAAGAGTTGATACCTAACTATCTAGGAGTTACAAAAGTTGTGATTGGTAATTGTTACCTACCTATTGAAATAATTTTTGATTTTTTGAGCTGACTCAAGATTAAAAATAATTAAAATGAGATCCTAGCCCACTAAGAATTTTATGAAAATTCTTTAATTAATTATGAGGGATATTGATTTGGATAAAATAGTGGGAGCAAAACCAAAATTTTTATGTCCATATATTTTCTATTTGGTTTTGTTTATTGCATAAATATGAAGTCATATTCTATCTTTATTTTCTAGTCGTAGAAATTATAATTACGTGAACATGTAACCCATTTTATAGGACTCCATTTTAATTAAAGTTTTAGACTAGTATAAAGCTTAAGAATAGCTCTCAAGTATGCGAATATTAAAATGTCTTTGATATCTTGATTCTACCTGTCCAGAGTGACAATGATAGCTAAGAAATAAAAATACATACAAGATGCACAAATAGCAATAGATACTGCTGCATGCTTGTATCATGCTATCGTATATGATTCTTGAGCTATAAAAACAGCATAATATGATAGATGCTTTGTCCATGATTGTGCATCTTCCAAACGTTGTTTGATACACAATTTAGGACTAATAGATATGAAATATCTGAAGAGTAATCTATCAAGGAATTAAGGGATATCTTATTACTTGTCCAGGGAAAACCCAAGGCTGGTCTTGAGAAGGCCCAAATAGTCATGACAAAGTATAAATGTGTGATCAAATGGATTAGTCTATAGGCATGTATTTCCAATATACAAACAACTAGTATCAAAAAGGAAATTGTATGGCTTACCTTAAGACTTAGAAGTTGATAAGATTTGGTGAAACTTTGACTTTTAGCATGTTTATGATTGAGATAAAGTGATCTACTAATCAAGATTCTTGGGTATTAGATACTAGATTTGGATCCCATATTTACACAAATATACAAGATCTTAAGAATAGTAAATTATTGGCAAAAAGAGAAATTGAACTATATGTAGAAAATGGAGCAAGAGTTGCTACATTAACCATAGAAATTTAAACACTCTCTTTGCCAGCTGGGTTTATTCTAGGATTAAAGTTGTTACTGTGTTCTAGTATTGACAAAGAATTAATACCTTTTTCTGCATTGGATATAGATGATTCTACTATTACTTAAAAGAATAAATGTTATTCTCATGTGATGGTGTTCTCTGTGGTACTAGTTCATTAAACAATGACTTATTTATTCTAGAACTTGATAAGTTCATTCTCAACATAAACATTAAGGAACAAAAATTAGATATTCTGAAATAATCGTACCTTTAGTATTTGTAGACTTGGTCATATAAATGAGAAACGTATATCCAAATTACATAAAAATGAATACTTGAATTCATTTGATTATGAATCATTTGAGATATATGAGTCTTGTTTAGTTGGCAAGATGACCAAAACACCCTTTTACTGAAAAAGTGAATACTCTAATTATCTTTTTGGACTTATACATACTGATGATTATAGTCCAATATCAATCCATGCTAAAGGTAGTTTATCATACTTCATCAATTTCACGGATGACCATTCTAGATATGGTTATGTGTATCTTATAAAACACAAATCCAAGAAATTTGAAAAGTTCAAGACTTTTAGACTTGAAGTAGAAAAACAAATTGATAAGAGTATTCGATCACTGAGATCTGATCGACATGGAGAATACTTGAGTCACGAGTTTCAAAATATCTAAATAGGAGAATTGTACCCTATTGGATATGGTACGTTCTGTGATGAGCCAATACACTTCCAATCTAGTTTTGGTAATTTACCTTAGAAACCGTCTCCCATACACTTAATTGAGTTCCAACTAAAATTAATTGATACCACCCTATATAAGATATGATATGGCAAGAAATTAATTCTTAGTCACATGAGAATTTGGAGATGTTTTGCTTATGTGAAGCATTACATCAGACAAGTTTGAAACTGAGTCTTATAAATGTTTGTTTGTGGGGTATTCTAAAGAAAATTTAGGATGCTATTTCTACAATTGCTTTGAGCAAAATCATTTGTCTCAAAAGATGCTATCTTTCTAGAAAAAGTGTTTATTTTTTAAAGAGGCAGTGGAAGTAAAGTAGAATTTAAAAAAATTCAAGAACTGCAAACTAATAAAAATAACAGTTGGAACCTGAGTTTAAGCCATCTATTGATAAGAGACAAATGGAAGCTCAAGTTACACAAAATCTTCATAGTTTTAGTAAAATACATCATTCTCTTTAGAGATACAGAGTTCTCATAAATGAGACTAATGATGTGCTAGTCGTAATTGATGACGGTTCTACTTGCTACGAAGAGGTCATATCATGTGTAAACTCTTTGAAATGGCATAAAGTCATAAAATTCAAAATGGATTCCATGTCTGACAACAAAGTATAGACCTTAGTCGAACCACCCAAAGGGGTAAAACTCATACGGTGCAAGAGGATCTTTAAAAGAAAAATTGACATAGATAGTAATATGATTACTTACAAATCAAGGAGTTAGAATATTCATTCTGGTGAGATGGTCAAAGAGTTTGATTTTTCTCAAAAACGAAGATAAGCCTTGTGTATACAAAAAAGTGAGTGGGAGCATTGATTTTTCTTAATACTTTATATGCATGACATATTATTGTTGAGAAACCATATATCTATACTTTAAAACAGTAAAAGGTGTAATTGTCTAAGAATTTGTGCATGAAACATGAGGGAGAGACAACCTATTTTTGAAAATTAGATCTATAGAGATAGATCTAAGAAGTTGCTTGGTCTCTCATTTAATGTACATAGACAAGATGAAGAAGTTTAGCATGGAGCAATCAAAGAAAGGGTTTCTGTGAAACACGGTATTACCCTTTGAGCTATGCTATGTACGAGATCGATGTTTTGTATGCTCTAAGTATTATGAGCAAATATCAACCTAATTTTGATGAGTGTCGCTGGATATTTGTCAAGAATATCCTAAAGTACTTAAAGAGAAACTGATGGATTATTCTTGATTTATGGAGTTCATACTTTAGAAGTGTATGGGTTTATAAATGTAAACATTTAATTATTTAAGAATAATAATAGATTGCAATCTATATTTGTGTTCACGTTGAATAGTGGTGTTGCTAATTAGAAGAGTTCTAAGCTAGATACTACAACAGATTCTACAACAAAGGCCAAGTGCTTTGAAACTTCAGAAGCTAAGTTGGATCTAGAAGTTCATTATTGAAGTTATGGCCTCATCTATGATCTAAACAAGTATTTTGGCTATATCATTTATTTAAGGAAATAATTGGTAAAAACGATATAAAAATAGATGAGATTCCCATTAGGATAATGTGACTAATCCATTGACTAAGCCATTATCTCAAAAGAAACATGATAGTCATGTGTATTCATTCTGTTTAGAGTACATGAATGATTAGTTTTATTCAAAGTGGGAGATGACTTATAATTTTATAAATTATTATGTTTGGTTGTTATTTATGCAATAATAATGACATGACATTTTATCATTTTAAAATATGTATTTATGTATTTTCTGAATGATAAAGTCCCTAGAATAATATTTATTATTATTCTTAAAGTATCCCTAATCATAGTATTAACAATATAAAAGACATTGTTAATGCGGACAGATTAGCATATATGATGATATATGGGTGGATTGTTAGAGAACATATTCACTGGATTGATCTATTTAGAGATTTCCATAAAGTTAACTATTTGAGTGCCAATAGTATATGTGACAGTAGTGTAAGTAATCCTTTGAGTTGAGATCATTTGAGTATCTTTAGCGTGGATTATTGTACTTTAACTCTATTAGTCCATAATCCGTAATTGGTTATGTGTACGATAGAAGTTGGGTATAATAAGAAACATAAATTGATAGTTTATGATCAATATAGGATTCACCACTCCTAATAGTGGAAGAGTATATCCCTATTGTGACTACACTTGTTGAAATATCAACTCAAAAATGTTTGCAAACGAGTCAATAATTTAAAAAAATTTTAAATTTATTGAAAAAGGAGTTGAATTTCAAGAACAAGAAATAGTAGTAACTAGTACGTTAAGAGTTGGTACCTATACCTTACTCTTGTACTAATTTGGGATATAATATGATGAAAGGATAATAACTACACAAAATCTGATTCATGGATAGGTGAAGTTAATCACTGGACTTTCCTGACACTTGGGTGGTCATGATACCTAATTAGAGGCCAATCTTGATCTATAAATATAAATTAATTAATTTTGATTAATGATAAATTAAAGTTATTTAATTTATCCAATCTTAGAATCCTTCTGACTAAATTGACTTTAGTCCAATTGGGAGTTTGTTGGTTTTATACTAAAGCTAATTAATTCTAAGATATAATTTATATTTATTGCCAAGTGATTAGGAACTTAAAAGGTCACACACAATAGAACTAATTCTTGAGTTAAATTGATTTAAATAATTATATGATAATTATGGGATTAATTTGTGAGATAATTAATTCTAAGGACTTTTTTTTTTGCTAACCCCGTACACAGGAAAGGGACGTCACTCCTAAATTTTATTAATAAATTAAAAAAGAGAGACGTATAAACCTTACCTCCAAAAAAATACAGCAATATTACCAGAAAGGAAAAATTAAAACACAAGATGATGCGTTCAACGTAAGAGATGACGGTCCAAGACTCTCGAATTCCAAGTATGTAACCAAATTTTCTTGACCCCTTCGTAACTTGTCGAAAACTCCAAGAACAATTCGGATTGTTTTGCTTCAAATTCAACTAGATTCGTTGAACTGCCCCCTTTAAGAAACGATCCTAGACCCTTAACCAACAACGTGGTGTAGACACCTAGTCGACAATCCTATTGGACAGATTCAAACTCTCAAAGATGAATCCTAAGCGAGATTTTTGAATACTTAACAAAATCTTTGCCAAGCAACCAAAAGTAGTTCTTTAGCCAAAGAACTAAGAAAGATCAATTTGCACTCACGCACAATTGAAGAGAAAAACTCAATATTACTGATTAATGTTGTTCAAAATTTGGATGAATAGTAACACCCTCTATAAAGAGGCGCATAACATCAAGATATAAACTAAATATGAAAACTAACTTAACCCTAATTGCACCATAACATAAACGTATAACTAAAGATATAACTTAGGCTATTAAACTAACGAATTAAACCCATGAAACCCATAACTTCAACTGGCAAATGGGCTCTTCAATCGAATCCAAGTCCACGACCTCCAAGCTCCTCCAACTCTAGCCCAAAATAGGTGAATAGCCTTGTAAGTTTTTGTTTCAACCAAGTAGCTTCATCTTCATGTAATTCTATAATCAAACCTTGCAAAGTTTGTTTTATCCTTTTAGCTTTCAACCTAATCATTGGACCTCCCATATCTTGAAAAGGACTCTTGGTAGCACCTCCATGATCACGAGCCTCTCCAACTTGATCATGACCATTGATGTCTTCATCATTTCCTCCTTCCTCGAGAAAATTCGCCCTCAAATCACCTACATCATACAAAGAAAGATCAGCCACATTGAAAGTTGCACTAACATTATCATACTCACCTGGCAAATCGATCTTATATGCATTGTCTCCAATTCGTTCAAGAACTTGAAAAGGACCATCTCCTCATGGACTCAATTTAGATTTCCTTTGTTAAGGAAATCGTTCCTTCCTTAAGTGAATCCAAACCCAATCTCCAGGCTCGAATTGCACCTTGACTCTTCCACGGTTTCCTTGCTTTGCAAATTGCTCATATTTTTTCTCAATGTTAGCACGAACTTTGGCATGCAATTCCTTAACAAATTCTGCCTTTCTCTTGCCATCCATGCCAACTTGTTCACTAGAAGGCAAAGACAAAATATCTAAAAGTGTTAGAGGATTGAAACCATAAATAATTTCGAAAGGAGAATAAAAAGTAGAGGAATGGATAGTGCAAGTATAAGCAAACTCTATGTGTGGCAAATACTTTTTCCATTTTTTGAGATTATGTTGAATGATTGCTCGTAGTAATGTCGTGAGTGTACGGTTAACCACTTCAGTTTGTCCATCCGTTTGAGGATAAGCAACAGTAGAGAATAGCAACGTCGTCCCCAACTTACTCTAAAGAGTGCGCTAAAAGTGATTCAGAAACTTGACATCTCGATCACTCACTATAGTTCTTGGTAATCCATGCAAACGAACAATCTCCTTGAAGAACAAATCTGCAATATGAGTTGCATCATTAGTTTTAACACAAGCAATAAAGTGTGCTATTTTACTAAAACGATCAACTACAACAAAAATACTATCTTTGCCACTTTGAGAACGTGGAAGTCCTAGAACAAAATCCATAGAAATATCAGTCCAAGGAATAGTAGGAACAGGCAATGAATTATAAAAACCATGAGGCATCACTTTGGACTTAACTTTCCTACAAGTAATACACTTAGCACAGAAAGTTTGCACATCACGTTTCATATGAGGCCAATAAAAGTGTTCATACAAGATATCCAAAATCTTAACAACACCAAAATTTCCCATAAGACCCCCTCCATGAGTTTCATTAATCAACACATTACGCACAGAACAGAAGGGAATACACAATCTATCCTTCCTAAATAAGTAACCCTCATACAACTCTCCATGTACACGCCCCAAATGTGGAGATTGATTCATGCAAATCTGTTAAATATCACCAAAGTCACGATCCCCCACATAAGCATGCTTCAAGTACTCAAAACCAATTTAGTATGCAAAGAAGTAAGAAGAGTGTACTTACGAGATAGTGCATCAGCCACAATATTCTCCTTACCTTACTTATACTTAATCACATATGAAAAAGTTTCAATGAACTCGAGCCACTTAGCATGTCTCTTGTTCAACTTACCTTGAGACTTGAGAAATTTCAGACTTTCATAGTCAGAATGTATGATGAACTCTTTTGGCCACAAATAATGTTGCCAAGTTTGAAGAGCTCGAACCAAAACATAAATTTCTTTATCATATGTAGAATAACTCAAGCTCGCCCCTTGAAACTTCTTACTAAAGTAGGCAATTGGTTTAGAATCCTGCAGCAAAACAGCCCCTATACCAATTCTACTAGCATCACATTTAATTTCAAAAACCTTGTCAAAGTTAGGCAAACTAAGCAAAGGAGTATTGGTGAGTTTATCCTTTAACAATCTAAAAGCATCTTCATGTATTTTCTCTCATTTAAAAATCACATTTTTTTTAACAAGTTCAGTCAATGTTGTAGCAATTGAAGAAAAATCATGCACAAACCTTCTATAAAAACTTGTTAAACCATGAAAAGATCTTACCTCATTGGCATTAGTAGGGGTCGGCCACTCCCTAATTGCCTTTACCTTAGTTTCATCTACACTTATTCCACTAGAGCTTACAACAAAACCAAGAAATATAACAGAATCCATGCAAAAAGAACACTTTTTCAGATTAGCAAACAATTGATGTTCTATAAGTATCTCAAAAACAGCACGCAAATGTTCAACATGTTCTTGCAAGGACTTGCTATACACAAGAATATCATCAAAGTAAACTATTATAAATTTCTCAATTAAATGACGGAAAACATGATTCATCAACCTCATAAAAGTACTAGAAGCGTTAGTCAACTAAAAGGCATAACTAACTACTCATAAAGACCAAATTTAATTTTGAAAACAGTTTTCCATTCATCACCCTCTTTCATTCGTATTTGATAATAGCTACTTTTCAAGTCAATTTTTGAAAACAATTGTAAACCATACAATTCATCCAACATATCGTCTAACCTAGGTATAGGATGACGATACTTTACCGTAATTTTATTAATGGCTCGACAATCTACGCACATCCTCCAAGAACCATCCTTCTTCGGTACAAGAATCACAAGCACATAACATGGACTAAGGCTCTCACGCACAAAACCCTTCTCCAATAAATCATCTACTTGCCTTTAAATCTCCTTTGTTTCCTCAGGATTAACTCTATAAGCCGGACGATTTGGAATACTTGCTCCAGGCACGAAATCTATTTGATGTTCTATCTTTCTCAAAGGTGGTAATCCACTTGGGACATTTTCAGGAAATAAGTTTTCATATGCTTGCAACAAAGAAATAACAACACTAGGAAGAGAATGGTCAAACTCATTAGTAGAAAAGTAAACATCTTTATACAAAATGACAAGAAGTTGTTGCCTTACCAACAATGCATTCTTGATATCACTTTTTCCAGCATCGGCATTCACTTTTCTCCCCTCATCTCTCTCGGCTTCCCCTCTTTTCCCTTTTCCTTTCTTTTTCTCCACACTAGACCAATTGCTTTCATGATGCACAATCTATCTAGGCGACTCCAATAAAGACCCCTCGGCCTTGGCTCCTTTGGACTCATCATGAGCCTTACACTCCTTTGTAATTCGTGCTTGATCAGCATAGGCCTCCATAGGTGTCAATGGTCTCACTATGAACTCTTTTTTCTTCCAAACTAGGCGATAAATATTTTTATGACCATCATAAATCACACGCCTATCAAATTGCCATAGACGACCTAACAAAATATGACATGCATGCATTGGAATAACATCGCATAATACCTCATCCACATATCCTCTAATGGCAAAGGATACTAGCACTTGCTTGGTTATCTTCACATCCCCAAAATCTATCAACCATTGCAAGAAATATGGCTTTGGATGGCGAATTGTAGGCAACTTCAATTTCTCTATAAACAAGATACTAGCTACATTAGTGCAACTACCAGAATCAACAATAACACTGCATATCTTATCTTGAACCAAGTATCTTGAGTGGAATATATGTTCCCTATGCATCTCCTCTTCCTCCTCCTTTGGTTGGATGCTCAATGATCTTCTAATCACTAACACTTCACCACTAGATGGAATGGCATTCTCGGGTCCCCTTTCAACAGAATCATCATCACTAGGACTTTCGAGTGGAGGCATCTCATCATCACTTGAATGCTCACTCTCCACATCTCCATTATTAAAGATGATCATATTTCTTCTAGTTGGACATTGAGATGAGATATGCCCATAACCTTGACACTTGAAGCATTTAACATCTCTTTGCTTCATTGGAGTTTCAATTTTACCCTTACTTGGTGACTTAGATGAAGAAATCTCACCTCTTGGCTTATTGCTCATGAAACTCGACTCACCCTTCTTCCAAGTCTCCTTGGGCTTTTGTAGCGTTTGATCAAACTTTCTATCTCGAGAGTCCCTCCATGTACCACGATTTTGAGCCCCTCCAAACCCTCGGTTCCTCTTGCTTTTGAGTTGACGCTCCACCTTTTGTGCCTTTTCTACTAAATCTTGAAGTTCCACATAATGTTGTAATTCTACAATATCTATAATTTCGGAGTTTAAACCATCTATAAATCGGGCAATGGTGGCCTCTTCATCCTCTTGGATGTCAGCACGAATCAAGAGTGTCTCCAACTCCTTGTAATATTCATCAGCTGTGGAAAAACCTTGTTTCAAAGTTTGTAACCTCCTATGCAAATCTCGTGAATAGTGACTTGGAATAAATTTTTTCCTCATAATCACCTTCATGGCAGTCCAAATGCGAATTGGTTCATCCCCACATCTCTTACGAGACTTCACAAGTCGATCCTACCAAACACTAGCATACTCCACAAACTCAACTGTAGCAAGTTGAACTTTCTTTTCCTCAGAATAATTATGAATATCAAACACGTGCTCAACCTTTCATTCCCACTCTAAGTATGCCTCTGGATCATTCATCTTCTTGAATGGTGAAATTTTCATATTTATACTCCCCAAATTACTATCACGTTGTTGAGAAACCTTCCTCCCTCGACTGGACAATACTTCCTCATAATCATAGCCATCATCAAAATCATCACCTCGAGCATTTTGAGCCACATGCGATTTTCCCTTGACAGCCGAGTCAATATCCTCCAACTTGGTGAACACACACCTAAATTCATCTTGCATAGCACGCATGTTAAACTCTAAAGTACTGAGTCTTTGCTCACTTTATTCACTCACTCCCTTTCGTGATTCACTCTTCACTCGTGTATCACACCAATGAAACTTGACTTTTACCCGATGATGAGATCACACCTTAGCCTCTTACCACTCATTGAGCTTACCTTGTATGCCTTTGGATAAGAGCCTGCTCAATTGAGCTTAACAAAAACTCCAATCAAGTATTTAAGATCAGTAGTAGTGAAAATGGAAGCCTAGAGTAAGGTTTGAACAAAATAGAAATTAAGAATTCAAGACACTAAAAATTTCAGATTTGAGAAGCACATATGACACCCCTAGTGTGTGGCTTTTCTTATAGAAATCTTGGTTTTCAAAAGTCCTTTAATAACTTTAATGCACTTATATTCAAACAAAAATAACAAGAAACTCCACCAAAACACCAAGAAACAAGAAGAGTAGAATTTGGTCAATTAAACTTTCATACGCGGCGTTGTTCTCTGTCTAACTATTTGGATGTTTCAACAGGTCTATTCGGTTGCACAAGGACAGTATTCCAGCTAAATATATTTCAGTTTAATTGGTTTAGTTCGTGTGCTTGACTTTTATCACCTTACATGCCTCTTTAGCTTTCCTTTGTATTACACGATTTTTCTTTATGCAAGACTTTTTTTTTTCACCCAACTTTTGACTTTTCTTATAGAATATCACAAATTTACCTTTTTTCACTCACAAATTTTTTTTTCTCAATTCTAACAACCTCTCTCTTTTTTTTTTAACAACACAAACAACTCACAAAATATAAAATTCAACTCCCAAAAAAAAAATTAAACTAAAAAAATTTCTGAAAAAAAAGAAAAAAAAATTCGGATGAACAGTACCGGCGGTAATCAGTACTCCGCCGTATGAACAGTAATCCCGTCAGTGAACAGTAAACCCTAGCGCGTGAACAGTGACGCGAGTGAACAGTGATGCTACAGTGCCGATGAACAGTACAATTTTTTTTTAGACCAGAAATCAAGAGTAACTTTCATGAAAATTATTTCAAGGTTCTTATTTAGGCCAAGATTCAATTTTCTCAAAAGTTTTAATACAAAAAAAAATTAAAACACCAAAGAATAATTAAAAACAGTCAAGAAAACAAGTTTAAACTACACAAAAATCTAGAATTCTTGATATGCAAATAGCAAGAACGATTCTATAGACTAGAACTACCCTAAAGCAAGAACAAAAGATACAAAACACGAATTAAAGTGACTAGAAACACGGAGAAACAAAGCTGGATAGATTGGACAGTAAGAACAAATGCAAAAGGACACCACAAGAACGATAACAAAACACGAAAGAATTCAAGAAGAAAGAAAAAAAAGGGATATAACTGAAATCTTCCAAAGGAAATTTTGTTTAGAAAACCTGGATTTCAAGATGAACCAAGGCTCTGATACCAATTGATGCGTTCAACGGAAGAGATGACGGTCCAAAACTGTCGAATTTCAAGTATGCAACCCAATCTTCTTGATCCCTTCGTAACTTGTCGAAGACCCCAAGAACAACTCGGATTGTTTTATTTCAATTTCAACTAGATTCGTTGAACTCCCCCTTTAAGAAACGATCCTAAACTCCTAACCAATAACGAGGTGTAGACACCTAGTCGACAATCCTATTAGACAGATTCAGACCCTCAAAGATGAACCCTAAGCAAGATTTTTGAATACTTAACAAGATATTTGCCAAGCAACCAAGAGTAGCTCTTTAGCCAAAGAACTAAGAAAGCTCAATTTGCATTTACGCACAATTGAAGAGAAAAACTCAATATTATTGATTAATGCTGTTCAAAATTCGGATGAATAGTAACACACTCTATAAAGAGGCGCATAACATCAAGATATAAACTAAATATGGAAACTAATTTAGCCCTATTTGCACCATAACATAAACGTACAACTAAAGATACAACTTGGGTTATTAAACTAATGAATTAAGCCCATGAAACCCATAACCTCAAGTGGCAAATGGGCTCTTCAATCGAATCCAAGTTCACGACCTCCAAGCTCCTCCAACTTTAGCCCAAAATAGGTGAATATCCTTGTAAGTTCTTGTTTCAACCAAGTAGCTTCATCTTCATGTAATTCTATAATCAAAACTTGCAAAGCTTGATTCATCCTTTTAGCTTTCAACCTAATCATTGGACCTCCCATATCTTGAAAAGAACTCTTGGTAGTACCTCCATGATCACGAGCCTCTCTAATTTGATCACGACCATTAATGCCCTCATCACAAGAAGAAGCTGTACAAATAAGCTACTTTATTCTATGAACAAAAGGAAAACTAAGTCTATCTAATCTCAAAGATCCTCGTGCCTGAGATGGAAGGTCTTGAAAAGCTGTGTATGTCCTACTACTAACATGCCCAATACCAGTGTTGAAAGAACATTAGCCACTTGATTAGCTTCTCGAAAGCAATGAATCAAATTATCAAAATGATGGGAAAAAATAAATAATTGTTGAATTTCCTTGTAGATGGATCAAGAACAATGGAATTCCTTCTTGACCACCTGGATCAAAATTTGTGAGTCAATTTCAACAATAAAGGAATCAAACTCATGTTGTAAACAAATTTTAATCCCAAATAAAAGAGCTCTGGCCTCAGATTGGATACTGGTGGCTACCCTGAAATTAACAGAATAAGCTAATAAAAATTCCCCTTGTGAGCCTCTCAGAGTACCACCACCACTAGACCTACCTGGATTACCTTTAGAACACCTGTCAATACTTAGTTTCATCTTCTCCTGGCAAGGTTTCATCCATCTCACAAATCGGTATCTTGGAGCCTCCTACCAAGTTATAATTGCTTCATAAAATGATCTCCAATCTATCTCAGGAAAGTTGTGATTAGGAAATTGCAAACTAACGAATTCCTTTACCTGCATAAAAATTGCTTTACATACTTCTTCTAGAAGAAACACTAGTCCCTGAAAAATAGCTATATTTCTAGCTTTCCACAAATGGCAACCAATCAATAGTGGAACTAAACGGTGAACAAAATTTATAACCAAATTTTTACTTTTTAAAAATCACCATGCGCCCATGTAAGCCCTCATGGAGGAGCCCCTATACTGCAATCCAATAACACTCCCAAAAATTGCCATAAAAACCTACCAAATCTCCAGAACAAAAGACATGATCCAATGTCTCCACTGAGGAGGCATAACAACAAAAACATTTAGAAACAACATGAAACCCTCACTTACACATAATAGAATCAATAGGAAATTTACGATGTAAGAGTCTAACAGCAAAAAAAGACACTTTAAAAGGAAAACCCGAGTGCCAAATTCTACTGAAGACAAAAGAGGGAGCAACTGAAGACTAACTAAATTTGAAAGCAGATTTAAAGGAAAAATCATCTAAATTCGATAGCTGCCATACTATCCTGTCTGGATCATGACCAATTGGAGAAGGAAACTCAACAATCTTCTTTACAACTTCATTAGGAACCTACTGAGTTAGCTTATACGCATCCCACCTACCATATGCACAAAAATCTCACAAACAATGATATGAGACATCCACAAGAAAAAAATGCAAGCGAACCCGATCCCATCCAATTGTCAAACCAAAAATTGACCTCTCCCAACTGAATGATCCATCCAATTTATTTTTCAGTCAGATCTCTAGCTTTCAACATGCGGCACCAAATGGAAGAGTCATTCTGTTTGGCATTAGTTAGACAGAGATGCACCAATCTGTAGTATTTCTCTAACATGAAGGTAGCCCATAATGAATTCTACTCTCGAAATCTCCACAACAGTTTCATAGAAAAAGCATCAAAAGCCTCCTTTAATTACCTGAAGCCAACCCCACCAGATTCTTTAGGCATGCACAAACTCTCCTATCTCATCCAATGGTACTTTGAATTACCATCCACCTCTCCCTATAAGAAATTTGCAAACACTCTCTCCATAGCCTTCAAGATTGATAAAGGGGGAGCAGCTACCACTAACAAATCTACAGGTATCGAAGTCAAAACATGTTTGATCAACACAATCTTACCACCTAGAGATAATAACCTATTCTTCCAAGATGTCACCCTATTAATGATTGAATTACAGACTTCCATAAAAAAATGTGCCCTCCTCCTCCCCACATAAAGAGGAAATCCAAGATATTTAATAGGGAACTCTTTGAAAGAAAAACCAGTAAGCTAATTGATAGCTCTTTTTTTAAAGACTGTTACCTTTGGATGAACCATAAAGCAACTTTTAGCTACATTCACCTTCTGGCCAGACAACTCCTGATATCTATTAATGACAGCCATCTGCAGTTTCAGTGCAGAAGGCCCGCCACTAGACAAGATGATAATGTCATCCACATAGCTCAAATGGTTCACCTGGGAACAATTTCTGGGGAGAGAGAACCCAACAAAGCCTATAATACCAAATAACTAGTTCAATAATCCGGATAACATCTCAGCTCCTATAACAAAAATGCCAATAAAGGGTCCCCCTGGCACAAATCCCTAAATCCCTGAAGGAAATCACAATGAGACCCATTAATAATAACAAAAAATCATGGATTAGAAATAATTCTCCATATCATATCCAACCAGCGTTCACCAAACCCAAATGCCAGTATTACTCTGATCACAAAAAACTAGTTGACCCTATCATAAGCTTTCTCCATGTCAAGTTTCAATGCTACATTCCCACCTCTATTGGTCTTCTCCAAACCTATTAAAATCTCCTGGGCTAATAAGTAATTATCTGCTATGAGCCTACCACGTACAAAACTACTCTAGTTAGGAGAGATAATAGACGGCAAAATATGAGCCAATCTATCAGCCAATAGCCTAGAAAAAATTTTATTAAAGAAATTACAAAGGCTAATTGGCTGAAATTGTGCAAAGTCCCTTGGGTTAGAAACCTTAGGGATCAACACAATGGAGGTAGACTTAACCAAAATGGGAAGCTCAGCCCCGCAAAAGAAGCTAACCACTACTTGATGAATATCTGTCCCAATTATCTCCGATGCAGAAGTAAATATTTTACTCGTGAAGCCATCAAGCCCTGTCGTACTTTCCCCGTCCATTATAAAAACAACCTTTCTAACCTTCTCCAAAGATGGTGTAGCCTCCAACATCTCATCTTCTTGGTCTGTTACATGTTAGGAATAATACCCTCCATGCTCTCCAAGGACCGCAAAAGGTTTGCTACCAAAAAGAGAAAAGAAGAACCTCACTGCTTCATCAGCAATCTCAGACTTTTTAGAAACCCATTCCCCTGCCTCATTCTGCACTCTATGTATTATGGCTCTTATCCCTCGTTGCTTCGCTATAGCCTGAAAAAACTTAGTGTTTTTATCAACCAGTTTTAGCCATTTCAATCTAGACTTCTGTCTCCAAAAACTTTCCTCAATTGCCAATGCATGTCTCAATTTGGTTGAAGCAACCTTGAATTGTTTGTGATGAACATCCAAATTATCCAGTGAAAGACACTCCTCAGCTTGAACCAGGTTATCCTTCGCCAATTTTACAACCGAATGAATATTCCCAAAAATATTTTTATTCCATTCTTGTATGACTCGCCTAAATCTCTTCAACTTCAAACACACCACTTTAATAGGTGGCGCCTCACACGGAAGTTGCCAGGAGTCCCTAACAATCTCCAAGAAATCTGGAGCAGGCACCCAAACATTTATAAACCAGATTGGACGTGGCTTATTACCTAGTCTAGTTGATGCAGACATCAAGAGTGGAGAGTGGTCTGAAGAATCCCTAGACAGGTTCACCACAGAAATGCTCAGTCCTACATCAACACAATCACTATTAATTAATAAAAGGTCTAATCTCTTCCAAATCCTTGCCCTCCCATACCGGTTATTACACCACGTGAATGAGCTAGTAAACCCTACATCAAACAACTCAGCCATAGGCATGAAATTATTGAAATCTAAAGCTTCTAAAAAATTAAATGGCCGACCCCCTTTCTTTTCCGTAGGCTCAACCACTACATTAAAGTCCTCACAAACCAACCACATTTCTTGAGACAGTTAATCCCCCACTAAAGCCTCCCGTAAGTTCTTCCTTTCCTCTTTTGTACATGCTGCATGAACTACCGAGAAAACAACCGAAACTGAGAGTGCATTATGATGCATTTGAAAGGTGTTATGTTGCGTACTTTCCCTCAACAAAGAACATGTATAATCTTCTTTACACAAAAACCAAATAGACCCCAAATTATTGCAATAGACCTTATCAAAACCTAACTTCAATCGAAAGAAATCTACTTTATTAGAATCCACCATGACTTCACATATACACAACAAATTAATATTATAATGCTTAACTATTCTTCTCAACCTTCGAATGTGAGAGGGTTCAAATAACCCCCTAATATTCCAGAAAAGGGCATTAATCATCGGATAACACTTGGAAGATATTACCTGAATTTTTTGATGAAGATCGAAGCTGCCTATCTGAGATACTCACAAATCGAACTCCCCATTTTTTCACCTTCACCTCCATGAAAGGATCATCTAACGACCCAATAGCTGCTACACTTGGGAGGTTTTGATCAATCAAAATGGCTGGACCTCTAGGTGACAAGTTCCCTGCAGAGATAGGGAGCTACTCTACTACAGCAGCAACAACCCCATGTAGATTCCGCTCATCTGAAATCTGGTCCACCACAGCAACAGTGACATCTTGTTGCACCTGGCCAACTCCATGGAGCACAAGCTACACCCTTTGATACTCCTGCTACCCATCAACATCCATCCTTGATTGAGATTGCTGGATTGTTGAAGGAGAAATAACCTTACCAGCTGAAACTGGAGGTCCACAATTAGTCTCCCCACTAGCAGCAACTTCTGAAGATATATTCTGGTCAGTCACTGCAAATACTTCTCATGGCTAACATCAGCCTCACCACCTGAAGATATATTCAAAAGTAGATGCATTTCAGGAGAAGCATCATCAGTTTCTGGAATAGCTTTCCCCACTAGTATTGAATTACACCCTTCTAGGGACAAAGGGGGCTACTTCTTATTAACCACCACCCATTGTTGAGTCTGTTGCTGAGCATTACTATGTATGGTTTCATCCTTCTTAGCAGCTTTTTGACTTGGTGCTTTCTTGGCTGGGAATAATGATTCCATGTCTTGCATTTTTTGACAAGCCTCTTTGGCATGCCCAAGATGCCAACACTTCGAACAATAGTCAGGCAGATTCTCAGGCTGAACAATTTGCCAAAAACCCTCCATTGAATCCTACTGTCCAAGCCAAATCTTTTTTGGAAGTTCCAGCAACAAATCCACTTCTCCGCAGATATGAGCAACACTTGATCTGGTGAGGTTCAGGGTTGGTGTGTCTATGGATAATGGTCTACCGAATGTGTTTACAAGAGAAAAGAAAGAATGTTTGTCAAAGAAGTGCACAGGCAGGCTAGGGATAGAAAACCAAACTAGAACCAAGGATGATTCTCAACTCATATGGAAGTTGGGTGTCCATTTAAAAATTCGCATCTAGAATTTCCCGACAAACCACAACCCTCTAGCCCATAATATATGGAAATCAGATTCAGAGGAACAACGAATTAACACGTGCCTTGTATCCATGTGACCAACTTAACAAGAATTCTTTAAATCCAAGGCTGTTATAAATTTTCTAATGTCTTCCAATTTGGAACGACTATGGGAGAATTTCCCAACCAAAGCAAGCTTTGAAGGTGCTGCCAATTTGGCAATATCATCGTCAGAGAAGAAAACAGCAAGCAATCCTTTGTGAGAGGTTGGTTTTTTTATCTGAATTGGCGAAGGAGATGAGTCTGAGAATAGCTGTGCGAAAGAATGCTACTCCCATTGAGATTTTTTGGCCTGGTCCACCGCACTTGGCAATGGAACCGCCATGAGGCAGCCAACAGACTGCCGGTCGAAAAATTGGTTTGAAAATCAAACTCCAAGTTTTTAGGAAGAAGATAGGGAAAGAGCATTTTTATTAATAAATAGAGGAATTATAGTAGTGGAATAATTTTCGTTTGAAGGAAATTAAAACCTACAAATATCCTATTTGATAAGATATCCTAATAGGTAAGGGTTACCTATTACCGAATTCTTGTTAGACAAGATGTCTTAATTATTACTTTATAAATAAGTCCTAAACACCAAGATTTGACACGACATATACAATACATAACGTTAGAACATCATAGAGAGAAAAATAGTTTTTCTTTATACGATTTTCTTCACATTGGGGGCATGTTAAGTGGATCTAGCATATTCACTTGGTGTTGATCAATCCTGATGAGGATTCCAAGAAGGCGTTCGTGTGGGTACCTTAGAAGCTGAGCACGTGTGTGGCTGTGGTTGATATCGCGTATCTTTGATCAAGTTAATTCATTTAATTACGTCATCAAAAGGTGCATTTTCGATTTTGTATAGATAATCAATGATTTTTGTTAGAAATCAATTTTAAATTCTACTGCGTCAAATTGTTTTGACATGTTAATTTCCTAACAGTA
Organism: Mitragyna speciosa; assembly: GCA_024721245.1. Lineage (NCBI taxonomy): Eukaryota > Viridiplantae > Streptophyta > Magnoliopsida > Gentianales > Rubiaceae > Mitragyna > Mitragyna speciosa. The sequence goes on from CM045571.1 coordinate 11,715,394, forward strand.
ACAAATACATTGACATAAATAAAAGAACATGTCTACACAAAATAATTTTATCGCCCATGGAAAGCATCTTTAAACTCCAATGGAAAATTCTAGCCTGTATCTTTGCCATTAACCCATCAAACGAGATACTTGTTGGGCTTCTTTTATGAATAGATAGAAGCATCAAGATATTTAAAAGAAAGGTATTGTCACTAAAAACCAAATATTGACTCCACCATGGAAACCTGCTGCTCAACAACCTAAGATGAACACACAAAAATTGTTTTTATTAGGATTAATGTTTTTATTAGGATTAACTTTTTAATCAGAGTATGAACACCAAAGGAAAAAAAAAACTTATTAAAGCCACCAAACATTCATTAAATAGCCTAGTAAATATACTCAGATTACCCACGGAGGCCACGTAGGGAATCCTCTCTCCAAGCGAGACAAATAACCTATTGCTCTGTTGCAAAAAAAAAAGGTTATAAATCCCTCTCCCATAAATTTCTGCCACCAGGACAAATAAAGCAGGAGAAATTGAGTCCCTTTCTTGAAAGAATAATGATAAAAATTGCTTGAATTTCATTAAATAATACGCCTAGTATTTATACATGATTGAAAGTGAGTTTGTTACAACAGACTAATCATATCACAAAAGTGTATCCCTATCACAACAGGATTAGAGATTAAAGTTTATCCTTATCATCCCCCTAAAGTTGTACAGGTTTTTTGAAAACCGTCAACTTGCTTCTCAGCTGCTGGAAAGATGGCTTTGATAATGCCTTGGAAATATGTCTGCAATTTGATCCTTCAATGACAAATATCGTACTTGAAGCTGCTTGTTTGCAACCAAATCACGAACATGGTGGAAGTCTATCTCAAGATGCTTCAACTTGGAGTTGAAAATTAATGGGTGTATTGGTTAAGTAAGTAGCAAAGACATTATCACACCAGACAATAGGATGATTTAGTGAGTGGAATACCAAGCTCTTTTAGGAAGGATTGCAGCCATTGTCCTTCATAAACCGATGCTGCTACTGCCTTGTATTCAGCTTTAGTGGATGATCTAGCAATGGTAAGTTGCTTCTTAGACCACCACACGATTAAGTTTGGACCAAAGTAAATTGCCATTCTGGATGTAGATTTCTATCATCTGGATTCCCTCCACAATCGGCATCACTGTAAATATTTAAAGAGAAGCTAGAACTTGGTCTAATAAGTAAACCACGATGAATAGGAGATTTAAGGTATTGTAAGATGCGTTTCATTGTCTGCCAATCTTTCTCACTGGGTGATGCATGTGTTGAGATACCTAATTCACCGAAAAACAAATACCAAGCCTCATCATGGATGGGTATTGAAATCCACCAATGATACTATAGAATAAGGTTGGATCAGAGTAGTGAGGAGACAACGAGTGATTGACTAAGTCGATGGAACACATTGGTGTAGACACAATATTGGCATCAAGCATTTTTGCTCTTTGCAACAAATCTTGAATATAATTGGATTGAGTGAGTAGCAGGCCTGACTTGCACCATATTGCCTCAATACCAAGAAAATAATTTTGGATACTCAAATCTTTTAATGGAAATTATTGTTGCAGCTGATGAATAATGGACCGAATGGACGAGGAGTCATTCCTTTTGACCACAATGTCGTCTACATAAATCATAAAGAAGACTATGTGCCTACTATCTTTGTAGAAGTAAAAGGATGAATCGGTCTTTGAACCATGAAAACCGAATGCCTCAAGTGCAGAAGTTAAGCATTTGTACCATTGTCTCGGGGCTTGCTTAAGCTCGTAGATAGATTTTTGCAGTTTGCAGACATAATTCGGGTATTGGGGGTGAACAAATCCTTTCGGCTGCGTCATTTAAACATCCTCTTCTAAATGCCCATGGAGAAAGCATTCGAGACATCACATTGTCGGACCTCCCATCCATAAGTGACGGCTAGGGATAAGACAATTCGGATTGCAACTAGTTGAATTATGAGACTGAATGTCTCAGAATAATTGATGCCAGGCCGTTGGTGATAGCCCTTAGTGACTAATCGAGCTTGTAGCGATCAGCATTGCCATGTTTATCATATTTAATTCAAAACACTCATTTGGTACCAACAAGGTTTTGATCCTGAGACGAAGGAACAAGGAACCATGTCTTGTTGTCAATCATTGCATTAATTTCATCTTGCATTGCAGAACTCCATTAAGGTTGATTTAATGCTTGTTTAACTGTCCTTGGAACATTAGAGTGGAGGTGGAGGATAGCAAAGCTGTCACGACCCGAACCTAAAGGCCATGACCGGCACGTAGTTCGAGGTGGAATAAACCGCCCAAACCACGTAAGCCTAACTTTCCTTTAATTCTACTGAAATTTCGGTAGCATCTCCTCTGTATTTGGACCTTTCCCAAAAATTTAAAAATACCTGCACAAAATTTCAGCCAACCCAAACAATTCCAATACATTCACAATACACTATATCACCTCATTCACAAGCCATCAATCATCCATTTCAATCATAAAGAGATATGCCCACAAGAATTTCATATATTTCATATAAATATCCCAACATTCATAACTTACAACCAACGGAGCAACTATTCCAAAAATAACATTTACAATACCAAATAATATACTACATGGCCACAAGTGCTAAAATAATACTTGTACGATCCTATACCCGGAACAACAAAAATAACCGGGTAATACCTCTGAATTAGGTGGCTATGAGGTTCTCCTTTTTGTTCTAACTTCTGCACTTTCTACAAAATACTGAAAAATATTGAGGGGTGAGTTTTTTACACTCAGTAAGCATAATACATATTATAAACATATTGTAAACAATTTACTTCAAAATTACACTTTTGGTATAAAAACCTTATAAGTCATCACATATGACATAAAACATTCAATAAAATCACATTTTTAGGTTTCATAAACAACTTTTATTATTTCTCGAAGTCACAACTATGCAGAACCTACTATCCCCCGAAGGGTAACTCTGTCCCCGAAGGGCTATCCCCCGAAGGGTATCTGTCTCTGTTCCCCGAAGGGCTGTTCCCCGAAGGGCTATCCCCCGAAGGGTATACTATCCCGCGAAGGGAGGGAATCACTGCGGACATTCCCTAGCCGGCATATACTAGGTGCACCCAGACTAACAATAACCCTGTTAGTTTTAGTTAGCTCTGCACAGAGTTACCTCTAAATCATTTTCACAACCAAAATTCTTTCAACTTTATTTGACAAAAATCATTGTCATAAACAATCATTTTCTTTCTCAATCTTTATGTCAAAATCGTAACAATATATGAAAATAAACTTCGAAATATGCCAAATGCGTTATCTCATAACTCAACATAAATCGACAACTTTTAAATACTTTGCAATCTCATTTAAGCTTTCATTTACAAAATAAACTATTTTGTATGCATTCTCTCAAAGTACAATCCATTTAACAACAAATATGTATATCAATTTCAATTTATACAATTTGCATACTTTAAAATACTCACAAAATGTTTTGCAAGCAATACATGGTACTAGTGATTCATAATATGTATTACACTTACCTCAATTAGGCTATATACCAAAATCTCGTAGTAGAGTCTCCTTCTTAAGCGGTTTCCTCCGCCACTTGCTCTCTTGAATCTATTATATAACATAACCATCAAAATTAACCACTAAAAATATATTAGAAAAATAATATTCTAACTTTAATCTAGCCCCAAGGCTTAACTCAATCACTTACCCATTTTACACTGGCCTAAACCTATAATCAAATCTCAACTTTAATTTCTCAAATCAACTTTTTCCTCCTCTTACTAGAAATTAACACCATAATAAAACTATTAACTCTAGATATACCAAGAAATCATTTTTCTCTAAATTTCCTAAAATTTCTTAAACTCTAAAATTCTATCTACTCAATTTCTATTCCATGCATGCTATTATTTCTACCAAAAACATCACATACTTATCATAATCTATTTAATAAACAAGATTAAAGCATAAAAATTTACCTTATCTAGCTAAATCCAAATTTTCCTCTTTTTCTTCCTTTTTTTTTTCTTCCCTACTTCTCTTCTCTCTCTCTCTCTCTCTCTCTCTCTCTCTCTCTCTCTCTCTCTCTCTCTCTCTCCTGCTGGCCGGACCTCCTCTTTCTTCTTCCCCTTCCTTCTCCTTCTTCTCTCTTTCTTTTCTTTCTTCTCTCTTTTCTTTTCTTTCTTTCTTCTCTCTTTTCTTTCTTCTTCTTTCTCGCTGCTTCTTCTCCTTTTTGCTGCAGAAAATTCTGCAGTGCTTTTGTGGGAAAAATCCCACCGACTGACTTCTCTTTTTTTTTTTTTTTTTTTTTAGGTCAAATGACCTTTTTGCCCTTTACTAATATTGGATATTACATTCTCTCCCCCTAATAAAAAAATTCGTCCTCGAATTTGAAATAACTACATACCTGAATGTGGAAATAAACTTGGATATTTGTCTCGCATCTCCTCCTCCAACTCCCACGTACTCTCTCTTATGGAATGATTTTTCCATTGTACTTTAACCATAGGAATCTCTTTATGCCTGAGCTTTTTGGTTTGACGATCCACAATTGCAATTGGTTGTTCTACGTAGCTGAAATCTTCACTCAACTCAACTGTTTGTGGTTCAATGACATGCGAAGGATCTGCCACGTATTTCCTCAACATAGACACATGAAATACTGGGTGAACTCCAGAAAAATCCGGTGGAAGGGCCAACCTATACGCCACTGCTCCTATTCTCTCAAGCACCTCAAATGGTCCAATATACCTAGGAGATAATTTTCCTTTCTTTCCAAATCTCATAATTCCTCTCATAGGCGACACCTTAAGAAATACATGATCTCCAACACTAAATTCAAGATGTTTTCTTCTCACGTCTGCATAACTCTTCTGCCTACTGTGAGCCGCTTTAAGACGCTCTCTAATCACTGCTACCTTCTCCGTAGTCAACTGTACAATTTCGGGACCCAATAACTTCCTATCTCCTACTTCTTCCCAACAAATAGGAGACCGACATTTTCTACCATATAGTGCCTCATATGGAGCCATCTCAATGCTCGATTGATAACTGTTATTGTAGGCAAACTCAATTAATGGTAAATGTTGCTCCCAATCACCTCCGAAATCCATAACACATGCTCTCAACATATCCTCTAACGTCTGAATGGTACGCTCGGACTGACCATCTGTCTGAGGATGAAAAGCTGTACTAAAATCGAGTCGAGTTCCTAAGGCCTCCTGAAGTTTCCTCCAAAACTGTGATGTGAATTGAGTGCCCCTATCCGATACTATAGACACTGGTACCCCGTGAAGACTCACTACCTTGTCAATATACAACTGAGCATATTGAGCCACTGTATAGGTAGTCTTTACTGGAATAAAGTGAGCTGACTTCGTTAACCTGTCCACAATTACCCATATTGAATCATAACCCTTCCTCGTACGGGGCAATCCAACTACGAAATCCATCGTCACTCTTTCCCATTTCCATTCTGGCAAAGGGAGTTCTTGAAGTAAACCCGAAGGCTTTTGATGCTCAAATTTCACCTGCTGGCACACTAGGCATTTAGCTACAAATTCTGCAATGTCTCTCTTCATCCCATTCCACCAATATATTTTCTTCAAATCTTGATACATTTTGGTCGAACCAGGATGTACCGTATAGGCTGACTGGTGTGCTTCTTCCATGATCTCTTTTCTCAAATCTTCCACATTTGGAACACATAACCTATTGCCACAACGAAGTATATTATTTTCATCTATATTGAACTCTTTATTATCACCTTTAACAACTCCGTCTCGAATCTTTTCTAACTGCTCATCCTTAGCCTGATTTGCTTTGATTCGATCTAAAAGCACTGGACGCACATTAATGTGAGCTAATAATACTCCACTGTCACAAATCTCCAATTGAGTCCCTTGATCATGTAATCCCTGTAACTCCTGAATTAATGGCCTTCTATCAACTGCTATATGAGCTAAACTCCCAACTGACTTCCTACTCAAAGCATCTGCTACCACATTTGCTTTTCCAGAGTGATATAAGATTGAGCAATCATAATCTTTTAGCAGCTCCATCCATCTCCTTTGCCTCAAATTTAAATCTCTTTGCTCAAATATGTACTTCAAACTCTTATGGTCTGTGTAAATCTCACATTTCTCCCCATACAAATAATGTCGCCATATTTTCAAAGCAAATACTATCGCTGCCATCTCTAAATCATGAGTAGGATAATTCTGCTCGTGCTTCTTTAACTGACGAGAAGCATAAGCCATAACTTTTCCATGTTGCATCAATACGCACCCTAAACCCACTCTTGAAGCATCACAGTAAACCACATATCCACCAGAACCTGAAGGTAGTGCTAATACTGGAGCTGTAGTCAAACGAGTCTTAAGCTCCTGAAAACTCTGCTCACATGCATCAGTCCATTCAAATTTTACATTCTTTTGAGTTAATCTTGTCAGTGGGGCAGCAATCCGCGAAAAATTTTCCACAAACCGCCTATAATAACCGGCTAACTCCAAGAAAACTACGAATCTCCGTAGGCTGACGTTGGTCTCGGCCAATGTGTAACTGCTTCAATCTTCTTTGGATCAACCTTTATTCCATCTTTTGACACTATATGCCCAAGAAATCCCACACTATCCAACCAAAATTCACATTTAGAGAATTTAGCATACAACTGATGCTCCCTCAAAGTCTGAAGTACTACGCGTAAATGCTGCTCATGGTCTTCTTTGCTCCTAGAATAGACCAAAATATCATCAATGAACACTATCACAAAAGTATCGAGGAAAGGCTTGAACACTCTGTTCATAAGATCCATAAAGGCTGCCGGAGCATTAGTGAGTCCAAAAGACATCACGAGAAACTCATAGTGTCCATATCTAGTCCTGAACGCCGTCTTTGGAATATCATCATTCCTTATACGTAACTGATGATATCCTGATCTCAAGTCTATCTTAGAAAAATATTGAGATCCTTGCAACTGATCAAACAAATCATCAATTCTAGGCAGTGGGTACTTATTGCGAATTGTAACCTTATTCAATTGCCTATAGTCAATGCATAGCCGTAGAGACCCATCTTTCTTCTTTACAAACAACACTGGTGCACCCCAAGGTGACACACTAGGCCTGATGAATCCTTTATCAAGCAGATCTTGTAATTGCTCCTTAAGCTCCTTAAGCTCAGCTGGTGCCATTCTATAAGGTGGTATTGAGATTGGCTCAGCTCCAGGCACTACATCTATGCAAAACTCTATTTCCCTTTCTGGAGGTAATCCTGGCAAATCCTCGGGAAACACATCTAGAAATTCACTCACTACCGGTACATCTTCCATCTTTGGTTCTGAAGAGTTCACATCTCTAACAAAAGCTAGATACCCACAGCATCCTTTATGCAACATGCGCCTAGCATTGAGCATTGACACGAAATTATAAGGAACTAAACTTCTGTCTCCCTGAAACTTGAAACCCTAACTCACCGGGAAGATTAAAGTTCACTATCTTCTTATTACAATCTAGGGAAGCATAATATTGAGACAACCAATCCATTCCTAATATCACATCGAAATCCACTTACTCCGAACAATAGGAGATTCGCTGGAAGATCTTTATTCCCTATCTTAACCCCACAAGATCGGTATATGGAATTCACCTCTATACTTCTCTCCTGTTGGAGTGGACACCACCAAAGGCTCATCTAACTTTTCTGACTGTCTACCCAACTTCTTAGGCCAAAAATGGGGATATAAATGAGTGAGTAGCCCCGGTATCAAACAATACTCGTGCATCAAAAGAATTAACAGAAAGTGTACCTGACACCACAGCATTAGAGGCCTGAGCATCCTGTCTAGTCAAGGCATACACTCTCGCCTGTCCACGCCCAACAGAACTTTGAGCCCCCGTATTTTGACCTCTACCTGCATTTGGCTGACCTCTACCAGCTTGCATCAATCCTCTACCTCCAAAACCTCTACCTCCTGAGCCTCGTCCACTGGTTCCCTCCATCTGGTCTACGGTATGACTCGGAGCAGAAGCTACAGATGCCTGCCTCTGTGTAGAGCCTTGTCGTAATAAGAACGACGGACACTCTCTGGCAAAATGCCCTTCTTGACCGCAACGATAGCATACGTTCTGTCCAACTCTGCACGTGCCCCGATGCATCCTATTACATATGGAGCACGGGGTAGAAGGACGGGTACCCTGTCCAGACTGATTGGATCCTTGTTGGCTATAACCTGTAGATCTTTGACTCTTAGCTTCTCTTTGAGAACCTTGTTGGCCTACTTGGCTTTGATGACCTGGACCCCTACTCATCCCGCCAATAACAATGCCACGACTTTGCTGGCCACTGAATTGTCCTGTGCTTTTGCTCTTTTTCGGTCGAGACTGTTGTTCTCCCAAACTATCCATTCGTGACATCTCTAACTGTCGGGCACATTCAACAGCCTCTCCGTACGTAGTGACTCTAGCAGAAAGCAAATGATCACGGAGTCGCGGCACCAAACCTTTTATAAATCGTGATCTCTTCAACTTCTCAGTACTAACCAAGTAGGGAGCATATCTACTCAACTCCACAAACCGTTCATCGTACTCACTAACGGTCATGGAAGGATCTTGTTTCAATCTTTCGAACTCCATCGCTTTCTGATCTCTAACGCTCTCAGGCAAAAATCTATCCATAAAAGCTTTACTAAACTCCTCCCATGTCCAATTTGGTACTCTATCCATCTTGAACCATCGCTTGGCCGTTCCAATCAAACGAAACTCGACCAATTGAACTGCTTTCTGAGAGCTACATCCCATTGCCCTACATCTAGAGTCAATCTCCTCTAAAAATGAATAAGGATCTTCATCTGTTTTCCCCTCAAACTCAGGCGGTTTAAGCTTTAAAAATTCAGATAATGGCACCTCATCCTCTTTAGCACGCGACGAGGATGGTGCACTCTCTGTTTGGGCATGTAATCTATCATGTCTGGCCACAATTTGTGTCAACAAGTTCAAACTTTGGATAACATCCTGTGGCCCTGGAGTGGCTGCGGACTCAACCTCCCTCTCTGCCTCTGTCTCCCTCTCTGCCTCTGTCTCTCTTTCTCCTTCTGTCTCTCTTTCTGCTTCTGTCTCTCTTTCACCTGACTGTGAAATTCCGTCTACTACGTCTGCTACCCCATGTAACATGAGGAATAGCTATGTTAGGGCTTGCCTGTGGAACCTCTGCCGCCCCTGCCGCGGCCTGCACTTGGGGCTCTATCACCCCTACCACGGCCTCTGCTTGGAGCTCTTTCACCCCTACCACGTCCCATAGTTAGGGCTCTACCACCCTCTGCCACGGCCTGCATTTGGGGTTCTTCCACCCCTACTGCCTCGGCCGCTGCCTCGGCCGCTAGTTGATCTCGCCATCTTTAATAGCAAATAACATAATTATTATCATTTCTACAAGCAACATATATATATATGCTTAACTTAAACAATAATAATCACTGGCATAAACTTAAGATATAATAAATATTCCATGACAAGTTAAAGCCTATAGCTCCGTGGTTTAAGACAATAGACTAATTCTATAACTTATTAATTCAATCTTATAAAAATAATCACAATCCCATAACCGTTGCTCTGATACCAACTTTGTCACGACCCGAACCTAAAGGCCATGACCGGCACGTAGTTCGAGGTGGAATAAACCGCCCCAAACCACGTAAGCCTAACTTTCCTTTAATTCTACCGAAATTTCGGCAGCATCTCCTCTGTATTTGGACCTTTCCCAAAAATTTAAAAATACCTGCACAAAATTTCAGCCAACCCAAACAATTCCAATACATTCACAATACACTATATCACCTCATTCACAAGCCATCAATCATCCATTTCAATCATAAAGAGATATGCCCACAAGAATTTCATATATTTCATATAAATATCCCAACATTCATAACTTACAACCAACGGAGCAACTATTCCAAAAATAACATTTACAATACCAAATAATATACTACATGGCCACAAGTGCTAAAATAATACTTGTACGATCCTATACCCGGAACAACAAAAATAACCGGGTAATACCTCTGAATTAGGTGGCTATGAGGTTCTCCTTTTTGTTCTAACTTCTGCACTTTCTACAAAATACTGAAAAATATTGAGGGGTGAGTTTTTCACACTCAGTAAGCATAATACATATTATAAACAATTGTAAACAATTTATTCAAAATTACACTTTTGGTATAAAAACCTTATAGTCATCACATATGACATAAAACATTCAAATAAATCACATTTTTGGTTTCAAAAACAACTTTTGATTATTTCTCGAAGTCACAACTATGCAGAACCTACTATCCCCCGAAGGGTAACTCTGTCGCCGAAGGGCTATCCCCCGAAGGGTATCTGTCTCTGTTCCCCGAAGGCTGTTCCCGAAGGGCTATCCCCCGAAGGGTGTACTATCCCGCGAAGGGAGGGAATCACTGCGGACATTCCCTAGCCGGCATATACTAGGTGCACCCAAACTAACAATAACCCTGTTAGTTTTAGTTAGCTCTGCACTAGAGTTACTTTCAAATCATTTTCACAACTAAATTCTTTCAACTTTATTTGACAAAAATCATTGTCATAAACAATCATTTCACTTTCTCAATTCTTTAATGTTCAAAATCTTAACAATATATAAACATAACTTTGAAAAACAAAAACGTCAAATGTATTATCTTATACACTCAACGTAAATCATTCACCGTTAAATGCTTTGCAAATTCATTTAAACTTTCATATTCCAAACAAACCACTTTGTATACAAAATAAACCACTTTGTATGCATTTCTCTCAAAGTACATCCATTTGTCAACATATGGCATACTTTAAAATATCTACAAAATTTTTTGCAAGCAAGATATCGTACTAGTGATTCATAATATGCATTACACTTACTTCAATTAGACTATGCACCAAAAATCTCGTAGTAGAGTCTCCTTCTTAAGCGGCTTCCTCCGCCACTTGCTCTCTTGAATCTATTATATAACATATCCATCAAAATTAACCACTAAAATACATTAGAAAAATAATACTCTAACTTTAATCTAACCCCAAGGCTTAACTCAATCGCTTACCCATTTTACATGGCCTAAACTATAATCAAAGCTCAACTTTAATTTCTCAAATCAACTTTTTCCTCCTCTTACTAGAAATTAACACCATAATAAAACTATTAACTCTAGATATACCAAGAAATCATTTTTCTCTAAATTTCCTAAAATTTCTTAAACTCTGAAATTTCATCTACTCAATTTCTACTCTATGCATGCTATCAATTCCACCAAAAATACCATGTACTTATCATAATCTATTTAATAAACAAGATTAAAGCATAAAAATTTACCTTATCTAGCTAAATCCAAATTTTCCTCTTTTTCTTCCTTTTTTTTTTCTTCCCTACTTCTCTTCTTCTCTCTCTCTCTCTCTCTCTCTCTCTCTCTCTCTCCTGCTGGCCGGAGCTCCTCTTTCTTCTTCCCCTTCCTTCTCCTTCTTCTCTCTTTCTTTTCTTTCTTCTCTCTTTTCTTTTCTTTCTTTCTTCTCTCTTTTCTTTCTTCTTCTTTCTCGCTGCTTCCCTCCTTTTTGCTGCAGAAAATTCTGCAAGTTTCTTTTGACCAAATTCCACCGACTGACTTCTCTTCTTTTTTTTTTTTTAGGTCAAATGACCTTTTTGCCCTTTACTAATATTGGATATTACAAAAGCCTTCGACTTAATGTTGCTGGCTTGTAGCCGAGTCACCATGGGGTGGCGTTTGGTAGGATTGGGGATAGAGAGTTTGACAATTTGAGGAAGCCCCGATGAGATCGAGAAAGGTGCAGGTGGTTTGTGTTTGCTGGAAGGCGAAGTGCGATGGGGTGGAGGGTGAGCATTGGGTATTTATGGTGAGGAGATTAAAGATGGATCAGTAGGACTGGTGGTGGGATTGGTGGTGTTATTGGGTTGAGTTGGTGGGGATGGAGTGGTATGTGTAATATTTGTGACATTAGTAACGAGTGGTATTTGGGTGCTACTCGATGGATTGTTCACAGTGGAATGTGCTAGTGACTGTTTGAATAGGAAGCACTACAATGGCAAGAGAGAAAGCGTGAATTGTGGTGTTTGTCTTGGACTTGGATATTGGGGCAGCATGCACTTCACAGTGAAAAGGGAAGATCTATTCATTAAAAAGGACATGATGTGAGACCAAAAATTTATGTGAAAGTAAATCAAAATAGGTGTAACCTTTATGAATTTTGCTGTATCCCATAAAGACACATTTTTTTTTTATTTCGAGGATAATTTGTTTGGAGCATACGGTCTTATCCAAGGATAACAAAGGCAACCAAAGACACGTAATTCACTGTAATTAGGATGTTTATTAAACAATTTATGAAAAGGGTTATCAAAGTGTTGGAAGTCTATTGATTTGATAAACTGTAGTTTGAAAGGCATAAGTTCAAAACTATAAAGGAACAGAAGCAAAGTGCAGTAGTAAAAGACCAGTTTCGACAATATGCTTGTGTTTACGTTCTGCACAACCATTCTGCTTAGGTGTTTTGGGACAAGAAGACCTTTGCGAGATGCCATTTTCTAAAAGATATATGGTGAAAGCTTGGAATTCACCTCCCCAATCAGCTTGAAAGGATTTTATTGGGCACTAAAAATATTTTTCAACCAAGGTACGGAATTGAATAGAAACATTCAAGACATCTGACTTGTTTTTAACAAAGTAGATCCAAGTGTATTTGAAAAAATGATCATAAAAAAGGACACAACATTTTTTCATCAATGGATTGAATTGGAGAAGGACCCCATAAATCTGGACAAACCAACTCTAAAGGTCGTGTTGCCTAAAAATCTAACTTAGGAAAGGGCAACTTATGACTCTTGCTAATAGCTCATGCATGACATAGACTCAAACTTTTGTTATCAACAAAAGATAACTTATTTTGACTCAAAATATGGTGAACTATTCATATGGTCGGATGGCCTAAACGGTTGTGCCATGTAGAAAGACTACAAGAGTAAGCATGAGGGAAGATGGAGGAAGGCAGCTGGGGAATCGATTCAAGTAATATGGGATAAAGCCCATGTCCATTATAGCCTTTGTATAGTGTGTCCCTCATGTGGATACCCTTTATAAGAAAATGATTAGAGAAAAATTCAATAGAAACACAGTTAGCATTAGTAAATGAGTAAACAGAAAGCAAATTTCTATAAGCAGAAGGAACATGCAAAATATCATTTAAGCTAAATGGTATCTTTGGAATGACAAAAACTAGAAACATTGTTTCAGATCGGAAGGCTTTTACCATTGACAATCTTAACATCATCTAAACTAGTGTAGCCCACGTGAGTGGTGAGATTGTCAAGATCAAGAGTGAGATGATATGTTGCCCCAGTATCCATAATCCAAGACTATGTTGAAGGTACTGATGTTGTATTTTGAGAGGCAAAGTTAGCAGTTGGTTTGAATACTGATGATGGGTGCTGTTGAACTCCGATTGTTAGGCATTGTTGAGCTATATGACCAAAACCATGGCAACTATGACAAATTATGGAAGTAAGCGGGCTGGAATTAGGTAAAACTAGAACAGGATTATTAAATTTAGAGCAAAAAATTTGATATCCCCCACGTCCTCTGCCACATCCTCGTCTTCCTCTATCACGATAAGCATTTTGTGATCACAGTGGACCAAAAAAGGGAGCTGAATGAGTAGCAGTATAATGTGCAGTAGGTAGGATAGCTTCTTTTGATGGGTTGTCACTTGAAATATTGTCCTCTTCACTAAGGAGGAATCCATATACATTGTCATATGAAACAAGATCTAATCTTTGTTCAAGTCCTTTAACAAAGGGTCTGTGTCTTCGTAAACCATTTACTATCACTTGAACCAAGTCATCTTTTTGAATTGGACTTTTTAAGGTAGCCAATTGATCATACATGCCATCAACCCTTTGCATGTATTGTGTAATTGATTCATTCTCTTCCTTTTCTAATTTGTAAAACTTTGACTTAATAGTCCTCACCTAGGCCCTTGAGCCAGAAGCATACGTGGTCGAAATCTTTTGCCAAGCTTGTTGAGCAGTACTCGCGCCAATGATTTGAAGAACGAGACTTTCTATCATTGACCCAATAATCCAATTGAGTACTAGCTTATCCATACGAAACCAAGCATCAAATTTAGGATTTGGTTGATCATTTATTTGTTTAGGTGGTGGTAATGATGAGTCATCAATATGATGGGCAAGATTGTAGCAACAAAGTAAGGGTAAGAGTTGAGCTTGCTGTAGATATCAAATTTTGACACACTGCTCGTTTTCTAACATTAGGGGACCTTTTTCCTACTATTTGGAGTCAAATCCTGATTTTTGGATAAAAATGAGAAAGTCAACAATTTTGGAGGGCAGAATAGTAATTTTTTAATTGTAAATATTTTTTATTAGTTTTGGGGTTTTAAATTCTTTTTTTGCACTTTCATACACATTTTTAAATTTTTGTGATTTTTTCGGATTTAGCTGATATTTTTCGTATATTTTGACAATACATGACCAAAACAGTCATTTCACCTCCTGAATATTCTTTTCACCATCTTTGGGTCTCAAATTCATTTTTATATTTTTAAGCATGTTTTAAATTTTTCTAATTTTTTCGAGGTGATTTGCTATTAATAAATTTATTATTTACATATTTTTTAATTTTTTCTATTTTTATGAGAGAAAATAGATTTTTAATATTTTTGTAAGGGTAAAGTTGTAATTTTGGTAATTAAGGGCATTTTAGTCTTTTAGTCATTTCTTGGAAGATAAGTCTTTTGTACACAAAATATCCCCACTTGGGGATTAAAGAAAAGGGGGGAAAAAATAAAAAGTCTAGAGAGAGTTTTTAATTTTTAGTTTTTTAGTTTTATCTATTACACCAAGAACACCAAAAACACACTTTTTTCTACATTCATCTTTAAGCTTTCATCAAGAACACCTAGAACACACACTAGTATATCTTCAACCCTATACCTAAAACACTTAGAACACACACTAGTGTATCTTCAAGTGCCTACACCTAGAATACCTAGAACATACACTAGTACATCTTCAAGTCTACACCTAGAATACCAAGAACACACACTAGCTAATCTCACACACTTATTCACTTTCTCTCTCACGCACTACACATACTCCCATACGCTTCTTGCATTTTCTCTCTCACGCACTATACACATTTCCATACACTTCTTGCATTTTCTCTTTCACACACTAGCTCACAATCTTACACACAACCACACACACACTCTAACATTTACACACACAATACACACACACACTCTAACATTTATACACACAACCACTTCACAGACACACACATTTGCACATTGCACACACATAATTTACACTTTCCAGCACACACTTCACACTTGGTCATACACTCAAACACACACACTTCTTAGATTCACGCTTAACACACACAGGCAACACACAATACACTCACACACACACACACACTGTCTCACGCATAGATACACACACCAAACACACACATTCAGACACAACTTACACCACTAGAATCCTATCAACCACCACCATTCGACCCTTGCCAAGACAATCCTAATAACCCATAAATTACTGGACTGCCTCCTTAGCCCAACCATTGCTCCACCTAATTTCCACCGGAATCACCCATCATTAGTATCCCTCACTTGCAGTAAAAAAGACAACTTCTAAGCAGTCCAAATCACAGCCCAATACTCTCCCAAGTTCATGGCCAATCAGTGGCTCCAACTAACCATCACCCAATCACCAAAGCAATGCTTTCATCAACAAATTGCTGCTACTATCAATTTGACCAATTAACCACCACCACTAGTTATCTGCAAAGAAAACAACCAATCCCAATTGAAAATCCACTGTCACCACTAAACCAACAAAACCATCAATTTCCCAAACCACCTTCCGCCACCAGTCAAAGCTGCAACTCCAAGCCACCACAAAACAAACTACCTCCGCCATCAATAGACACCGGTTAGATCCAATTGCCGCCACCAACAAACAGAGCCCACGGCCTTCAATACTACCATCCTACTTGCCGTTGCTATTACCGACGCCGTGGAGAAGAAGAAGGTGAGCTCAGGGGACGGGGGATTCAGCTATTCTATCAGGTCTAGAGCTCTCTTCTATGATCTGATTTCACTTTGTTTTTAATATTTTTTTACAAAGAACTTGATTTATTATTTCAAGTTAGGGATTTAGTGAATTCTAGAGAAAGAATAACCGAGAGAGAAGAAGAGACAAACGGAGAGAGAAGTAGAATTCGATGAGAGAGAATGAAGAGAAACAAAGAGAGAGTGGAAAAAGGAAAAAGGAGAAAAGAGAGAAAGAGAGAAAGCGTGAGAAAAAAAGAATCAGACAAAAGAGAAAGGGATAGAATCAGGGGGAAACGGAGAAGAGAGAAGGGAATTGAGTAAGAAAAGAGAGAAAAAAGGAGAAGCAAAAATCAGAGAGAACAAAATAAAGGAAAGAGAAAGCAGAATCCGCGAGAAAGAGAGGGCAATAATTTGATAGAGAAAAGGAGAGAAACTTTATGTTGAGGAAGACGATTTTGGGCAAGAAAAGTTGGGTGAAGAGAAGATTGAATTTGGGAAAATGTCTATTTCTTTATCTGTTTGCTCAATGGTTTATTTCTTTTTATTTTACTTTCTTTTAGTGGTTTTGATTAATCTGATAATGGTGAAAGGAAGAGGAATATGTTTTGGATGTGAGAAAGTAGTGTGTTAATTTTGTTTTTTTTTTTTTTGTTTCTTTCTTTAGCTTTAACTTAATTAATTAACCTGTTAAATTCAAGTTGGTTTGTTTTAGTCCATTTGCTGTTATTTTTGATGTCTTGATTTAACTAATTTGGGGTTTTATTCATGTAGTTGATATTTTAGTTAATTATTTGGGATCAATTAAATTAGTTTTGTTTGGTTTGAGTTTGTTTATTCTACTGGTCTTTTCTGATCGATTCTCTTTTCTAATGTGGAAATAGTTATTTATGTTTTAGTCCTTAGGTTTCTTTGAGTTGCCTAAATATCCCCTTAATATTTTATTTCCTGCATTTAAGATGCCAATTTTACACACTGCCCCCCTACTTAGTTTTAATCAACCATTGTGTCCTATGCTTGCTCAAATTTGTGATTTGGCCCCTAAGTTTACTAGAACTTCCATTTTTATCCCTTAACTTACAAGAATTTCCAATTTTTAACCCTTAAGTTTTATAGAGTTTTATTTAAACCCTCTTAGTTGCTACAATTTATTCTTTATCGCAATTTGTTAATACTTACATATTTTAGCTTTTATTTGTTTATACCGAGGTATAAGGTTCCCAAAGAAGTTGTTCGTGTGGATATCGTTAGAGGCTCTACGCTTGGAGGGCTTTTCGTGGTAGATCAAACATCTTCTTCGAAGGATCTTTGCCTAGTAGCATAGAAATCTTCTGTGCTTAAGGTAATCTTCATGCAAACCCCCTTGTAAATCATATAGATATGTCAAAGAGATCCATGGTTAAGGTAATAAATTTTTATTTTTCCGCTGCGTTACCTATGCTATTACCTTACAGTGGTATCAGAGCCTTCTTTGATTATATCTATATGTTTTGTGTTTATTTAATTGTCATAAATATGGATGGTTTGTTCTTGACGATATTTGTCTCAAAATTGTTTTAGAAAAATCAAGAGTTTGATTTTTAAGAAAAGTTCTTGATTGTTTAAAAGTGTTTTAAATAATTAAGATAAGTTCTTAAGGTTGTTTTTATGGTTTCTAAATTGTTTTTGATGTGCTAAAAGGGTTTTAACATGTTATGATTCAAAAGAGTTTTGAAAAACGCTAAAGAATTTCAAAGATCGTATTTTCTGGACACAAACCGCGCGAAAACTCGCACGCGTTTTGACTCGCGGTCAAAATCCCGTAACTTCTGTCCACAAACCGCGGATGAACCCGCGCACGTTTTGTCGCGCGGGTTGTAGGCAGAATCCTAGCGGGATTTTTCCTAAATTTTTGGAAAAACGCGAATTTTGATAATTTCTCTGTTAAAACACTTTACAATTTTAATTGTTAAGATTTGGAGAGTTAAAATTTGGAAACCTATACCTTCTATAACTATATTTTTGAGACAAATAAATTTCAAGAGCATTAATCTAATTTATTTAGACCATATGATTTATGACTAGAATTAAATAAATCAATTTATTTAATTGTTAAATAGTATGATGGCATGGTGGATGATTATGGACTAGACCAATGTGTTTGAATGGTTATTACTTCTTTTATGGTTGGCTTGTATTGGTTTTATAAATAGGGCCTGCGAGTCCTTCCCTCTCTATTTTCTGATGTAATTCTCTTCTCACCTAAACTCCCCTCGAATGTAACTCGAGGTTTCTTGATCAATACTTGTAATGTACAAAGTATAGGTTAGGAATAGGTTTATTTTAAATTGTTTAGACTAGAATTACATATGTAATGTACAAGAAGATGGAGGTGGCACCAAGGAGCAACCAAGGAGGCGCATCAAGGAGTTGAGACGACCCCTAGGAATTTTTAACCAAATATTTTCTTCAAGGCTCGAAGAAAATATTATTAGTTAAAGTCCATAATCATCCACGTTTATTATGCTTTTATTTTATATGATTGATATATTTTAATTGCATAATATGTTGAGACATTAATATTTAAACTAAAATCCCTCAATATTAAATATTAAGTCATCTATTTAAGTTGCCTTCCATTATTATAACAAAAACGATGAGTTCCTATTAAGGTTGACACGTTGGCCTCCGTCAAGGTCACCTTACTCGGAATATGTTTTTGTTATGAGATATGATCTCTGAATAATGGGTTTGACTTAACAAAAATTACATAACGAGTTTGGCCTCCGTCAATGTTATGATATTTTTTAGGCAAAGTTGGGTAATACATAAGATGTAATTTTCAAAGAGTTAATACCCAACTATCTAGGAGTCACAAGAGTTGTGATTGATAAAAAGTTATCTACCTAATCGAATTTATCTTTGGGGCATTGGCCTCCGTCAAACCCAAAGCTAATTAGATGAGATCCTAGCCCACTAGAAATCTCCAACGGATTTTCGAATCAATATCGAGGGTTATTGATTTGAAGTAAAATAGTGGGAGCAAACCAAATAAATTTACGAATCCACATTTTTGGTTTGCATATATAACATAAAACAAATACTTATTTTCTGTCTTTACTTTTTGTAGAATGTCTAACGTGAATTTGCGACCGATTCTTGACAACAAACTCAATGAAACCAACTTTGAGGATTGGAATATTAATTTGAGAATTGTTCTCAAACATGAAAAAATTGAGTATGTCCTCGATAAACCCATGCCACCTCCTCCACCCGCTACTGCATCACCTGAGGACATAGATGCATATGAGATGCACAAAGCCGACAATGATGCTGCAACATGTATCATGTTAGCTTCTATGACCCCGGCATTGCAAAAGCAACATCCTAAGATGGATGCTCCGTCCATGATTGTGCACTTAAAAGAAATGTTCGACGCACAAGCTAGGACCGAGAGGTATGAGACCTCAAGGGAGCTTTATCAATGCAAGATGGCAGAGGGAACTTCAGTGACTACCCATGTACTGAAGATGATCGGGCTGATTGAAAAGTTAGCTGATCTGGGACACGTCTCTGACAATGAGTTAAGTATTGACTTAATTCTTCAGTCCCTCCCTGAGAGCTATTCACAATTCATTCTGCACTTCAACATGCGAAAAGTTGAGTGCACGTTGACTGAATTGATGAACATGCTCAAGACTGCTGAGCCTAATCTTAAAAAGGAGAAGGGCACCGTTATGCTTGTCTCGGGCTCCAAGAAAAAGAAGCCCAATTCTGGGCTTAAGAAGTCCAAGAAGAAGAGAACTAAGCCTAAGGGTGGGGTCAAGAAGGACAAACCCAAGGGCACATGCTTCCATTGCGGACAAGATGGGCATTGGAAGAGGAATTGCAAGGCCTACCTTGACTCTCTGAAGTCAAAGAAGCTTGGTGAAGCTTCAACCTCTGGTATGTTTATGATTGAGATTAATTTATCTACTAACCAAGACTCATGGGTATTAGATACCGGATCTGGATCTCATATTTGTAATAATATGCAGGGTCTTAAAGATAGTAGAACTCTAGCAAAGGGAGAGGTCAAGCTGCGCGTGGGGAATGGAGCAAGAGTTGCTGCATTAGCCGTAGGAACCTATGTACTCTCTTTGCCTACTGGGCTTATTTTAGAATTAAGAAACTGTTATTTTGTTCCCGTACTTACAAAGAACATCATTTCTATCTCATTGTTAGATTTGGATGGATTTACCATCATTCAAAGGAATAAAAGTTGTTCTTTTTCACGTGATGGTATTACTTATGGTACTGGTACATTATTTAATGGTTTATATATTCTAGATGAAGAAAAGTCCATTCTCAACATAAACACCAAGAAACAAAAATTAGATATTGTTAACCAAACATACCTTTGGCATTGTAGACTTGGTCATGTAAATGAGAAACGCATATCCAAGTTACATAAAAATGGATACTTGGACTCATTTGATTATGAATCATTTGGGACATGTGAATCTTGTTTACTTGGCAAGATGACCAAGACACCTTTTACTAGAAAGGGTGAACGTGCCAGTGATCTTCTTGGGCTTATACATACTGATGTTTGTGGCCCAATGTCGATCCATGCTAGAGGTGGTTTCTCCTACTTCATCACTTTCACGGATGACCATTCTAGATATGGTTATGTGTTTCTAATGAAGCACAAATCCGAGGCTTTTGAAAAGTTCAAAGTCTTTAAAGCTGAAGTTGAGAAACAACTTGGCAAGAGTATCAAAACACTTAGATCTGATCGAGGTGGAGAATACTTAAGTCAAGAGTTCCAACAATATCTAGAGGAAAATGAGGATTATTCCTCAATGGACTCCTCCATACATGCCACAACTAAATGGTGTGTCTGAAAGGAGAAATCGTACTCTATTAGATATGGTACGTTCTATGATGAGCCATGCATCACTTCCTAGTTCGTTTTGGGGATATGCCTTAGATTCCGCCTCCTATATACTCAACCGTGTTCCATCAAAATCTGTTGATACCACACCTTATGAGATTTGGTATGGTAAGAAACCAAATCTTAATCATTTAAAGGTTTGGGGTTGTTCTGCTTATGTGAAGCGGAACATGTCAGACAAGCTAGAGGCTAAGTCTGACAAATGCTTGTTTGTGGGATATCCTAGAGAGAGTCGTGGATATTACTTCTACAATCCCCTTGAACAAAAGGTGTTTGTTTCAAGACATGCTACTTTTCTAGAAAAATTGTTTATTCTTGAAAGAAGTAGTGGGGGTAAAGTAGAACTTGAAGAAATTCAAGAACCACAAAGTAGTCAACAGTTGGAACAAGAGCTTACGCCACATGTTGATGAGGCGCAGTCGGAAGCTCAAGTTACACAAGAACTTCGTAGATCTAGTAGAACACGTTATGCTCCTGAGAGATATGGATTTCTCATAAGTGAGAGCAATGATGTGTTAGTCATAGATGATGACGATCCTACTAGTTACGAAGAAGCTATGTCTAATGTAGACTCTTTGAAGTGGCGCGAAGCCATGAAATCCGAAATGGATTCCATGTACGAGAACAAGGTATGGACCTTGGTCGAGCCACCTGAAGGGATAAAACCTATAGGGTGCAAGTGGGTCTTTAAAAGAAAGACTGACATGGATGGTAACATTGTTACCTATAAAGCAAGGTTAGTGGCAAAAGGTTATAAACAAAGGTAAGGAATTGACTTTGAAGAAACTTTTTCGCCGGTAGCTATGCTTAAATCCATAAGGATTTTGCTTGCGATAGCTGCTTATTATGACTATGAGATTTGGCAAATGGATGTCAAGACTGCATTCCTTAACGGAAATTTGCAAGAGGATGTGTACATGACACAACCTGAGGGTTTTGACTCCATTGATAGTCATAAGGTATGTAAGCTACAAAAGTCCATTTATGGACTCAAGCAAGCTTCGAGGAGTTGGAACATTCGTTTTGATGAGACAATCAAAGAGTTTGGTTTTCTTAAAAACGAAGACGAGCCTTGTGTATACAAGAAGGTGAGTGGGAGCGCTGTCGTTTTCTTAATACTTTATGTGGATGACATACTGTTGATGGGAAACGACATACCTTTATTACAAACTATAAAGGTATGGCTGTCCAAAAGTTTCTCCATGAAAGATCTAGGAGAGGCAACCTATATTCTGGGAATTAGGATCTATAGAGATAGATCCAAGAGGTTACTTGGTCTCAGTCAATCGACATACATAGATAAGATGCTAAAGAGGTTTAGCATGGAGCAATCGAAGAAGGGGTACTTACCTATGAGACATGGGATTACTCTTTCAAGAGACATGTGTCCTAAAACACCTGTCGAGATTGATAGCATGCAAAAGATTCCTTATGCCTCGGCAATAGGATCCATTATGTATGCTATGCTATGTACGAGACCCGACGTCTCCTATGCTCTAAGTGTTACGAGTAGATTCCAAACTAACCCTGGTGAGGGTCACTGGGTAGCTGTCAAGAGTATTCTTAAGTACTTGAGAAGAACTAAAGAATTATTCTTGGTTTATGGAGGACACACTTTGGAAGTGTGTGGTTTCACTGATGCGAGTTTTCAGTCTGACAAGGATGATAGTAAGTCGCAGTCTGGATTTATATTCACGTTAAATGGTGGTGCTGTGAGCTGGAAGAGTTCGAAGCAAGAAACTACCGCTGATTCTACAACTGAAGCCGAGTACATTGCTGCTTCTGAAGCTGCAAAAGAGGCTGTTTGGATCAAAAAGTTCGTCACCGAGCTAGGAGTGGTTCCTTCCATTGTTGATCCTATACTTTTGTATTGTGACAACAATGGTGCCATCGCCCAAGCAAAGGAACCTAGGTCTCATCAACGATCCAAACATGTACTTAGGCGCTACCATCTTATTAGAGAAATAGTTGGTAGGAATGATGTAAAGATAGAAAAGGTTCCCACTGATGACAATATAGCTGATCATCTCACTAAGGCCTTGTCCTAGAAAAAGCATGATACTCATGTAAATGCTTTTGGCCTAAAACAAATGAGTGATTGGTTTTAGTGCAAGTGGGAGTTTGTTAGTGTATGCCCTAAAACCAAGATGGTTTAAGGTGTTTTATATTTACACTTATTTATGTTATATTTATTCATGTGGTATTTTTCTTTATCATTTATACTTGTATTTCCATGTTACTTGTTTAATTGATAAAGTCCTTAGAATATTGATTGTGTATTAGAGATTGTAAGGGGTTACAATTATGAGACTCTAATACATAAAGTCATATTCTTAAATATCCCTAGTCATAGTATTAATGAGATTGGACATCATTAATACGGATAGACTAGCACATACTTTGCCTCTACTTATGGTAAGTAGTAGTTGATCTCATTGACTATGGTGTGCGTGACACTTAAGCTGGTATGTGGATGCTTGTTTGAGAACAAGTTCATTGGGTTGATCCGCCAAGAGTTTTAACTATAGTGCCAATGGTTAAACTCTTAATGGCAATGGTGTAAGTGATCCTTTGACTTGAGATTACCATAGTATCTTGAGTGTGGATTGCTATACTTTGACTCTATTCCTCGGTGCCTGTAAAAGGGTAGCTCATAGGTTAGAGATTGGGTATAGTTTGAAGCATGGAAAGATAGTGAGTAATCAATATAGGATTCACCACTCCTTAATAGGAGAGTATATCCCTATATGGCCACTTGTTGGAAATGTTAACTCATAAATCTTCTGCAGAAGTGATAGTATAACTTGGAAGTAGTTTCAAGGTTATACATCATGGAGAGTTATATTTCCGGAACAAGAAAATATATATTAGTCATTATTAAAGTATGCACTATACTTTTAGACTAATTGGGATATAGTGTGGTGAAAGGATATTAATTACGCGATAACATTGTCATTGAAGGGTATGGTCTACCATATGACTTTCCTATTCACTTGGGTGGTCATGATGCATTGCTAGACGCCACTCATGATCTATAAGTATGAATTGATTAATTAGTGAATTAATGATAAATTAAAAGTGTTTAATTTATCTAGCTCAATTAATGAGTTATAATTTATACTTATTGCCAACGTGAATGGAACCTAATGGGTCACACACATAAAGAACAAAATCTTTGGGTTAAAATGTAATAAAGATAAGTATGAGATACTTATGGGGTTAATTTATGAGATAAATTAACTTAAAGGACTTATTTATAAATATTCTAAGTCTTGCAGGAAATTTGTTTCCTAAAAGAAATAAAGTAACTAATTAGTTTCCTTATGGAATAGATTTCCTAAAGGAGAAGGATTAGCTTAAAGTAAGTTACCTAAACCTTCTTGGTTTCTAATTAGCCTTATTTCCTAAAAGACTAGAATACTACCTCTATAAATAGGTTTATGCTTTGACTCTTGAATTATTATTGCAACAAAAATAGAAAATTAGTGAGAGAAAAATAGAAAAAAAAAACACGCCTCTTCCTCTCTCTCTTGGCGTCTCTCTCTCTCTCTCTCTCCTAAGGGTTAGGGTTTTTCTTCTTCTTGTGTTCTTAAATAATTCAAGGGAGCTAGCACTCAAAAGTCAAAGCAAGCAAGCCTATAAGGTTCCCAAAGAAGTTGTTCGTGTGGATATCGTTAGAGGCTCTACGCTTGGAGGGCTTTTCGTGGTAGATCAAACATCTTCTTCGAAGGATCTTTGCCTAGTAGCATAGAAATCTTCTGTGCTTAAGGTAATCTTCATGCAAACCCCCTTGTAAATCATATAGATATGTCAAAGAGATCCATGGTTAAGGTAATAAATTTTTATTTTTCCGCTGCGTTACCTATGCTATTACCTTACACGAGGTACCTTGACTTGTTTGTTTATTTTGATTAGTATTTGTACTAGGTCTTCAAAAAGATAACCTCAGTACTCGTTAATTTTCTTTATGTGCTCCAATATGCTCCAATGTAATTTTTGTGCATTTTCTTCACGTGTTTCTTATTTTACATGCTTTTTGCGTATTTGTCTACTTTATGCTATTTAGTTTCGAATTTTTATTATTTGGCAAAAATCTAATAGTTAGATTACAATTTCTTTTATTTTTGCCTATCTTTTGTATTTAGCTAGTCAATGTAATAATTGGATCACATTCTTATATTTTTAGCAAAATTTTGTATTTAGATAGCAGGTGTAATAGATAATTTATTTTTACTTTCTCCTCTCAAAAATTGTAAGTTAAAAATCTCCGGTGTAATAGTTAGGGCCTACCTGTTTTTACGTGCTTATGTGCTTAAATTATTTTACCGCTTTCCTTAGGACTTTGCATCTAGATATCATGCTTACGTGTTATGTGCTCCTACGTGCTCTTATATGTCTTATGTGCTTATTTGATTTAAATTCATGTTTTACTATTCAAATTCATGCTTTATTAGTTCTTATTATTTCGTCACCACACAAGTCCAACACTAGTTGTGGTTTTATCGCTTTCCCGCTAGTCCAATGCTAATAGGGGAATCCCTAGGAAGGGCTAGTCCAATGCTAGACTCCTAGGGCATTTTAGTGATAGTTTCACTCATGTGCATTTCATATCATTTCACATACTAATTTTTTAGTAATTTTTTCATTTTTTGCATGATTTTTGTATATTTTATTATCTATCTATCTATTTTGACAAATACTCAGTGTGTGAAATCTAGATTGCATTATACATAGAATTTAGGTCATTTGTGTGGTCCGACTAGAAATAGTCACCTCCTCACATGGGAACCGGTAGCCTACATGCCGTTCTTCCCTCCGTGAGTAGGAACATTTAGTCACGAGATATTAGTTTCCCATACCCGTTATGTTGTATTCCCACTTTCTTCGACCACTTCTTATCTATTCTATTATTTTTCTTTTCTTTTTGCATCTCGATTTTGCATCTACACTCGTGACTCTCTCGAGGTCTCGACTCGGGTTTCGCAATTAATATGATAATCTCGACCTAGCCTCAACGGGACATTTCGACCCTTTTGATACCCACATTTAGATTTTAGGATTTTCATTCATTTAGACACATCCAAAATGTGATAGAATTTAGGGGTTAGCTTAGAAAATTTTGATTAAATCTCGCAACTAGCCTCGGCTAGGTGGAAAAGGTGTTTTAGGCACGAGCCTTTGCCTTACCTTTCTTCAAATGTGACTCCCGGATCTTTTCCTCTCGTTTTTCGTATACCGAAGTTGAAAAAGGGTTTTAAATATCTTTTTTTCTAAAATTTTTCTTTTGATAAATTATTTTTCGGGTGACTTGGTACACCTTAACTTAATACCAAGTGGCGACTCCATTTTTAAAATAAAAATCTTTTTCAAAATCAGTTGGCCAAAATTGTCGCACTTGTAGTGCTGGCCTTATTTTCTTCTAAAATACTATTTTTTCTAACTAACATTTTTTTCACTAAAAATTGATTTTTTTCTCACACACGCAAAGTTATTTCAAAAACCAATCTTTTCAAAAAGGGTCACTGGACTAGATAGCCTTTTAGGGGGCAACAGTCAACGACCCCACCGTGCTTATCGATTTCGGACGCGACATTTACCAAAGCAAATAGTTAGTAAAATTTAATTTGATAGGTAACTGGTAGGCTACATTAGGTAGAGTAGTGATTATTGTGGTTGATGAAGCAGAATTTGCAACAGTAGTAATAGTGGAAGAATTGGATAACATGGTTAAACAGAATTTTGGATTGTTAGACCACTCACAAGCTCCGATACCATGAAAGAGTAATGATAAACAATGCTTGAATTTCATTAATTAATATGCCCAGTATTTATACATGATTTAAGGTGAGTCTGTTACAACAGACTAATCATATCACAAGAGTGTATTACTATCACAACAAGATTAGAGATTAAAGTTTATCCTTATCAGTACTCTCCTAATGGATTTAAAAATTCCCAAACATTCACCATTAACCAACTCTAAAAACTAATTATTTTTCACCAATTGAAAAATCAATCCATCATGATGCAACCTACACCTTACTTGTGACATAAACCACGAATCAAGAGTTTCAGAATCGTTGGGATCTGATAAATGATTTGGGAAAAACCTCAACCCATTGATGACCTGCACCAACGAATCTTGGTATAAGGGTTTGTGGCACCACAATCAAGCAAGAACTCAATGGATAAAACCTATGAACACCTCAAGAATAAACCTAAGATATTCAAAAAAAATTTTGGAGGAAAACCAAAGAGAACGCTCAATTTTTTATCTATGATATTCTGAATCATTTTCAACAGTTTATTAGCCTTTAATAGGCAAATACCAAAAAGCAAATAACCATAGAGTCCTAAGCCTACTCAATTTCTAAACACCAGCTACAACTTATCACAAATACACTTTATTTAAAAGTTACAGCTTTGAAAAAGCAACAAAAACAACGTGCGCAAATTTTCTGTTGAAGACCATGGCCAAGGCCGTGGCGTGGCCTAGACTGCGGCCTTGGTCAGTCTCTTCTCCATTCTCTAGTCAAGTTTCTGATGAAGGCCGTGAGGAAGGCCGTGGCCGTGCAGGGCCTTCCCAACGGCCTTGGTCAGAAACTTTAGTTTCTCAATTCACAAGCCAATTTCACTCTATCCAAGGTTCTGATGAAGCCCATGGGAAGGCCATGGCACGGCCTTCCCAGCGGCCTTGGTCAAAACTTCTGATTCTCCACTATGTACGTCCTCCTCTTGCTCCAAGCATTCTTGAAGTACATTGACAAGCCTACAAGCATCTTCATTCATCCCTATAACATTCTTGGCTTCTGGTTCTTGTATTGCTAACACTAAAGCTTGAAGAGCTTCCTTTAGCTTCTTGGCTTTGGCTCGAGTGACTGGACTAGTTGGAACTCGAACAATCTGATCTTCCTCACCAGCTTGCACAACCACCTCATGCCTTGGGCTCACATCACATCACCTGTTCGTTGAATCCAAATTTACGCAGCATAAACAAAAGAAATGACCATTTGATTCTGTCACAAGCTTTCTCCATATCTAGCTTTAGAAAAAGATTAGGAGATGATCGACATCTATTCAAATTTGTAGCAAACTCTTAACCAACAAAATATTATCAATTATCTGCTTCCAAGGATAAAATCTAATTGCCACAGTAAAATCGGCTTGGGCAACAACAAATTTTGCCTATTAGTCATATGCTTAGATATAATTTTCGAGTTAACATTATGTAAACTAATAAGTCTAAATTCCTTTCTTTGACTAGCCCATGCACCTTTGGAATTAACACAATCATCGCACAAGTAATGCCATATGGAAGATTGCCTTCTTTGAAGAAATACAGAATTGCCATGAAAATATATTATTTGATCACCTCCTAACATGCTTGATAGAAACCCATCCCAAAACCATCCGAGTCAGGAGCACTACCACAACTCAATAAAAAGACAATAGAATGTACCTCATCAAGTGAAGGCAATACTAGCAAAGCCTTATTATACTCTTGTGACAATTGAGATACATTCCAATACATGTATGGATGACTTAATACAAACCCTATTAGATGCAAATAAATTGGAGAAGAACTAATTACAAACGCCTTAAATTGATCAACCTCTTCTATCAATGGCTCTAAATCCACTTTAACTCATGAAATAAAATTAGCATTACGTCTTTACTTTACTGTTGCATGAAAGAAGGCTGTATTGGCATCCCCCTGCTCGTATCATCTAATCGCAGCCTTTTGATGCCAAAATTCAGCGTCAACATATAGCTGTCTTATATACTTAGCTCTTAGAGTATGATATCTAATTTTAGAAACCTCATCCCTCTGCTCATCATATGCTATTTCATGTTGACGCATAACATTTTCAAGTTGCTTAACTTTATAAAAAATGTTACCAAACTTGTCCTTATTCCATCTACAAATAGCTTTTTGAGCATTCAACAACCACTTATAAAATGCAATCAAGCCTAAACTTTTGACTAGCAACTGCCAAGCTTTATTATTTACCTCAATGAAATCCAGATATCGATGCCAAACATTTAGATATTGAAAAGAAGATCTACCATTCCACATTGAACCCCATTTACTAATTGGCTATGATTCGATCTACCAAAAGGCATATGTGAAACTCTAGTAACAGAGTAAGCAACTGCTTTATCAAAGCTCTATCTAAATGTTGCCTCGCCACCCTATTCGTCCCAGTAAATGCTAAACCATCAAAATTAACCGAGAACAAAATTACAATTCAAAATTGTCGAATTAAACTCGTTCATTTCTAAAGTTTGCTAGTAATTGTCCCTCTCTCAGCAACTTGTGATATAATAGCAAATTCATTTACAGCCAACCGTGTACTATTGGAAATCCTAGATATGTCCTCTATAGACTACCATAAAGATCTTCTTGTAACTATAGTGCACTTAGCATATATTGCAGATACAAAAACAAAGACATCAAGGGAAAAGATATATTCATGTGAACCAACTTATCACCATACTTAGTAAAGATATGCTAAGCTCATCAAACCACAAATCCAAATTTACTATCAGCAAATGAGACAAATTTATCAAACCTCAAAAATGGCTAAACATAATTTAAATGAGTAACCTAGGATATACACTCGATCAAAACAATCAAATGACTGCGGTTCTCCATATATAGTTTAGTGAGTGTGGCTTTAAATATTGTCTTCACTGTTCCTTAAATATAAATTTAATAATCTAAGACCCAGTTGCACACCACCCATTGATATTTTCTTTAGATAATAAAGCAAGTTAGTAGCTTTAGTACTTGCTAATTCTTGTTTCCTTAGGGATTGACCCTAATACTTCCACTACTACAATTGACCCGTCCACTTACAGAAAGAGGTGATAAGTTATAAATTTTATTACTTGTTTGTGTAATTATTGGCTAATTTTCATAATACATAAACCTCACAATCATTAAGCACTCCGTTGAAGTACTCTAACCTGTTGGTGGTCATTCTTCCTTGTCATTAGCCACAATCATAACAAAGTGTCCATTTGTCAAGGGGAATTGTCATCAACCATTGGTAAGCGTATTCACTCTACTCCCTTATCTAATTCTAGAGTGTCTTAAGTTCCTTAATTCAATGTGCAAATCCTACTAATGCATGAATTTTGTCAACAGATTACTTTTAAACTATTGGCTAAAATTTGCCTTCACATGCCTCAAACTATATCTATGGTAAACGAATGGCGGATGCAATTATCTATGTTTCTCAACTATCCTTGTGATTTTCAGTAACAAAAACTCGCAAATTACCCAAAGAACCATGACTAGTTTGCCAATCTTTTCTCATCAACCACGGCAAATACTAATAATAATATATGCCTAGCAGCACCAACTCCAACCACAATGAGAACTTTTTCCCTATACTTGTCGCACTAAAATATCCCATCAATACTACAATGCTCAACATAAAATAAAGTAAAATGAATTTCAATGCTAGATTCAACGTGCCTCTACTTTACTGCAATCCCAGGATTGGAAGCTTACAAAGCACACACATAACTAGTTAACAATGTAGCTTGTTTCCCAATTCTCATAGATTTTCTCAAAGGCCTTTTTTTTTTTTACCATGCCACACTTTTTTGTAAGATATTTTAATCTTAGCAGAGCTCACATTTTCAATCATTTGAAGACATTGTTTAAACATTTCTTTCAAATGGTTTCAAACTAATCGATTGGCTATATAGCAGACAAAATTGGGCTAATCATCCTTTTGCATATTGGGGAAATAAGTGTGTTTGGAATTTATCTTGTAATCTCAAATAAACCATATTTCTTTTTAAGCTTAGCTTGTAGTCTCCACTAAGAATTTTTCTCCTTCTATTAGGCACAACATATGAACTGGAAACCTGGAATGCTCTCGCACCTTAAAGAATTGATGCATTTTTATTGACCAATTCTTAGCTGCATGTTGAAAACCTTCTTTTGACTTGAAAACCAATTTCTTCTTGAACTGTGAAGTATGGTCATTGCTTTCACCAATGGTCATGAAATGTATCAATTAGATGTTTTGCATCTTGGCCAATATCCGAGTAAAACCATTTTCATCTTCATTATTCTCTAACTTTGGCTAAAAAGTAGGATCTTCATCCTCATCCACATTTACATATTAATAATCCATAAATTCGTCAACTTGATTGACATGTAGATTTACATTCACATTGATGTCATCTCTGACCACTCTGGAGGACACAAAACTAGAAGTCTCTCCACGAGAACAATAATGCCGACAATTTTAGTCCTAGGACCTTGATTGTGTATGGGCCATTTGGCTACTTATATGGTGCTCATTCGGTACGATAGACATTTGAACAGTGGACAGAATGTATGCGGATGAGGATCCGAACACTTATGCGGACGTTCGGACAAACAGAAATCATCAAAATCCAAGGTGGACAGAATGTATGCGGACGAGGGTCCGGATGATCATGCGGATGTCCGGACACAGGGAAACAGCCAAACCAAGGAATGTCCAGAAGGCATATGGACGATCATCCGGACGAGGAAATGCACCTTCCAGATACTAGTCCTGACGACTGTCCAGACGTCCGGACCTCTCTATGAGGACGTCCGGACCAAACAAATTGTGTCTAACGGCTAGTTTTTCTTTTTAGCCGTTGGAAGTCAAATCAAGCCATTTTCTTATAATGTATAAAAGCTAAATAGTGCAGAATGAATAGATACTTTTTGCAACCAATACAATAGTGTTTTTGAGTGTTCTTTTGTGAAGAAAAAGTACTCTCATCAAGTGAACTTTGTAATAGCAAGAGTGAATTCATATTTGTTTGTGATCAATTCATTTGTATAGTTGAAAGGGTTAACTAGAGAGCTGTAAAACTTCTTAGCTCAACTAGAGAGTGTCTAGGGTGAGTGAGAAGTGATCCACAATATTGTACAAGTTGATATTGAGGCACAAAACAAAGAAGAGAATTCAAGTGATCAAGGCTTCAAGTTTGTGTGCTTGGAAGCTTATTGAGTTTGTGTATCTCAACTTTTCTTTTGATTGAATTTTATGTCCATTGTTTTTATCCATCATATTAATTCTTGGTTCATAATCTTGATTGATCATTTAGACAACTTGGTAAATTTATTTTGTGTTAAGATAAATTATTGTAACCAAGTTTAAAAATAAAAGGGAACCTAATTCACCCCCCCTCTTAGGTTGCATTGGTCTAAATCATCTAGGTTTTGATGAGTATCAAACTTATGATGAATTAGACCATGAGGTCATCAATTCATTTACTTGGTCTTTAACACTTGTTATTGATTAGCTACCAATTTCAAGTCATCTTAGTTGTTATTTGACAAAAGAACTTGCACTTAACAATGGAAAGAAGTAAATGGAACCTATAGTAAATCTCACAGAAGTAGTGATTCTCATAGGTGGATTAAGGTTTGTTGCATAACTTGTAACACCACAATGCATGAACCAAATGAACTAAGGCATGCAAGTCTTTACCATGGAAGAAGGAAAGTTTATGTTTTAGCAGTCTTCCATTTGTAGAGGAATCTCGTTTGGAGTATAAATGGAATTAAATCCTAAATAAGGGTGGAAATTAATATTGGCCATTTCATATTTTGTGACCTTTAGTGGAATCTTAAGCCTAGTCAACTTAATTTGACAAGTTTTTTCATTATTTGTTTACTTGAACTTGATTTTCCTACCATTTTCCCAATCTCCAAGGTTTGATTGTTTAGATAATAGAGCAAGTTAATAGCTTTGGTACTTACCAATTATTGTTTTCTCGTGGAATCGACCCTAATACTCACCACTACTACAAATAACCCGTGTACTTGCATAATGAGTGTTAGGTTATAAATTTTAAAACTTGTTTGTGTGATATTAAGTGGAATCATTGCTATATTGTGATATAACCTAAACTCTCAATCAAGTTTTTGGCGCCATTCCCGGGGATTTAAAGAAACTTTGGCAATACCAAGACGAATAGAAGCTCTATTAATCGAGACTTATCTTTAGTTTTAAATATTTTCTTGTGTTGTGTTTGTAGGGACATAGCATTGCAAGTTGAGGAGAAGATTTTCATTGAGGCATATTATCAAATACATCATGGGCTTCACTAAAAGACTGTTATGAGTTATTTCTTGCCAAATTTTTTGAGTATTCAAAGTAGTATTTTGAAGCTGGAGGTGAGTGCTAATAGTTTTCATTTAGATTCCTGTTTGATTCAATTAATAGAGAGTAACCAATTTGGAGAAAATATCGATGAAAGTCCTTTTGTTCATCTAACTAATTTTTTGGAATATTGTGAAACAATTAAGTATGAGGGTGTTAGTGAAGATGCTGTTAGACTTAGATTGTTTCCATTTTCCTTATGTGATAAAGCTAAAAAATGGCTAGATGAACATAAACCACACACATTCACAAAGTGGAATGACTTATCAAATGCCTTTGTGAATAGATATTTTCCATTGAAAAAAGCAGTTAAGCTAAGAAAGGAGATAATAGATTAAATTCAATATAAGGAAAAGTCATTATTTGAAACATGGGAAAGATTCAAAAATCTATTAAGGAATGGTCCCTCTCATGGATTATCCAAGTGGGTTGTACTTCAAACATTCTATAATTGCTTAACTTATATTACTAAGTTGAATCTAGACTTAGTTGCAGGTGGTGCATTAATGAATAAATTGCCCGAGGATGCATGGAAGTTAATTGAGGTGATTTCATTCAATCAATTTCAATGGAAAGATGAAGGTAATTCTACAAGTTCACCAGGTAAGCCTGAAACTAATGCTTTATATATGATAGATACTTGTGATAGACATGAAGAAAATGGCATGAGTTTTCAAGTGAATGCTATATATTGTGCATTTTGTCATGGCAATCATAAATCAGAAGAATGTTATATTTTTAGAAATGATTGTTGTGATAAAAGATCAACTCATAAGGAAGATAATGCTAAATCTTGGGAGCTTGCCATTGAAAACTTAACTAATGTTACTAGGGAAATGGCTAGTGCTACTCATATAGATTTGACCATTTGACTAGTTTAATCGGTAAGCTAGTTAATAACCAAAAATAATTCATGGCAAGTACTAATGAACAATTAAATAACTTGGCTAAAGTAATGAACGAAAAACTTGAAAAGTTGGAAAGTCAATCTAATTCAAGGATAAAGGAAATGGAGGGAAAAGTAGTTAATGCATTAAACACTAGTAATCATGTTGAACAATTGGATGAAATTAACATTGATTCTAGTGTAAATGATGGAGCTAATACCTTTCATGAGGATGAAAAATTGGATGATCTTTCTACTTTTGAAAATGTGAAACAAGATGGTAAATGTGAAAATGTATTTGATGATGTGGTACATAATGTGGATAATTCTTATTCTTCGACTTGTGATGTTATGGAAAGACAACTAACACAAGAGTTATTTTCTGTCAAACTAATTATGATCCTCTTAAGAATTGCTTGATTAATTCAAAAGAAGAGGATGGTATAGACATGGCACGTTACTTGGACTCACAAAAGTCATATTGGAAGAAACATGGATATGAGGATCTTGGACCAGCAAAGGACTTTCACCACCATCAGTTGATGAAGCACCAAAAGTAGAGCTCAAGCTATTACTTAACCATCTCAGGTATGAATTTCTTGGCTTAAATGATAGTCTACCAATAATGGTTAATGCTAATGTTGATGTAGAGCAGATTGAGAAGTTACTAAGAGTTTTAAGGAGTCACCCTAAGGCACTTGGATGGACCATTTTCGACTTGAAAGGTATTAATCCTTCCTTATGCATGCATTGGATTTTAATGGAAGAAAATTGCAAACCTATTGTTGAAATGCAAAGAAGGCTCAATCCTAACATGAAGTGGTAAGAAAAGAGACTACAAAATGGCTTGATGCAGGTATTATCTATCCTATTTCTGATAGTGAATGGATAAGTCCGATTCATGTTGTGCCTAAGAAAGGTGGAATGACTATAATAACTGGAAAAAATAATGAACAAATTTCACCTAGGATGGTTACAGGGTGAAGAGTATGTATAGATTATAGGAAGCTAAATGCTGCAACTAGGAATGGATCACTTTCCATTACCCTTTATTGATCAAATGTTAGAGAGGATAGCTGGTCATGATCATTATTGTTTTCTTGATGGGTATTCAAGATATAATCAGATCGCTATTGCTCTAGAAGATCAAGAAAAGACAACTTTTACTTGTCCTTATGGCACGTCTGTATTTAGGAGAATGCTATTTGGTTTATACAATGCACCTGCTACGTTTCAAAGATTAATTATGGCAACTTTCTCCGATTACATTGAAAAGATTATGAAAATATTTATGGATGATTTTTCAGTCTATGGTTCTTCTTTTTATAAATGTTTACATAATCTTGATTTGATTTTGCAAAGATGCGAAAAGACAAACCTTGTTCTCAATTGGAAAAAATGTCATTTTATGGTTAGAGAAGGTATTGTCTTAGATCACAAGATTTCAGAAAAAGGAATAGAGGTGGATAGAGCTAAAATTGAAGTAATTGAACAAATGCCCCCACCAACTAATGTTAAGGGAATACGTAGCTTTCTTGGTCATGCAGGGTTCTATAGAAGATTTATAAAAGAGTTTTCCAAAATAGCTAAGCCATGATGTGAATTGTTGAACAAAGAAGTGCCTTTTGACTTCAATGAGAATTGTTTGAATGCTTTTAACAGGTTAAAGAAGGAATTGATTTCCGTACCTATAATTACTTCACCTGATTGGTCATTACCTTTTGAATTAATGTGTGATGCTAGTAACTATGCAGTGGGAGCAATTTTAGGGCAGAAGAAATCAAAGAAGTTGCATGTTATCTATTATGTTAGCAAAGTTTTAAATAATGCTCAGATAAATTATGCAACTACAAAAAAAGAATTGTTAGCGGTTATATTTGCATTGGATAAGTTCAAATCTTATTTAGTAGGATCTAAAGTTATAGTATATACTAATCATGCAACTATTAAATACCTGTTAAATAAAAAAGATGCAAAATCTTGTCCAATTAGGTGGGTTTTATTATTGCAGGAATTTGATTTGGAGATTAAGGACAAAAAGGGGTCAGAAAACATGGTTGCTGATTTCTTTTCCAGGGTGGAATACATTCCAAAAGATAATCAGGTTCCTATTAAAGATAGTTTTTCAGATGAGTTTTTGTTATCTGTTTCACAGTCTCCATGGTATGTAGATATAGTTAATTATTTGGTAAGTGGTAAGACACCAAGCAATTTAATTACCATCAAAAGAAAAAGTTGTGGATTGATGCTAAAAGTTATTTTTGGATGGAGCTTTATTTGTTTAAACATGGTGCAGATGGAATGATTAGACATTGTGTGCCAGAAAATGAAATACATAGTATTCTTAGTCATTGTCATGGTTTAGATATTGGAGGTCACTTTAGTACATCTAAAACTATATCTAAAATATGGCAATGTGGTTTTTATTGGCCAAGTATGTATAAAGATGCTAGGAATTTTGTCAAGCGTTGTGATGCATGTCAAAGAATTGGCAATATTTCTAGAAAATAAGACATGACTCTTACTACATACTTAGAAGTTGAATTATTTGATGTGTGGGGCATGGATTTTATAGGACCATTTCCAAGCTCTTTTGGGAATAAATATATTCTAGTGGTGGTAGATTATGTTTCTAAATGCGTAGAAGCAATTCTTCACCTACAAATGATGCTAGAATAGTAAAGAATTTCCTAAAGAAGAACATTTTCACTAGGTTTGGAGTCCCAAAAGCAATTGTGAGTGATGAAGGTTTTCATTTTTGTAATAAATTAATTGACTCACTTTTGTCAAAGTATGGATGCAGGCACAAAACATCTCTTCCTTACCGTCCACAGGCTAATGGTCAAGCAGAATTAGCCAATCATGAGATCAAATTTATCTTGGAGGAAACGGTGAACAAATCCAGAAAAGATTGGGCTAGCCAGTTGGATGACGCACTATTGGCATATAGGACAGCATATAAGACTCCTTTGGGAATGTCTCCTTACCGATTGGGTTTTGGAAAAGCGTGCCATTTACCTGTAGAAATGGAACACAAGGATTATTGGGCTTTAAAAGCTATTAATCTTGATTTTCATCTTGCAAGTAAAAAGAGATTGCTAGAACTAAGTGGATTGGAGGAGTTGCAGTTAAATGCTTATGAGAATGCCAAGATTTTCAAAGAAAAGGTAAAATATTGTCATGACAAACATATCACTTCCAAACAATTTGAGAAAGGTCAAAAGGTACTACTATTTAATTCACGTCTCAAGTTATTCTCGGGTAAGTTAAAATCTAGGTGGTCCGGTCCTTTTATTGTGCCTTTTGTTGTGAATAAAGTGTTTCAATATGGCGTAGTAGAAATTAGGGGTCAAAGTCAAGTACCATTTAAAGTCAATGGCCAAATGTTGAAACCATATTATGCAAGAGAAATGGTACCAAAAGTTCAAGTTCAACCTTTGTGCGATACACCAATCACTTAATGTCATTAAAGAAAAGTCTAGCTCCAGACTATAAACGAAGCTCTTGTTGGAAGGCAACCCAATGTTTTTGGTATTGTTAGTTGTTTTAGTTTGTTTTATGTTATATATTTGTTTTGTAGTTAGCTTGTTTGATTAGTTTAGTTTGAATATGAACTTGAACCATTCTGATGCAATTCTTTGAGTTTCATGTTTAAACTTGGATGTTGGATACCCAAATCCCATATCTCTTGAGTTTCATGTGTTTCGAAGGGTAAAACATCTTAGTTTCATCATTTCAAATGTGTTTAAAGTGGTTTAGAAGCTTAAAACAACAAGTGAACCAATTTGAAGCATAGAAGTGCAAGCTACTATTCCATTGGTCACTATTCATGTGCCAACTTTGATTAAGAACATTGATTCTTATTTGGTAATCCATGGACTTTTGCTACAAAAATTGATTTTGAGCAACTTTGTTTTATTATTTTAAACTTGTTCAAAGTAATTTTGAAATCCAAAACATGCAAAGAATCAAATTGAGCTTTTTAGTAAAAAAGCAACCATTCATTTGATTGTTTAACATCAAGTTGATTCTTTTTTATTTTGGTTCTAACGTTGGAATTTTGATGTTTTGGTTCTAACATAACATTTGAGATTGTCTAACCTTGGAAACAAGGTTGTAGAGCTAGGATCACTACAAGAAAAATGATTATTAGTGACAAAGATTTTCAATGACAAAAAAAAATTGTCACAGAATACCCATTTTAGTGACAACAAATGATCTTGTCACAACTAACATATATGAAGTGTACTTGTCAGTGACAACAAGTAAATGTTGTCACTAATTACTTCTCGGCAAAAGGCGCCAATTCTCATTACTGACAAGTGGTACAAGTTGTCACTAACTCGTCA
This sequence comes from Mitragyna speciosa, assembly GCA_024721245.1. Classification (NCBI taxonomy): domain Eukaryota; kingdom Viridiplantae; phylum Streptophyta; class Magnoliopsida; order Gentianales; family Rubiaceae; genus Mitragyna; species Mitragyna speciosa. The sequence goes on from CM045571.1 coordinate 11,753,870, forward strand.
CATGTTAGTGACAACACTTTTGGAGTTGTCACTAAAATTTGTCCATTGAAGTAGTGACAAGGTAAGTTGTCACTGAATTAACACTATTTTCTGACAACATTAATAAGTTGTCACTGATATATATCTATTAAGGTAGTGACAATAATAGTCGTCACTAAATGAATGCCATATATGTGCCCATAGGTAGTGACAAAATTTGTTGCCACTAAATACACAATATATTTTTCACATTTAAAATGTATTTTTCTAGTTAGTGACAACATCTTCGTCACTAACGTGTACCCTTGTTTGGCTAAATAGTGACAACCATTATTGTCACTGAATATGCACTATTCTCTAAAAACTCTACAATACACAAAATGTTTACTAATAATGTGCAAATTATACCTATCATGATAGTGACAACAGTTGTCGTCACTAAATAGAATTGCTATTTTAACATATTAGTGACAACAATTGTCGTCAGTAAATGTGCACCCTATGTTTGGCTAATTATTGACAACAATTATCGTCACTGAATGTGTACTCTTTTAAAATGCCGTAAGTGTGTTGAATCTAAAATAAGATAGTGACAACAATTATTGTCACTTAATATTCACTATAATTTGCAAGTTATACCTATCATGATAGTGACAACAGTTGTTGTCACTAAATAGAAACACTATTATGAGAAAAGCTTTTCACTGACAATATCCTCAAGTTGGCATTGATTGTATTTTTTAAAAAAAAAAACCCAAGTTCATGATGGCAGTCTTTGTTTTTTGTTGTAATTGCTCCTTAATTACATTGTCCAACTTGTGTAAGTTAGAATTCTTGTGTTCTTCTATCATTGTTTGATGTCAAATAGTTAGTTTTTAAATTATTTTGTTAATGTTGGTGTATGTGTAGAGCTGTAAATTAAATGAATTGAATTTGATGCTGTCAGGTTTGATTCGAAAATTTGATTTCGAATTCGGATTCGAGTTTGAGTTGAATACGAGTTTAAAATTTAGGCTCGAGCAATTCAATTTTGCACTCGATAGGTTCAAGTTCAATTCGAAACCTCACGTTTTTTTTATTTTTTAATTTTTTTGTATTATTTAATTAATAAAATATGTATTTTTATATAACTATATTATTTTATGTAAAATAGTTATTATATATTAAATGAAAAATTATTAAACAAAAAATTATTAAAAAATAATTCGAGCCTTATTGAGCTAAATATGTATAAGCTCGAATTCAATTTGATAATATAATTGAATCTTAATTTTTTTCGAGCTTGGAAAAACTAAAATTCAAATTGAGCCCTTAACAAATCACGCCCAAACTATTCATTCAGGGCTCAATTCATGTGATTGTTTAATTCAATTTGATTTAATATTTTAAAAAATAATAAGGTTTTAAAGTCATTGTTTTATTTAAAAAAAATGTTCTTTCGAGGTCTCAATTTTACGACATTTTTATAGAATATTAGTATAGTTTCATCAAAATTAAGCATTTTTTGTTCTTCTATGTAAATATGTGAAATCTCTCACCTATACAATTAAAATCTCATAAATACAAAACACAAACTCCAATGAAATGTTACCTTTTTAATTGAAAGAAAAACAATTAAAAGAGAGAATGGAGCCTAAAGTAGTTCCAAATAATTTGAAGATGTAAATTGTAACTATGTATTTTTTTTTTTTTTACTTTTGTTTGTATTAAAAGAGAGAATGCCCAAGCTAATGTTGACCTACAATGCATATGTGATCTAAATACTTATAATGATATTTTTTTGACTTTGATTAATTAGATATGTCAATTCAAAGAAATGTTATTGCATGCCTAAAATGAAATATTAAAATAAAGTAAAAAATATATTATATGCAAAACATAAAGAATTATCTTTTTTCTTCATATATATTTAAGTAATTCTGAAAATTAACATTAAACTTGTACGATTTTTTTTCCTATCAAATGAAACAATTAACAAGATAAATATAAACAAAATTTCTAATTTGTATGAATTTCAATTAAGAAAATCAGACTACTTTTTGATTTTCATATTAATCAAGTTATTGTAGATAAAATTACATTGAGAATGTGCATTTGATTTTCGTAAGCTTTAGTTTTCAGGAGAATAAATACAATTTCCAATGGTTAGTTTATAGCATTTTTTTAGATTGTCTTAAGAAAAACTAATGGATGATAAAATTTACTAAGTCTTGAATTCTAGTCTCTAAGTCAAACTCTTTTCTCTGGACTAAGGCTAGGTTACCTTTACTTTGGCCTCCTCAATCTGTCCGCCCTCCCCCCAAAAATTTTCACCAAAAATCAAATTGCCCCCTCTCCCTACCAAATTCCCCCCTTCCTGTCTTCCTCGGCCTTCTTTCTTGTTTCTCTCTTCCTCTCTCTTTCTTATTCACTTCCAAAATCCATAGCCTTTACCTCTTCCAAATTCCACAACTTGCAGAGAATCTTGAGCTGTCCAGCTGTGCCTGTTAGATGGGCTGATCGATCCTTCATCGGAGTTGGTTGTGGGTGTGCTCTTGATCAGAATGGCTAAGCCCTTTGGGTGAGAGGAGCTGGCCGTAGTAAGAGAAGAAGCATTGGGGGATTTCAGATCTAAGCCTTGAAGCATTGGGCAAGGGCTGTCCAAATCTGAAGCAGATGTATCTTCGCAAGTGTTGCTTTGTGTCTGATAATGGGCCGGTGGCTTTTGCTAAAGCTGCTGGATCTCTTGAGAGCTTACAAGTGGAGGAGTGCAACAGGATCACTAGAGCAGGAATTCTTAACGCGCTATCAAAATGTAATTCAAAATTGAAGTCTCTTTCAATTGTCAAGTGCATGGGAATCAAGGGTGTGCCATTAGACACTCCTGTCCTTTCATCTTGCAAATCTCTTCGATCCTTGTCCATCAGAAGCTGCCCATGGTTTAACAGTACTAGCTTAGCTTTAGTGGGGAAGTTGTGTCCCCAACTGCATCACTTAGATCTCAGTGGTCTTTGTGGAATAACATATGTTGCACTTCTTCCACTTCTGGAGAGCTGTGAATCACTCGTGAAGGTGAATCTAAGTTATTGCTTAAACTTGACAGATGAAATAATTGTAGCATTGACTGGGCTTCACGGTGGAACGCTTGAGTTACTAAATCTTGAGGGTTGCAAGAAGGTTACTGATGCAAGCTTGGTAGCAATAGCAGACAATTGTTTATTTCTCAATGATCTTGATCTTTCATAGTGCTCGATCACTGATTCTGGTGTTGTTGCCCTGTCCAGTGGAGTGCACATGAATTTGCAAGTTCTCTCATTGTCAGGTTGCTCTATGGTATCAAAGAGGAGCATGACTCATCTTAAGAAATTGGGAGAAACTTTGGTTGGGCTAAATCTCCAACACTGTAATTCCATATGCAGCAGCACCATTCAGCAGCTTGTTGAATACTTGTGGAGATGTGATATCCTCTCCTAACCAGGCAATTAGGAGTTTGTACAGATGTTGATCAGAATGGGCTACAGAATAAATAGAAGCAGATGTAACAGAAAACCACCTAAATTTAGCTCAGGGATAGCAGCGTACTGGAAGTTGTTCTCAGGCCATCATCAGCGAGCCTTCTGGTAGTTCAGTGGCTTGGTTGTTTTCCAGCAAACCATGGTATCTAGTTTTCCAACCTTTTTTACAGGCTCCTTTCTGTTGAACAGCCTGTTGCAACACTTTTAATCCCCTTTTGGTCGGGCCCTCTTTTGACAGCCATGGCTTCCTGAGAATAATACAGTTACTGGGTCCTTTTTTCAGGTCTCCACTCATGCTAACATGTCATCTCGAGTTCAAGATTCTAGGGTCTTAGTTCCTCTCTCTATGTTTTAATTGGTCATACATTTCCCGTCTTGGTGCCTTAAATAAGTTTCCTTTCTGTCTTTCTCCAGTTAGAGGGATCAACTAGTCAAATGTTTAATGTGTGTTCTAAGTGTCGTCAATACAGTTAAGCTTTCTTGATGGGAGTTTGGTGTGCGGTTGCTTTGGGCAGGTTCTAGAGTATGGTGCGTGATTTCATGGGCTGTGGCAACAGTAGCTAGTTCATCTTTGTTGCTACAACAACCTTCTTTGTTGTTTTTTCCCCTCAACAGAGTCCTTGTTTTTGCTAGGGTCATCAGGTCCTATTTTTTCTGTTCCATGCTTATGATCTGTACCATGAGTTTTCTATGAATGCAACATTCAACAATAAAGTAGTAAAAAAAAAAAAGTATCAATAGAGGTAATTTGTTTATGCATCTTCTTTTGGACAATGTTTTTATGAGATATATATATTTATATTTATATTTATATTTTACTTTAGAATTTGACATCTAGAGTCTGAGGTATGTTAGCTGTTAGTTCTTTTAGTACACTGTGACATTTGATCTTTTAATTCACTGTTATATGGTTTCAATTTGTGGCAATGTAATCATATAGTTGTCTTTATAAAAAGACGAGAGTTGCTTATTAAGTTATATGTAGCTAACTGTCTCAATTCTTGTTATTTGGAAATTTTGCATTTGAATTCAATTCCTAGCAATCCTGGAACACCAAATTTTAAGGTAGTTCAGGATTGAGATAGTATGTTTACCTTTGAAATTACTTCATTTGACTGTACGAGGTGCGTTTGTAATGACAAGGATGAATTCTTTTGTTCTATGCATAAATGTTAATTGTGAATTGATATTCATTATTTCCATCTTTTTTTTCCATGGGCTGCAAAAGATGATCTTGAGCAACCTAGCAGTTCATTTGACTGAACGAGGTGCGTTTAGTTACTGCACCTAATTGGTATTTTTCATCATCTCTCTTGATAATTTTCCAAATAATTATCACTTGCAGTTGAACATTTTAGCAACTCTTCTGCTGCCATTTTCTCAATGTGATTTTTTTTCACTACTTTTTGTTTGTGTTTTTGATTTTATTGTGGCATGTGGTATTTGTGTTTTCAGCTAGGAAAAGTGTTAAGTAATTGATTGGAATAATGAATTTTCACAATTTTTTATTTAATTTTATGTTTATTTAAGTTGTAGAAGGATTTAAGAATTAATTCTGTGTAAAAATGTTTTCTTTGTTGTTGGTTTTGTTGGAGTGTTCATTTTTTTCAGTATTTTTTCTTTTCTGTTTTTGGGTTCCCTCCCCCCCCACCCTCTCTCTTCCTCCTCTCTTCTCTCTGTGTAGTTTTTGGATGTTTATTATGGTGGTGGTAGTGTTTCACATAAGGTAACGTTCTATTCCATTATATGGAAATGAGTATATCCAAGTGTTAGAATATTCTAAAATATTACACTCGTATGTATTGGTTGAGCTTTCATAACTGTGTTGAATGGTTCTGAAATAGCTATATTTGAACATAGAAAAAGATAAAGTCTTTGGTAGTAATATACGGCTTTTCTTTGTTGAATGTCAAAAGACTCAATTTTTCCAGTATTTCTCTTGGAAATTTATGACTACATTAGTATTATGCTATTAACATACTTAGGACAAGTTGTTGTAGAAATTGCTTGACCTACAAAAACAGTGTTTAATTGTGATTGTTATCCTTATTGTATTGTCTGTTTGACTGTGATTGTTAGATTGCAATCCCAATTATGTAGATGACTTCACAGGAGATAAAAAGATTTTTCCAAAAGGTGTCTATGTGCTGTCATATTGAGTTTTTGTAAAAAAGTAGTAGAATTTCCATTGATCTTATGGGTTATGAGGGTCAAACATTGTGCTATTACTTAAGAATTTTTCATAGTGTAGTTTTTTATTTTCTTTTCTTGCCTCAACTTTTTTCTCAGCTAGAATGAACTCAGATTGTTGCATAAATCCTTGTGTTATTTTAGACCAGTGTAGGACTTTTTTGATATCCATACCTCATGTGAAGTCTGACAAATTTCAGTACTTTGTCAATAGTATTAATGCAAAAGGCAAACTCATTTAGTAGTTGCATCTGGTGGACTCTTTATCTGCTTTCAATTCGAATAACTGAAGATGCTTTTATTCTAGTTACAATTTGCCCTGAGCTTGGGACTCTTTTAACAAGTCTTGAGTAGTAGGGATGGGGATTTTTTTTTTTAACAAGGTGTATAAAAGTTTTAAATTAAGAGCTTGGGACTCTTTTAACTAGTCCCAATACTTAAATTGTAGGAGAGGCACATTCATTAAAGGTAGAAAAGATACTATTCCAGGGAAAAACTGATTACCAAAATGTCATGGTCTTTAAACCAATATTGACGAGGAAGTCATTATAGAAGACTGATGAGATAGTTGAGTCGATAAAGGATTTACCCAACCAGTATAAGTACATGATGAGGACAGTAATAATAAAGAGTTTGATTCAAATTAACAACATGCTCAAATCTATTTTACTGTTGCTTGAAATAGATATTTTTCAAATGTGACTATTTTTCATATATCTTTGACTTTTAGTGCTCTTTTACTATTTGATTAAATTACTTTCTACATTTTTTGAGGAGTTAGAAATTTTGAAGGAAAAAAAAAAGGAATGTCACATGATTCAATAATGTTTCTCTTATTGCATTGCATTCAAAATTGTAGCATCAGATTCAACTGTGTGGAAATCTACTTCTGATATCAGATGAGTACAGTTTCAGTAGCTTTCTTGGAGGATTAGACTAATAACAAATACAAACATGTGAAGTGGTTTTAACCTCCTCCAAGTACCGTTGAATCAAATATCAATGATTCTCTGTGAAAATCAGGTTTTGTGCTAATAGTTTCCAATGCTTCAAGGAAGACTCCATGTGACATGCATTTTTTTGGTTTTGTTATGAACATCTTTACTTTGACTCTTAGGTTGTGAACGTTAGTCTATTCTTGAAAACAATCCTCCATCGTGAGAGCCTATTTCTTTTTCTGATTCTTCTGTTTGTAAATGAATGTATTTTACAATATAAATAAAATAGTTAACCACCTTAGTGATTTGGTAAACAGTTATGCATTAATGCATTAGAGAGCAATCATGTTGCAACTGGGTTTGGGAATCACCTAGCATGACCTATTCTTTGGGATGAATGGCACGAGAACTTGAGTTTTGAAGACAATGTTAAGCTATTACGGAAATGCATGCGTGTGCTTCTTTATCGTGATAGATCGGCCATGAACAAGCTCCAAGTTTCCCCTGCTAGTTAATTGGGTGACAGTTTCTTTGTTATCTATTTGTATGTTTAATGTATAATTTGGGTTTGCTGTTTGTTTGGTGCTTTGAGTTTATATATGCCTGAGTTATCTATTTGTATGTTTATGTATGTCTGTTTGGCGCTTTAAGTTTATATATAATCAGATTCAAAAACCATTTCAATTGTGCTCTTACTCAAAATATAATTCATCAAATATATATACATGTGGGCATGAATTTATATGTTTAGGCATCAACCACGCAACGTGCGCAGTAGTATTTGCCTAGTCCACTTTAAATGGTTTTGAATTTATAAGGTCTCATTTTGAATTTTGTTGTTAAGTAGTGATATAAATGCTCCATTACTCCATGCAGTGACTTCAATGCTCAATGAGAAGATGGAAAGCAGATTGTGACAAGGTTCGTGGAGCTAAGAACTTCATTTGACAGGAAGATAGTTTGAATATGTTGGTTGACAACAAGGACATCTAAAGTTATCTTTTATTTCTTACTTTAGTTGCTTTTGTGAAAACTAGGTTTATGAGATATGTAAATTAATTGAAGATTATTTTGTAATACTACAGAGCATTTGGGTAGATTTTTGTATGTTAGACGTTTTTTGTATAGTTTTGAATATTATTTTGGGAAATGAAAAGGATGGCTACTTTATAAACATTGTTATTGATTATATTGTGATTGACTTGAAATTCAATCCAATAATTGTAACAGGATTATGAGATTTGATATTATATATATATATTGAATTTTGTTAGGTGTAAAAATAATAATTACAATGACAATTAAATTAATAGGTCATTAAATATGTCATTGCATACAATTACAATAGATAAAGTTTTATTGACAACCAAGGTTGTCATTAAAGAGTTCATTAGCGACAACAATTCTTGTCATTGAATATTAAATAGTGAATTTAATAAAAACATTAGTGACAACATAAGTTGTCAATAAATGGCTAATGTAACAGTGACGACAATTGTTGTCATTGATAAGGGCATGTACAGTGACAATATAAGTTGTCATTGAATATTTAATCTAACAGTAACGATCGTTGTTGTCACTGATAAGGCCTTGTATAGTGACAACATAAGTTGTCAATAAATGGTTAATGTAATAGTGACGACAATTGTTGTCACTGATAAGGATACATACAGTGACAACATAAGTTGTCATTGAACATTTAATCTAACAGTGACGATCAATGTTGTCACTGATAAGGACTCACATAGTGACAACACAAGTTGTCATTGAATACTTAATGTAACAGTGATAACAGGTGTCATCACTAATAAGCACCTGTATAGTGACAACATATGTTGTCATTGAATACCTAATGTAATAGTGACAACCAACCTCGTCACTAATAGACATTTATGTAGTGACAACAATGGTTATAATTTCTCCGACAAGAAAAGAAGTTGTCATAGTAGGAAAAGTCATTAATGACAACAAATGTTGCCACTAAAAGGCATTGAACCAGTGACGACTTTTTTTTTTACACTATTCATATTTAGTGACAAGCCTTTAGTGACGACTCAGTGACGACTTTTTTCTTGTTGATAAAAGGCATTAGTGACGACTTTGTAATTTTCAGTGACGACTTTTGTTGTCACTATTGATGATTTTTTTTGTAGTGGATAGACCAATTGAAAAACATGGTGAAACATTGCAAAAAGAGACTTATCAAAGGCCAAAGATTTCAAGGATAGCAATAATATCAACATTTGGACATATCAACCAAACAAGGGGAGTTTTCTTGTTCTATATTTCATTTTTAACTTTTCTTTTATACATTGAGGACAACGTGACATTCTAAGTATGGGAGGAAGGTAAAGGAACGTGTTTGGTTTGGTCTTAAATAATCGTGTCAAGATATTGTTTTGGTAAAATATGGCCAAATTTTTCAAAATTTTCCTCTTTATCATACTTTTGTGTCACTAACTTGTTGAATTTCTTTACTTTTTGAGTAATTTATGCAACTTTGATTGCATGTTTTTCTACAAATATATGAAGAAAAAGTTATTATGTGATGAGGAGTTTTGTTTTTAAGAAAGTATATCTTGTAAAATGGTTGTAATTATGTCTTGATTTATTATATTTGATTTTAAATTTCTTTTCTTTACTTGATTTTATATTCTTAAGTGGTAGATATGGACAAAAAGTATACTTTTTTGAATTAAGGGACAATAATATTATGAAGTTCAAATGATGAATGTTTACTAATTACTACTCCAATGATTCAAATTGCTTAGTAACCGAGAATCTTCATCTAAAAATGTCAATTTTTGCATCGAACGCAAATGAATTAAGAGTATGCATAGCAAGTTTGATTGAAAGTGAATTCTTGCGTAATAAGAGGTCTTCATCACAAAATGTCGATCCTTTCATCAAAAGACAATTTCACTTCTCAAACTAAAGCAAAAAAATGGTTTAATCGAGGATTTTCATCTACAAATGTCCACCTTCGTGTCAAAGGACACTTGCTATTACAAAATGCAATATGTCCCTATTGTCTGTAAATTGAAATGTATATACTGGTCTACATTGAATACTTAGTATGTAAAATTTGTAAGGCATTGGAATTTGGTTGAACAATCTTTTATTCTTGATATAATTACTTCCCTTTTACTTGATATGATGAGTAATGAAAACTTAACAAGGAATTGCATAATGCCTATTTGCTTTATATTGTGGAATTGCATTCAACAAAGAAGCATTTGTTATTTCAAGCCTTGAATCATGTTTTGGACATCTTGATTTTCCAATTGTTTGAAGACAAGTAATGATTCAAGTGTGGAGAAGTTTGATAAGTAAAAATTTTACGTATTTTAATATGGTGTTTTATATATGGTTTTAATGTGTTTTAAATATATTTTTGATATTTTTTATACAAAAATGGCTTAATTTCATTACTCTCTACCAAATTAAGGATTACTCCGAAATTAGAATTTTTAGACCGAAAATTAGGATTTTGAGACAGAATTATTATTTTGAACAAAGTAATGCCCAAGTTTATTTGATTTTTAAGGGAAAAGATGATTAATTACATTTTGGATCAATTGGAGCATGTGGACTATCAAATTCAAAGTTGATTCAAGATGGCACGCTTTTATCATTTAAACTTGGCAATTTTCGAAACAATTTTTCTTCAACAATTATACAAAGAAAATTATGGTTCAAATGATGGAAAAAGGTCTCAAGAGCGTGGAAGGAATAACTAAATTTTGAAAAGGGTAAAAGGGTCAAAGAAAAGTGATCCGCCAGTTGCTAATTTGCAGATCGAACGCCACTTGTAGAAAATGATGGGCTACAATTTGCATCTTGTACACACAACTTTTTTAGCAAAATTCAACATCCAGTTGCATTCTCTCTACCCTAGAAGATCATTGCAAAGCTCAAGGAAGACTTTTACAAGATTTGGAATCAAATTTTATTATTATTTCTCCAACTTGGACAAAGACTTAAGCTAGGATTTTTCTTATAAATGAATGCCCTTGTAGATGCTTGGTTTGATGCTTGAAAAAGTTGAAAGCATAGTGATGCGGACATCAAAACCTCTCAAGGAGCTCAATGTGATCAAGTTTGGACCTCATTTGATTCATTCACAAAAGGCCAAATCAGAAGGAACAAGACTTCGTCTCAAGTGATGATTTGTGCTCAATTCAATAATGGAACCAATGGAGCTCATGAAAACCAAAAAAAAGATGCAAATAATTCATCCAAGAGAGCTCAAATTATGGAGTTCGAAGAGTTGTTTCAAGTCTTAGCTCAAATGAACCAAATTCAACTTGGAACAATCCAAAATAATGAAGAAATGGAGAAGAAGAGGTTTTAGCAGCAATGACATGCTTCGGTATTTTGATGATATCTTGAGCTACAAAAATGGTAATTAAGATGAGTCTTGAAGTTTTTTGAAGTTAAGAAGATTCTCTAAAATTCTTATGAAGACCAGTAAAGTCCAGTTCATCCGCTGTCATATCCAAAAATCCAGATTATTGAAGTATGTCTTCACAGTGAAGCCTGTCTAACCAGTTCTTAGTATTTTGAGCATAACTTTACTTATAAATCTTCAAATGACCTGATTCTTATGCCATTGGAAATATAACTCAAAGGGATACAACTTTTATGTTTTGCATAAGAACTGATTCGGCTGTCTTCATTGAGTTTTAAGGCTTGAAAGTTGATTCGTGGGTCAGGATCCGCGAATCACCAAAACTGCATCCGCGAATCATCTTCTGGGCGAATTTTGGATCCGCAAGTGCAAAGATATGCAGGTCACTACTGACTACATCCACGGCACTGTTCATCCGCAAATCATACTGTTCAAAGGCGGTGGAAATTTTTTGACCAGAATTTTTATGCCTAATTCTTGTACTTTTTGGTCATTTGTTGAAGTAGGGTTTCATTGTAATTGTAGGGTATAAATACCTATCTTTTGTACTACTATCCATAGAATTTGGAAGATTAATTCAAGAAATTGAGAGTTTTCTCTCTTGGCTTCAGGCCACCCATTTCAACTTTGTCTTCAACACTTTGTGGTGTTTCCCAAGTGTTTAGGCAAGCCTTTGTTCATCCTTGTGGTTTGTCCCAAGGTTGATTCAAAGTTTCACAACTTAAGATTCCTTTGTAGTTTGTCTTAAGGGATTTCAAGGCCTTGATGATCCTTTTGAGTGTGTCTCAAGGGTTTTCAAGTAGGCTTATCATCCAAGAACCAAGTTTGGTTGTGATACCTTTGGAAGCTAAGACCTCAAGCTAGATCCTAGTTGTGCATTCTCGTATCACATAGTTTGGTAGGAGGAGCACTCCTAGTACATAGTTAGATTAGGAATTTTTCTTAGTTTTGTAGTAGGAATTTCATCTTCATGTAAACACTCCTTTGAAGGAAACTTTTTGTACACCACATGTTTGATGAAATACAAGGACAAGTCTTGGAGCCAAGTTCATTTATCAAATGAGCAACTCTACCCTTATTCTTTTCAATTTCATTCTTGCATGAGTTTTTATTTTCATATATGTGCTTAAACTAATCTTAAACATGTTGAACTAAGTTGAATCAAACTAGGTTTGAGATGAAACTAATGATATGATTGATTAAGTTTATCTTATTTATTCATTTACTTAGTCTTTAACACTTGATTAAGTTGATGTTAATTATTCATTTACTTGGTCTTTAACACTTGTTATTGATTAGCTACCAATTTCAAGTCATCTTAGTTGTTATTTGACAAGGAAAATTACACTTAACAATGGAAAGAAGTAAATAGAACCTATAGTAAATCTCACGAAAGTAGTAATTCACATAGGTGGATTAAGGTTTAAAGCCACAATTCATGAGTTTGATGAACTAATGCATGCTAGACTTGACCACAAGAGTAGGAAAGCTCATGTATTCGTAGTCTTCCATTTATAGAGAGATCTAGTTTGGAATAAAAATAGAATTGAATCCTAAACTTGAATGAAGTCATCATGGCGATAAGCTTAACTTTCATATTTGGTGGATTCTTAAGCCTGGCCAACTTTATTTAACTAGTTTCTTTATTGTTTGTTTACTTGAAATTGATTTTCCTACCATTTCACAACCTTCTAAGTTTGATTGTTTAGATAATAAAGCAAATTAGTAGCTTTGGTAATTGCTAGTTCTTGTTTTCTCGTGGGATCGACTCTAATACTCATCACAACTACAATTGACCCATGCACTTGCGGAACGAGTATTAGGTTATAAATTTTATTACTTGTTTGTGTGAATTGTGCTTTATTTTGATAGTAACCTAAACTCACAACCAAGTTTTTGATGGCCTAAATTTGTTCAAAATTTGCCTCTTTATCATATGTTGGTGCCATTTACTTATTGAATTATCTTACTTTTAAAATAATTTATGCAACTTTGCTTGAATATTTTCTACAAATATATGAAGAAATAGTCACCATGTGATTAGAAGTTTTGTTTTAAGAAAGTATATCTTGTAAAATGGTTGTAATTATGTCTTGATTTAGCATGTTTGATTTTGAATTTCTCTTTTTTACTTGATTAATTTCTCTTCTTTACTTGATTTTACATGTTAAATGATGAATATAGTCAATTAGTTCAAGCATGTAATCTATGGTTCAATACTAGAAAAGAGGGATACTTATACTACAAAAATGAAAAAGAATGAAGTAGTTTTTTTCTACTCTAATGGTTCTGGTGCTTAGAAACCCGGGGTCTTTATCCAAAAATGTCGACTTTCGCATAAAATGGTGCATGAATTATGAGTACTGCATAGCAATTTGAGTGAATAAACTATCAAGTAACCCGGGATCTTCATCGGCCAATGTCGATCTTTGCATAAAAAGGCAACTTTACTTCTCAAATATAGTTTTTGCTACTTACTTGATATTGAGGTGTTGAGTAACCGAGGACCTTCATTGGCCAATGTCAGTTTTCGCATAAAAAAAAATTCTCATCTTGAGCAATTAGTTTGCTAAATAATACTCTCCCCAGTGAAAAAAAATAAAAATAATCATAGACGTGTGAAGTATTTTGATTGACCATATTATTCATTTTCTTGAAAAATTTTGCAAGGCATAAATTTTGTTGAATAAGCTTTAATCTTGACATAATTACTTCCTTTTTACTGGATATAATTAGTATTAGAAATATTACAAGTAATTACATAAATTTGCTTGAGGACAAGCACTAATTCAAGTGTGGGGGAGTTTGATAAGTAATAATTTTACCTATTTTAATATAGTGTTTTATATATGATTTTAATGTATTTTTAATATGTTTTTGATATTTTTTATATAAAAATGTCTTAATTTCATTACTTTCTACCAAATTAAGGATTGCTCCAAAATTAGGATTTTTAGACCGAAAATTAGGGTTTTGAGGCAGAATTATTATTTTGACTACATCAATGTCCAAGTTTATTTGATTTTTCAAGGAAATGATGATTACTTACATTTTGGATCAATTGGAGCATATAGACTATCAAATTCGAAGTTGATTCAAGATGGCACGCTTTTATCTTTTAGACTTGGCAATTTTCGGAACAATTTTTCTTCAGCAATTCTACCAAGAAAATTATGGTTCAAACGGTGAAAAAAGGTCTCAAAGGCATGGAAGGAATAACCAAATTTTAAAAAGGGCAAAAGGGTCAAAGAAAAGTGATCCACGGGTCATATCCACGGGTTGCTAACTCGCAGATCCAGCTCGCGGATCGAACACCACTTGCAGAAAACAATGGGCTACAATTTGCATCTTGTTCACACAACTTTTGTAGCAAAATTCAACATTCAGCTACATTCTCTCTGCCCTAGAAGATCATTGCAAAGCTCAAGAAAGACTTTTGCAAGATTTGGAATCAAATTTGATCATTATGTCTCTAACTTGGACAAAGACTTGAGTTAGGATTTTTCCTATAAATAGATGCCTTTGTAGATGCTTGGTTTGATGCTTGTAAAAGTTGAAAGCATAGTTTGGTAGGAGGAACACTCCTAATACATAGTTAGATTAGGAATTTTTCTTAGTTTTGTAGTAGGAATTTCATCTTCATGTAAACACTCCTTTGAAGGAAACTTTTTGTACACCACATGTTTGATGAAATGCGAGGACAAATCTTGGAGCCAAATTCATTTACCAAATGAGCAACTCTATCCTTATTCTTTTCATTTTCATTCTTGCATGAGTGTTACATTCATATATGTGCTTAAACTAATCTTAAACATGTTGAACTAAGTTGAATCAAACTAGGTTTGAGATGAAGCTAATGATATGATTGATTAAGTTTATAGTCATGCTTTAGTCTTATTTATTCATTTACTTGGTCTTTAACACTTCTTGTTGATTAGCTACCAATTTCAAGTCATCTTAATTGTTATTTGATAAGGGAACTTGCACTTAACAATGGAAAGAAGTAAATGGAACCTATAGTAAATCTCACGAAAGTAGTGATTCTCATAGGTGGATTAAGGTTTATTGCATAACTTGTAACACCACAATTCATGAACCAAATGAAACTAAGGCGTGCAAGACGTTACCATGGAAGTAGGAAAGTTTATGTTTTAGTAGTCTTCCATTCGTAAAGGAATCTAGTTAGGAGTATGAATGGAATTGAATCCTAAATAAAGGTGAAAATTAATATTGGCCATAATTTTAGCTTTCATATTTTATAACCTTTAGTGGAATCTTAAGCCTAGTCAACTTAATTTGACAAGTTTCTTCATTATTTGTTTACTTGAACTTGATTTTCCTACCATTTTCCCAATCTCCAAGGTTTGATTGTTTAGATAATAGAGCAAGTTAATAATTTTGGTACTTGCCAATTCTTATTTCCTCGTACCCCAATACTCACCACTACTACAAATGACCCGTGCACTTGTAGAATGAGTATTAGGTTATAAATTTTAAAACTTGTTTGTGTGATATTAAGTGGAATCATTGCTATATTGTGATATAACCTAAACTCTCAATCATAGAACAACCATCAAAATTAAAATCAATCTTTAAAAACAAATTGCAACTTTAAACTTAAACTAAGAATGCAAAGTTAAATCAACATCAAATATCATTCGCATTAACAAAACACTCCATTTATAGTGGTTTGCCACCAAATTCAGCGGTTACTTTCACTCCCAAGTTCTCAACTTGGAATTTTGACGTGGTGCAAGTTAGGTGTATAAAATATAAGCAAAAACACAAATCAAGTAATAAAAACCTAATCTCTCAACTATACCATAAGTATACAGGTCCATTGTAGTACTTGGAGTATTAGTTGTCGAATCCCACAGGGAATCAATATAAATGCAACTACTAAGACTTTATGGCTAACTTTTATTATCTAAACAAACTCAAAATAAGAGTGATGGTGAGTTTCTATTTCAATAAAATAGGTATAAGATTAAGAAACACTTGAATGAATTCAATAACAAAGAACCTAGAACGTAGAATCCACTAATGAATCATGCATCAATGACTTGTTAAGATTTACCTTGCCTTGCTTAGAATCCAATTCCATATAAGTCATAACTAGATCTCTCTATGTAATGACAAGATTCCTACTATTCACATGATAAAATCTTACGAAAACATGAATTGTTATGATTCAATTAAGCACTCATTATTCTCATATGAGCAACTTAAGCAATACTTGTTTATTTTCCATTGTTAAATGCATTTCTCAATATCAAGTAACAACTAGATGACTTGTTTAAGTTGGCCATGAATAAACAAGTGTTAAAACTTGAACAAGTAAACAAATAAAATCAAGTTTAACAAGTTTAGACAATTTAAGTCATGTTTTTAGATTCACTAGCTTCATCTATATTCTAGATTAAGTGATTGTAAGTTTAGGTTATATCAAAATATAGCAATAAATCCACTTAAAATTTCACAAACAAGTAATGAAATTTATAACCAAATACTCGTTCCACAAGTGCACGGGTCAATTATAGTTGTGACGAGTACTAAGGTCGATCCCACGAGAAAACGTAAACTAACAACTACCAAAGTTATTAACTTGCTTTATTATCTAGACAAACGAACTTAGAAGGTGGTGAAATTGTAGGAAAATCAATTTAAAATAAAAATAATAATGAAGAAACTAGTTAAACAAAGTTGACTAGGCTTAAGAATCCACCAAATATGAAAGTTTAACTTATGGCCATAATGATTTTTATCCATGTTTAGGATTCAATTCCATTTTTTACTCCAAACCAGATCTCTCTATGAATGAAAGACTACTAATACATGAGTTTTCCTACTCTCGTGGTGAAGTCTAGCATGCATTAGTTCATTTAAATCATGAATTGTGGCTTCAAACATTAATTCACCTATGTGAATCACTACTCTTGTGAGATTCAACATAAGTTCTATTTACTCTTTCCATTGTTAAGTACAAATCTCTTTGTCAAATAACAGCTAGATGACTTGAAGTTAGTAACTAATCAACGATAAGTGTTAAGACCAAGTAAATGAATAAACAAAAATGAATAGGCCATAAACCAATTCAAATCATTTTAGAGCTTCATCCTAAACCTAGTGGAAATCAACTTAGTTCAACATATTTAAGATAAACTTAAGCACATAAATGAAAGTAAACAAGCATGCGTGAATGAAATTAAAAAGAATAAGGTTAGAGTTGCTCATTTGGTAGATGAACTTGGCTCCAAAACTTGTCCTTGCATTTCATCAAACATGTTGAATACAAAGTAGTTCCTCCAAAGTCTTGTTACAAGAATATGACTTTGCTTACTACAAACTAAGAAAGAAAATCTACTCTAAGTATTTACAAGGAGTGCTCCTCCTACCAAGCTATGGTTTATACTCTTTCAAATACAAAACCAAGCATATCTTTCATGAATACAAAGGTATGTATTTATAGAATAAACCCTAGCTCAAGTCCTTGTCCAAGTTGGAGACATGATGATGAGATTTGATATCTTTGGCCTCCAAAGTCTTCTTTGAGCTTTGTGTTATCTTCTAGGGCATCCCAAAATGCAGCCGGATGTTGGAATTATCTGCAAAAGTTGTGTGAACATGCTGCAAGTTGAAGAGAGCCAAAATCTGCAAGTTGGCATCGATAGGCGAATGCGATACACAAGTGGCAACCCGCGTATCGTGATCTGCGAATCACTCTCTTTTATCAGTTTGCCCTTTTTAAAATTTGGTTATTCCTTTCATGCCATTGAGACCTTTTTCCACCGTTTGAACCATAATTTTCTTGGTAGGATCTGATGAAGAAAAATTGTTTGGAAATTGCCAAGTTTAAGTGATAAAATGGTACATCTTGAATAAACTTTGATGTTGATAGTCCTTGTGCTCCAATTAATCCAAAATGTATTTAGCAATTATTTTCCTACAAAATCAAATAAACTTTGGCATTAATTTGCTCAAAATAATATTTCTGCTTCAAAGCCCTAATTTTCGGTCTAAAAACTCTAATTTAAGAGCAATCCCTTATTTGATGGAAAGTAATGATATGAGCCATTTTAATATCAAAAATACTGAAATATATTAAAAACACACCAAAAACATATATAAAATATTATACAAAAATACGTAAATTTATCACTTATCATTAAGCCTTTAGTGAATCGTGACTAATTAAACAACTAAAAGTTTAAAGTCAAAGCAAGAATTCATGTTCAACAATTTAAAGTAAAAGATATAGAGGAAGAATTGCTCAACCAAGTGTCTAAACAAAGCTTCAATTCTATTTCACCTCCAAAAGTTGAACTTCAAGAGTTCTTGTACAATATTCCCCACTATTCTATTGAAATAGAAAGAAGACTCTATTGAATTTTTACAAAGCAACAACAAAATTGCTTCTAAGCTATTCTTCCTATCTAAAAACTTGTTCAAATGCATTCCAAATGACTTCTATTTATAGACAAATGGTCATCATGTCATTTTCCAAATTGCATATGCATTCAATACATGGAAATGATGAAGATTTGCATTGAAATTCCAAATAGGTGTAAAAGTCTTCAATTGCATGCTCAATGGAATCTACAACTTGAAAAACCCTATCTCCATCTGAAAATATCTGCAAAAATAGCCAGAAGAAAATACAAGTTGCAACCCTAAAAAACTCCAGCCGACTTGACTATTCGCAAGTTGATTTATGGGTTACTGATTGTGGTCCCCACGTAATTTCTTGAATTTGCTAAGTAGTAATCTACATGTGCAAACCTTTTTCACACATTTCCACATACTTTTGGTAAAGAATTACGTCCTCCAAATATTTTTGCACAATTATTTTTTCAATTGTTTATCCAAGAAATCCATCAACCTAACCTTTTGAATCATCTTTGATTTTGATTCACGTTAACTCCAATTGATCCAAATTGAGTTTAAGTATAATGAACCTACTAATTTGTACAAGAATTGTGCATTAGTTTGTTCTAAATAACAATTCTGCCTCAAATCCCTAATTCCACGAAAAAAACCCTAATTCTATAAAGAGTTGAAATATTAGTCATTTGTAATCAAAATTACTATAATAATACTAAAATTACACCAAAAATACAAAATAAAATATGTAATTAGTCAATTTATCACTTATCAAATTTAAATCCTAAGTGCTTTTCCAAGTCGGTGAAGCAAAACCAATAGCATAATTGAGGGATTACTCTTGATCACACCTAGCACCTTCTAGTTGAGCTAAGAATTCAAATAACTATATTCTATCCTTACAAAGCTACTATTGAATTACTCTCACACTACAAATGAAAAGCACTCAAAAACCTAACCAATTACCTCACAATTAATTACAAGAATACAAAAGAAGTGAGAATTTTTCTTTAAAATTCTCAAAATCACTTGCAACTAATATAGGCAAAAAGTTCTATACTACTTTGCACTATTTGGAATTTTTAGGGAGGTGGAGAAACATCTAGAATTGAGCTCTAACTATCAAATTGAAAATTCTGTCCACACTAGCAGTTACTTAGAAAAATACGTGATCTAGACGTCAGTATGATAAACCGAACGAACACTTCAGGTGTCTGCATCTCGTCCAGTCCAACATTTGTGCCCTCATCCTACACCCTTCTGACCACTTCATTTTAAGCATTTCCAGGCATTGGGATGTCATGCGGTCTTCATACTCGTCCGAATGCAGTCTACATCCTACCTGCAACCTTTTTAGAATTAACCAGACATCCGCATCTTCTCCAACACGTCCGGTTGCTCATCCACATGGTTGATACTTAGCATTTTGAACTTCTTTTTGATTCCTCAATTAATCTGACTTATTTTTGCTACAAAAACAACTTGATAAACTATTAGTATACTTCATCATTAATTTGTTAATCATCAAAACTAAGACGATTTGAGACTATAAAATCTTCATGTTCCAAACATGTTAGTAGTAAATACAAATTACATCTCATTAATTAAGTAATTAAGAGCTTAATAAATTAAACACTTTAATTTATCATTCATGCAAACAATTAATTAACTGTAATTATAGATCAACAGTGGTATCTAGCAGTAAATCACGACCACCCAAGTCGATAAGAAGAATCAAGTGGTTAGATTTTACCTATTAATGACATTCTTACCGTGTAACTAATATCCTTTAACCACGTTGTTCCCTAATTAGTCTAGGAGTATTATTTTAGCATCAACCCCTGTTGACTAATTATTCTTTTCTTCTTCTCAAAATATAACTCCCTTAAAGTACAACCTCAATATATATGTCCACCTTTGCAAAAGATTTCTTAAGTTAATATTTCTAATAAATGGCCATTTGGGATATACTTTCCTACTACCATGAGTGGTGAATCTGGTATCAATTACACTCTTGTTTTGTGGTTTGTGTTATACCTAATATTTACTTTATGAGCGGATCTTTATAAGCAACTAGTAATAGAATAAAACATAGCAATTCACGCTCAAGATACCATAGTAATCTTAAGTCCAAAGATTAGTTACACTTCCAATAAGAGTTCAAATCATTCGTACTAAATAGCTATCCATATGGTGACTTTTAGCGGATCAATCTAATGAATTTGTTCTCTATTAAACATCCTAAGTCAAGTCATTTACTTCTCTCATGGCAAACTTTTCCTACCAATCCTCTCTCCCCTTATATAAGATATGGAATGGGTGCTAACTCGTTGGTAAATTCTAGTGTTTCTAGGTTATTCAATTCTATTCTGTTAAAGGGCAAATCTTCCGACTTCACTTAAGGTTGGCTGTAATTACATATGTCTCCTATATATTTGGACAATTAAAGCTAAATTCAAACCCATGTTATGATTTCACAAATTTCCATCTTTTCATAATTTGTAAAGATAATTATGACATCATAAATAGCTTGTTGCCTAATACTAACATAGGGTGGAAACTTACATAAGGTAAAATTTTTCCTTTAAAATTAATGACATTTGGAGTCTATTTATTTGGATTGAAAATATTTTTCTGTAAAATATTTCAAAATTTTCCTCAATGCCAAAACCAAAAAATATTTTTCTGTATAAAATATTTTCTAATTTTCATCCCTCTGGCAAAAAATAACTTACGTACTTAATATGTTTTTCTAAAAGTTCAAGAGTTATATTAAACCTTAAGTACCTACTTTTTTAATTTCAATTACCAAACTAATTTTTATTTTTTAATTCTTATCAACTAATTTTTTTCACTATCTTGAGCTCCACGGTAATAAAATTATAGTTATATATATTTTAGCATTATATTTTTTAAAGATTAATTATAAACAAAATAATATATAGTTAACTCTAATTACTTGTCAAATATCCATTACAATTTTTATTAATCTTTTTAACTCATATTAACAATAAAAAATTAAAAACATAAAAAAGTTCTATTTTAAAATATTTTCACATTGTCATCCAAATATCAAAAAATTGTAAGGAAAATGACATTTTCATGTAAAATGTTTTCTTAGGAAAATATTTTCCTGAAGAAAAAAATTTTATGTTCAACCAAACGAACCCTTGAAGTTAGCTCCTTTCACATTTGGAAAATTATGCGTACCTACTTGACTTGAAGTTCAAGGATTTATTTTTGAGATGCAAGCACAATAAGCATGAGCATGGTAAAATACTGTCGGGCAATTTCTTAAAAAAGGATGCCTAGTCATTTATAAAAAAATCAAAACCATTTATCGAAATGTCTTTGATGTAATTGCAGGCAAGTACTTGAGGCACTTTGGATTAATAGACCTGATCAAAGGCATGTGGGAGACTTTTTTGTTCTTCCCTCTGTGGACCATCGCTTCAAAAAATACGATAATTTTATGAAGGTTTAGTCATTATGTGACACCAGCTGCAGATTTCCTAAACCTCATGGAATGTTTGTGAAATTAGCCCTTTAGTGCCATACAACTAGAAGGGAGATCTGTGCAATTTTAACATTAAGTGTAATTTACTTTATCAAATATTGACTTGGCATTGCTTGGAAGAAAAGTAGACTGGTTGAATAAGCTGTCAAGACAGCAAATTTAATCGTTTGAAATTGATTTAGTCAGCCACTTGATAAAAAATAAACATAAAGCAAAAGATGGAATTGGAAAAACCGAAGAAGAGATCAACTTTGTTGTGTAGTTTCCATGACAAAAAAGAGATATACTACCAATTATTTGTTTAATATTGCCAGCCATTGAATAGTCAGTTCATCTCTCTTTTCCTTTTTTATTCCAACTACTTTCTAAAGGTATGATCGATGAGCCTTTGCTGCTAATCCAATGAATCGTTGGCCTTCTCCAAATTTGTCCGGAGGATGATCTTCACAGATGAAAGTAGAAACAGCTCTACAAGTTCTGCATCCTCCCCATCTATAGCCACTAACAAGAACAAAAATTCACATCAATATCGCCAACAAGATAAATTTTCAGCTCAAAAATCAACCATGAAACGTGGAAATGCATCCAAGATCAGGCTGCAAATCCAATCTTTGGGCCCTATTTGTAAGTCTAGAAGAAAAATTATTTCTTCTTTGAAAATATCCCATGAAGAAAATGAAGATGCTAGTGATTATGCTCATCAGTTTGCAAAGGAAAGATGGCCGAATCATGATGATGATTCTGGCATGTGGTTGGCTTCAAGTAGTTCTTCCCCTTCATGTTGTTTTGGTGACAAAATATTTGGGAATTTATTGGAGTTATCACTTGACGACTGGTTAGTCTCTGTTCTGTTCTTCTCCAAAAATCCGGTTTTTAGTAAAGCGACTACTTTCTTTGATGGATCCCGAGTAAATCCATTGGAAGAAGCATATTTTGTACTACAAAGAGCATCATCGTTTCAAGAAGAAATTCTGGAAGACAATTGCTTGGAAGAAGAAATAACTTCCTGGTTGATGAACTCTATGGAGGCAGAGGATGAATTTGAACAATCCCGCGAAGATTGCAAAGTTTGTAAAAGCAATTTTGATTTGACTGAAATCTGGGAGTTTCAAGAAGGGATTTTGGACTCATTAGTTGATCTTGAAGATGGTGAAAAGTCAGAGTGGATGTCAGATAGTCAGTTGAACTTTCTCCAGATTGATTTTCCTAGTCCATCTTATAATAGCAGCTGGACTTCTGATATTTTCCTATCATTAGATTCGGTTTCATTCACCGACTGTGCTGGAGATGCTGAATTGACCGAATTGACAAAAATTGAACCTGATGAGCCAATTTTTTGGCCATTTATTCAAAATTTTGATTTGAGCACAGAATTTTCAAGGAATTTCTGCATTATGTCCCCGCGAAAGGAGCTGTAAGGTGTTGCTTCAGAATACTGAAGGGGAGTTCACTGAGAGGCACAACCTTCGGACACTCAAAATTTGCCATCCAAAAAGTTTGGAAAAGAAACGGGGAAGAAGAGGTAATAATGATAAGCAGACTAAGAATTCTCCAAATTAGTCTTCATTACATCATCCTTGAAAAATGCTTTTATGAGACATAAAAATGAACAGAATTTATGGAAGAAACAGTAGATATTGATAAGCATTTTATGTTCTTGGAGGAAGATTTTCCCTAGTTCTAGAACTTCCGTTTGAAATTTGTTAGGCATCCATGGGTTTGATGGCTATGAAGGGATTGAATTAGAGTTCAACAAAGATTCATTTTTCATGCATGACTCTTTGTAAGAGATCTCTATCTGGTAGAAACTTTTGGGACCTTCTACAATTGCTGAGCCTGTTTTTCCTTCTGATTGGCAATTCATAGGAAAAATAACATTTGGAGTGAATTTGGCAGTTGAAAAGTTGGCACTTTATGAGAGTACTCTCAACTTTTGGGAAACATGAATCTCATAGAGCAAATTTTCCAAAGTCAAGCTCGACTGATACTGTGCCAAATTAGTAATAGGAATATGGTAAAGACTGGCAGAAATGATAGAGGGAATTGCAATCTTTCGGAAAGTGAGGCAGTTTTTTTAATTTTCTGTTAAACTGGTCATATCACTTGATAAGACATAAGACAAGGTGCTTTGTCTTGTTATCCAGTCTTTATACTTTTTTTTTTTTTTATTTTATCAATCGTTGTTGTATTACATTTTTTTTTATCAATCGCTGTTGTATTAGATGCTTGTTACCTCACATAAGTGTGGTGAAACTCCCAACCCCAAACTTTTTGTCATACGCAATTTGAGAGTAAGACTTCCCGAAATTACTTAAACCTCTCCTTCCCAAAAATTTCCTAACTGCTGCAGGTCTTGGAAGTCTCCCCCTAATCACTGGGCTGGCTTTTCTATATCTTTGGGAATTTGTTTAAATTTTTATTTCGGAGTCAAAACAGCAATGCCAAAAGCTATTCAATTAGCCAGTCATCACATACACAATAATGAGCGGAATTCTGAGTTGCTAATAATAGAAAATCAGATTTCTTAAGTTTTCTTTTTCAATGTCAAAAAAGAGTACCGCGTATTCAGTCTGCTTGTGTTTGTGTAATTTTTTTATGCAAACATAATCCAAATTAATTGTTCACAAGCTCACAAAACTGTCATCATCTATTTTTCTTTTTCCCTTAAAAACGATGTAATTTAGCACAATACGGTAATAATATTTCTTTTCTCATATTTGCATGATAAATAATGATAAATTTTTACCAAATTACCTTTTATTCCAAGTTAATAAGTAGCATAAAACCACACACTTTTCCACAGGAAGTGAAAGAACTGTTATTTATGCTGAATTTATGGGACTCTAAAAACAAGGAAAACGGCTGGGAGGGAACAAATGGTCAGCAAACTGGTGAACCGAAGTGGAGAAAAAAGAAGTAATAAATCATGAAGTTCGAACGTGTTAAAAAAAAAAAAAAAAAAAAAAAAAAAAAAAAAAAAAGAGGTGGAAGATGAACATTAAATGAGGAAAAAGGCATTTTTAACATTTTCAATTGATCGAATTTGACGGTGACTTGTCGTCTGTTTAGTACGATGAAGAATATTGATGTTTTAAATTAGTTTCTTAATATAAGATTTGCAAACGCGAATTTAAAATTGAGTTTCTCGATCTCGTATAGATACTAATATGCAAAATTCGACTGAAGTTAAAAATGAGAATCTCAACTTCTCTGAGAATATGAAGATGCATTTTTTAATATTGATTTCAATACGATTTATAAAACAACTAAAGCAGTCAGCGTCATTCTCATGAATTCAAATTTGGGAAGCTCAATTTCTGACAAATTCTGTGAGTGACTTAACTAATAAAAGAGACGACAATATTAATCCCAACTTCAAGTGAAATTTTCAAGAAAAATAACATAACTTTCACTTGAAATTGGGAATATCAACTTCAAGTGAGGTTTTGCTCTGTGTGTGTGTGTGTGTGTGAGAGAGAGAGAGAGAGAGAGAGAGATACACTTCACTGAGTAGAAAGGAGCTCAGTCACGAGCAAGGGGGAAGAAGGAGATCAAAAGCACCTTTAAATTAAAAAAAAATTTGTGTTGTAAAAATGTTTGGACCTTTGTATTGTAAAGACGTGTGCAAAACTCTACGGTAAATTTGTGATTACCAAGTGCTTGAGAAAAATTCTAAATAATTTGTGTAGATAATATAATTTTATAGGCTGTTGACTTCATTCTGAGTTTGATAATCACTTATAAGTTATATGGTGGCAGTTTTAGTGGCTCTACGAGTTTATTGAGCATGTAAAAGTTTGTATGTGATAGATATCAGGCATTTGAAACATACTTTTGTAAGATTGAAACTTAAAAGTTAATCTCTGTTATATTATATGTTGATGAAGGGTCATGATAAGAGTATTCGGACTACTCAAATATTATTATGAAGGGAATTTTAATGTCTTAAGTCTTTTTTTCTTTCTTTCCTTCTACTCCTTTCTTTTATAGGTTCCATTTATTTCTTTCAATTATTAAATGTAAGTTTCCTTGTCAAATAATAACTAAGATGACTTGAGATTGGTAGATAATCAACATCAAGTGTTAAAGACTAGGTAAATGAATAAACAAGACTAAAATATGGCCATAAACTTAATCAAATGATGATATCAATAGCTTAATCTTAAACCTAGTTTGGTTCAATTTAGTTCAACATAGTAAGGATGAAATTAAGCACATATATGAAAGGAAACAAGCATGCATGAATGAAACTAGAAAAAATAGGATAAGAACGCTCAATTATGGCTACAACTCTTCTTCGTTCATTTCATCAAACATGTTGAGTATAAGTTCTTTAAAAGTCTTATTGCAAGAAAGTGATAAATCCTACAAACTAAAAAGAAAATACACTCTAAGTATTTCCAGTGAGTGCTCTTCCTGCCAAGTTATGGTTCAAGCATAAACCAAGCCTAAAACCAAGCATATCCTCTATGAATTACAAAGGCATATATTTATAGGAAAAACTCTAGCTCAAGTCCTTGTCTAAGTTGAAGATTTAATGATGAAATTTGATTCCAAATCTTGAAAAAGTCTTCTTTGAGCTTTGCAATGATCTTCTAGGGCAGAGAGAATGTAGCTAGACATTGGAAATATCTACAAAAGTTGTGTAAACAAGTTACAATTTGTAAGAGCCGACAACTACAACTTAGAGTCAATTCGTGAGTGCAATTTGCGGGTGAGCAAACCCTGATCACTTTTTCTTCCCATTTTGCTCTTTTCAAAATTTGGTTATCTCTTCTATGCCCTTAAGACCTTTTTCCACAATTGAACCATAGTTGATTTGGTAGAATTTGATGAAGAAAATATTTTTCGGAAATTTTCAAGAACAGTACAACTTTGAATCCACTTTGATTTTGATATAGCTTGTGCTCCAATTGGTCTAGCTTGTGCTCCAATTGATCCAAATTGTATTTGTTAATTATTTTCCTGCACAATCACATAAACTTGTGCATTAATTTGCTCAAAATAATAATTCTACCTTAAAACCCTAATTTCCGGACTAAAAATCTTAATTTTAGAGCAATCCTTGATTTGATGAAAAGTTATGAAATTGAGCCATTATAGACACCAAATTTTGACACACCATTTATTTTCAAACATTGGAGGGCATGTTTGCACTTTTTGGGACAAATTTTAATTTTTCAATAATTTGGGGGGCAAAATAGTAATTTTATCTATAAATATTTTTCTATCAGCTTTTGGGGAGTTTTAAATTCATATTTTTACTTTTATATATGAATTTGTTAATTTCTTATGATTTTTCTGAATTTAATTGGTGTCCTTTATATTTTTACCAGCATAAGGGCAAAATGGTAATTTCGCCTCGCGAATACCATTTTAGCTCATTTTTAGTTCCAAATTCATTTTTCTAATTCTTTAAGCATGTTTTTGAATTTTCTTAATTTTTTTAGAGACGATTACTATTTGTTCTATGAATTTTAATTGCCCAAGGGCAAAATCATTATTTTACAAATTAAATTCATTTTTCACCAAGTTTGAGTCAAAGATGCATCTTCTAGTATTTTAAGCTTATTTGTAACTTTTGATAATTTTTTTGAGGTCAATAGCTATTTTTCTATAAATTTTCATTGTTTAAAGGCAAAATCGTCATTAAATTCATTTTTTGTCAAATTTTGAGTCAAAAAGGCATTTTCTAATGTTGTAAACTTACTTTTAATTTTTGATAATTTTTTTAGGCTAATATCTATTTTTTATGTATTTTTGTTGTCCAGGAGCAAAATCGTCATTTTACACCCCGAGCGCGTTTTTTATCAATTTTGAGCTCTAGTTTTATTTTTGAAATCTACTGTGAATTCTTTTTGAAAATTTAGAGGTCGTTGTCATATTCTTTGTATTAATTTTTAATTTTAGGGTTAAAAGATATATATATTTTTTAATAAAATTAACATTTTTAATACCCATGGCATTTTCGTTATTTCATAGGATTCTTGGCCAACAAGACAAGCGACCTATAAATACCCCGCAAAAAAAAAGGAGAAAAATCAGAAAACCCTACAAACGCTTTGATTTTTGCACCTTAAGAATCAAACACACACACTTGACACCTACAAAAACACACACTAGCGCCGTTTCTTCCACAAAAAAAATTCTACTGTTCATCTTCTCTCATAAATTACTATTCATCGCCTCCTTCAGGGACCATCTATTCATCATCAAATCATCTTGAAACTTAAAAGGGTAAGTTTTTCTCTTTGTTTCTCATTTTGATTCATTTTATTCCATTTTCTCTGTGAATCTGATTGCTTGTTTTTTTTATATGGATTTTCTTGTTAAATTTTGTTTCTATTTTTGGGTCGCTTCTGGGCTTCTTTATTTTTGTTTTTGTTTTTTTTTTCTGTTTTGGTTTAGACTTTGTGGTTTTGTTTTGTTATTGAAATTTCATCTCTTCCACTGAACCTCCATCACCACCCAAAAACAGAAATTCAACAATCTCTCCCGAGACCATTCAAAATCATCACACAGTTGAACTAGTTTGTCACAGCTCCTAAACAATCCCTATCTTCCTCAGCAGCCACCATCTCAAACCAATTTCATCGTTGCCCCATAACAGAACCACCAATCTCCATCCATCACTAACCTCCCCTGCCACAAGAACCAGCAAATCAAACCAAAACTATCACCACCAAGCCACCAGAACCGCCACAAAGCCAGTCCACTCCACCTCCAGTAGCTTCAAACATGCAGAAAAACACACAATCAAAAGCCAAACTAGCCCCAACAGCCACCAAAAGCAGTCCTAGAACTACCATTTGCCTCAATCACCGCTATTGTTTTCAACCCTTCTCTGTCACAACCAATAGCCCCGGTCACCACCAGTCCCTGCGCGTAACCACCCATACAAAACCTCCAACTCCTATTTCACCATCACCACTTCAATCCATCCCCTACCTTGCTACTCCTGTTCACCAACCCAAGCCAATACCCAACAATTGACACCACCAATCTAGCCCTGCAGCCAAAACCAGTCAATTAATTCCACCACCACAAGCCCTCAATTGCAAGCCATCATCATCCTCATTGGCCAACCACAAAATCAGTCCAAAATAGCATCACAACAGCATTGAATCATTCGAACACAGCCATAGTTCCCACCCGAAATAGCCCTCCAACGCCACCACAATCTATCACTTGCAGAGAAAAATAGTCATATTCCCCTAAACCAACACAAACCCACAACTACCAGTCATCAATCAACCCCACAACCCTTTAAATCACCATGCATCGGTATTATTATAACCTTCATAGCATCAAACTCACCTGGGTCTTTTGAGCTTTAGTCGCATCTAATACAGAAAATTATTCTTTGTATAAATTAGTGCGATGTGTGATGAATTATTCATCGAATTTGGGGGTTTGACAGAAGAAAATCGACTGAAGAGGAATTAGAGAGTGATGTGGAGGGAGAAAAGAATAGAGAGAGACGTGAGAGAACTGAGAATTGAAAAGAGGGAAAGAAAGAAATGAGGGAGAGAGTGAAACCGAAAAGGAGAAGAGAAATGGAGAGAACACAGAGGGGAATTGCCACGGAAGACAAACAAAAGAGGAAGAAATTTGGGAGAGAAACAAGACTGAAAAGAAGGGAAATAGAATTCAAAGATCGAGAGAGAATAGAGAGAGGAAGAAGACGAGAGTGAGAGAGGGGGAAACAGATTCGGGAGAAAGAACTAAAGAAGAAAGAGAAGCTGGAGCCAAAAAAAAAAGTAGAGAAAGAGAGAGAGGAGTGAGAAAGAAATTTCAACTATGAAGATGAAGACGACCTATGGTGAGGGATGCTGAAGATAATTTGGGGTTTTTGTGGGCTTATTTTTTTATTTTTTTTATTTTTATTATTTTTCTTAATCTCAATTAATTAGTGTTTTGTTTCACCTAGTTTGATTAGTTAACTCACCTAGCTTAATTAGTTGATTAACTCAGTCATTAAACTTAGTTTAGTCTCCAATTTGATTTGGGTTTTTATAATTTTGTATTAGTTTATCTTTTCCCATTTTTTTATAAAAAAAAAATAATAGTTGCATTTCAGCCCTTGGAATTTGAGTGGTATCAACATATATATATATATATATATATATATATATATATGTACATAATTTTTTTGTTCTTTTCTTTCTTTTCGCATTTAAGTCTTTATTATTTGTAGATCAACCCCAAAATTTTAATTTTTTTTCAATTAACTCCTATTAATTTACCATTTTTTTTGCCCCCATATTATGCAAATTTTCAATTGTTACCCCTTAAGTCTTATAAAAATTTATTTTAGTCCCTTAGTTTCATAGAATTTATATTTTTGCCCTTATTTTGTTATGATTTCATATTTTAGCCATTATTTCTTTATGCCAAGGTTCCTTGACTTGTTTGTTTATGTTGATTAGCATTTTTGGTACCGGGTCTCCAAAGAGGTATATCGACTTCTTGTTATTTTCCTCTTTATGTGCTCCAATATGCTCCAATGTGATTTTATGCATTATTTTAATTTGTTTATTTCTTATTTTGTATATTTGTTGCATGTTCATGTATTTAATTTATTTAATTTATTTAATTTTTATTATTATTATTTTGAAAAAATATTATATTTTGTATTTAGCTAGTCAATGTAATAGTTAGATGATTTTTCTCATATTTTGGCAAAAATTGTGTAATTAGATAGAAAATGTAATAGATAGGGCATTTTAATTTCCCCCCTTAAATTGTAAATCAAACCACCCAATGTAATAGTTAGGGTTTATTTGCTTTTGTGTGCTTGTATGCTTATATGTTTTACCGCTTTCTTTAGGATTTTGCATCTAGATATTATATCTATGTGTTATGTGCTCCTACTTGGCTTTATATGTCTTTATATATTTAATTTGCTTTTAATTCATGCTTTATTATTTAAATTCATGTTTTATGTTATTCCGTCACCATACTAGTCCAACGCTAGTTGTGGCTTCATTCTTTTTCTACTAGTCCAACGTTAGTGGGATTTTTTTTAGAACGGGCTAGTCCAACGCTAAACCCTTAGGACATTTTAGTGTTAGGTGCATTCGTGTGCATTTCACATTTCATACACTTTTAGTTCTCTTTCCATTTGGTGTGATTATTATTATTATTATTATTATTATTATTATTATTATTATTATTATTATTATTATTATTATTATTTTGACATATCCTTAAATGCATGACATCTAGGTTGCATCTCACTTAGAAATTAAGACATTCGTGTGATTCGACTAGAAATAGTCGTCTACTCACGTGAGAAGCGGTGGCGTACGGGCCGTTCCCCCCTCCATGAGTATAAACATTCAGTCACGAGTTATTAGTCCCCCGTACCCATCATGTTGCATATACACCTTCTTTCTTCACTTAATATATATTACTATTATTTTCTTTTCTTTTTGCATCACATTTTGCATAAAAACTCGTGACTCCCTCGAGGTCTCGACTCGGGTTTCGCAATTAATGCGATAATTCCGACCAAGCCTCGACGGAATATGCCGACCCTCTCGATATTCATATTTAGATTTAGGATTTGCATTCATATAGATACATTCGAATGTGATAGAATCTAGGGTTAATTTAGGAAATTTTGATTAAACCTCGCAACTAGTCTCGGCTAGGTTGAAAAGGTGCCTTAGGCGCAAGCTTTTGCCTTCCCTTTCTTCAAATGTGACTCCCGAACCTTTTTTCTCTCGTTTTTCGTAGACCGGAGTCGGAAAAGGGTTTTAAATAATCTTTCTGAAATTTTATTTTGTTTTTGTTAAAATGATTTTTCGGGTGACTTGGTACACCTTAACTTAATACCAAGTGGCGACTCCATTTTTTTTAAAATAAAATAAAACCTGTTTTTAAAAAATCAGTTGGCCAAAACTGTCGCATTTTTAGTCTCGGCCTTACTTTCTTTTAAAATACCATTTTTCTTAAAATACACTTTTTTTACTAAAATTTGATTTTTCTCACACACGCACGATTTTTCCAAAAATCTTTATTTTCAAAAGGGTCACCGCGACCGGACCGTCTTTTCGGGATGCGACAATCAACGACCCCACTAGCACCCTTTGCTTAGGATTTTTTAGGACGCGACAGCCATTTTTATATCAAAAATACTAAAAACACACTGAATATATATAGATATATATAACATTATGCTAAAATAGATAAAATTATCACTTATTAGTATCTCACATCACTTTGTATTTTTAGTAAGATGGAGATGATGATTAAGACCTATGTTTTAAGGTAGAGCATCCCGAATTAGAACCATTAGAAGAGTTTGAAGTTCGAAATCTATGCATAATTTGGGTGATTGAAATACAATCTTGAAATTTGATGTATGAAACAAATTGTTCTTGTATTTTTGTAGTCAAATTCTCTCGGTCTTAATTAGGTGTTAGTGACTTAAGAGATAGAGTTAACAATTCTAATTTGTTTCAATTCAAAAAATACGAATGATGTTGATAGAAATTCAGCATTTTGCACCAAGAACAACTGCAGTCAATTTTTGGAAAAAAGAAAGATCTTGAGAGGACTTAATTGGTACGGTCTTGCTACTTTGGAGGACCAAATTAAAGCGTTTTTGTTTTGGGATACCGAATTGAAATTTTCGTCACAATAGAAATTAGAATTAATCCTTAATACTATTGTGAGTGCAATGGTGTGAAATGGTAAGATTTTTTTAGCATACTGATTCTTCCTTTACCCTAATCCCAGATTTTCCCAACGAATTATGTAGATACAACGTTCTACCATAGCACATATTTTCTTCCAAATCTTATTTTACTGATTACTATAACGTTTAGGAAAGAAGTAATTCCACCTGAAAAAAAAAAAAAAAAAGTAATTCCACCTTCCTTTACCTCAACTTCCGATGGCTTCCTTTTCCACAAAAGAATTCTTTGTTCAAAGGACCCGAGGAAAAGGCGGTACGTGTAAAACAAAAAAGGCAAAATTTGAAGGGCAATGTCACCATTCACTGCCCTCAAAACTAGGTTCCACATCTCTCTCAATATCTCTGCTCAAAATCATCAACACATCTTTAATGTTTCTCTTCGTCGACCTATGGGATTTTCACGGTATAAAATTCGCTCGTTTCAATAAACAAATTCTGATCCCATGGGGGCCTGCATGTCGATGCCAGCCAATTCAAGTTTCTTGAAGAGAACAAAGAATCAGAAGGCTATAAATGCATCATCTGATCAGGGAAACAGCAATAATGGTGGCAATGCAGCAGCAGCACCAGCACCACCCCGGAGCCAAAGGATCTCGCGGCCCGTGACAGTTCTGAGAGATCCTGATGGACATGACATTTTCCAGAGGTTTAAGTTTGGGAAGGAACTTGGAAGGGGAGAATTCGGCATTACATACCAGTGCGTTGACAAAGAAACTGGGGAAAATCTAGCATGCAAAAAGATATCAAAGAGCAAGCTTAAAACGGAGATCGATGTCGAGGATGTTCGAAGGGAGGTTGAGATTATGAGACATTTGCCAAAACATCCTAACATTGTGAGCTATAGAGCTGCTTATGAGGATAAAGAGGCTATTTATCTTGTTATGGAGCTTTGCGAAGGTGGAGAGCTCTTTGACAGGATTGTTGCAAGAGGACACTACACGGAAAGAGCTGCTGCTCTTGTTACCAAGACCATTCTTGAGGTTGTCAAGGTAATATATATATATATTTTTACCCTTTTCTCCACAATATTTATATTCAGTATTTTTTTAATCGGATGTAGCCCCATGGCTAACTCCTTTTAAATGGTTTTTTTTTTTTGGCATTTTTTTAAAAAATATATACTATAGTAACTTTAAAAATTTTTCTCGATAAATGTAATTATAAAATATAAAATTAATTAAAAAATATATTTAAAGTTTTTAAAATACGTGTTTATGAAAAACAAAACCGAACAAATGGAGATATAGTTCCATTCTTGTTCTCGGCGCTCTTTTCGTCAAAAACAGTGCAGCGATTTCTTATTGTTGGCCTTCGGGAGTAGATGAAGATGCAAAATTAAACTACATTGTAGAACATCCTACTTATTAATCAATTTCATATTGCATGCTTCGTTGCAAGAAATTCGGATTGACTTCCTTTTACAAACTATCTATTACTTAAAAGTCAAGTCTTAGTAAGATTTTCACTAGCGTTACATAACCTGCTTAATTAAATTAAGCACAGCAAGTGATGCCAGCTGAAATTTCTGTCAAAATGGTTTTTAACATTTGCTAATATTTGAACATAATTGGCATGATTTGAATAACATCATCTTTGAATAGCTTTGTAAGTGTCTCACCGTGATTTTAGAGATATAATTCAACATTATATTACTCAAAACTTCATAAATATCATGAGATATGTGTAGTTTTACAAGACTATAGACAACTAAGGACAAAAGGATTATAACATACAAGCTTCATAAATGTTTCACTACAGGACTCATTTGACATGACTATAGATAATCAAGGATAAAGGGCTCAATATTTGCTGCCCTTTAGACATGATTCTAGATGATTGACGTCATTCCAACGAGGTAATCAGATTAGTAGTAGTACTTGAGATGTCATTGTATGTGCCCTTGGCTTTAATTTGGAGGGAGAAAGTAAGAACCAAGTCAAATACAAATATGTACCCAAGATGCTAAGCTTTTCTCAGATAAAGTTAAAAATTAATCATTAATTTAAGTGTGCAGTATAAAAATTGCCAAATTGCTATTATTATTATTTTTTTTTGGGGGGTCCTTTTTGAACAAAATTTTTCTTTATTAGTCTGCTGCTGGCTATTGTCTGCATATAATTACATATGTTTATTGTAGGTATGCCACGAAAATGGAGTTATACATCGTGATCTTAAACCTGAAAACTTTTTATACGCAAATACAAGTGAAAATTCACCCTTAAAGGCAATAGACTTTGGCCTTTCCATATTCTTTCAGCCTGGTATGCCCACGAATTTAAATTCTTCAAATATATTGATATTACTACTTACTGAAGATATGTGGCCTCAAAAAGTGATAATTAGAATGTGATGGTAGGTCAGCATTTTTCTGAAATTGTGGGAAGCCCATATTACATGGCTCCAGAAGTCCTTAGACGTAATTATGGATCAGAAATAGATGTTTGGAGTGCAGGAGTAATTCTTTACATCTTATTATGTGGAGTTCCTCCTTTCTGGGCAGGTAACTATATATCTTCTTTATTCTTTACCTTAAAAAAAAAAAAAGACAATTAGATTTTTCGCTCAATAATTAGGGCTGTGACTATTGTATGCTTTAATTTCCAATGTTTCTTAGTTTGGTACATAAACTTATGAATTTAGTCGTGTAATGTGACCAATCTGCTAATTCTTTTTCTGGCATTTTAGCATTTGATGTAACCTTGAAAATTAATGAGACCATTATCTGTTAGGGCAAGAAATTAAAATCTGTACCTTAAGACCGAAACACTGCAATTTTGGATAAGAGGGATAGTTTTAAGGTACATTAAAAGTCACATTTCTTAGGAATTAATTTATCCCTACCAGTAAATAGTGTACAAAAGAGTCCACAATCTAACCCCTATAATACGTTGAACCCAAGTTACCGATTGTGTTTGCACAAGGGAATCCAATCCACTAAGCACTCAAGTCAGTGTTTGACAGATTTGTTGAAAGGAGAAATAAGAAGATAACAGAATTAACATCCAAGACCAACATTATTGCATAAGTATGCAACTTTTGTCCAAGAATGAAATTTCAATTATCAATTTGGTTTATGTGGTTCTTAAGACTAGATCTACTTAACTGTTGGATTGTCATGAATCAACTGAAAGTTTAGAGTTCAAATGATTGCAACTTCAAGACCATCATAAAATTGGGACATTCAAAATAGGAACACAAACAAAAGGAAAAGAACGAAAATACCTTCTTAGCAGACATTAAAGTGACTCTCTAGAAAATGTAACTTTGATCTTTTATGTTTAGGCGTGGACTTTAACGTAAAATAAGAAGTCTTTAGAAAGATTCTAAGGCATTGGTTATACAGGATAAGTTTTATAATGAAAATTATAATATAATTAATGAAAGGACCAGATAGATCTCGGCACAGACTCTAGGGGCTTGCTAAGGTTTTCCAGAAAGTTTAACTGTTTGAGAACTATATAGAAGCTTTTGAAACAAACTGATGGACTGCAATTGTAATTTAAAGATATAAAATTTCCTTTCTTTATTTTCTTTAAATGGGGTTTGGCTGTAACTAGCACAGAAACTGAAGAAGGAATTGCTCATGCAATTGTTCGGGGAGAGATAGATTTTCAAAGGGATCCTTGGCCTAAAGTTTCGCAAGATGCTAAGGATCTTGTGAAGGGAATGCTTGAAGCAAATCCTTTTTCCAGACTGACAGTAGAGGAAGTCCTCGGTAAGTACATTACTCTGTTAAAATGCATAGACAGAACAAGTAACTGATGTTCCTCTTTCATGTGTTCTCTCTTTTAAGAAAATGAATGGATCAAGAATGCTGACAAGGTCTCCAATATTCCTTTGGGAGAACGAGTTCGGACAAGGATTAAACAGTTCTCTTTGATGAATAAATTCAAGAAGAGGGTTCTCAGAGTAAGTTCCACAAAATTGACTCTATATTAAGGATGTATTTACTTTCGGTATAAAGAAAACTTTCAACATTTCTCTAAATTCATATCACTTAAGCATAGATTGTACCTTTTATTTGCAATATCAAACGTCCAATCTTTCACTGCAATTAAGGATTTGACATTTACATAATGCTTTCATACAGGAGGCACAAACCTAAGGTTATTTATGCAAATAAAATCTGGGATTATCAGTTCATGAAGTATTAGCTTCCTAAGCCGCAACTGATTGAAAATCCCAATGCTACAAGACAAATTGTATGCTTTAGCTCAACATGTATCAATATATCTATGTCATTACACAGGAACTGCTATCAAAATTGACAATATATATGCATTATGTCTGCACTCTGGTTAGAGAGCTTTTGGATTCTAAAACATATTTCGTATCTAGGTGCCTACTAAATATAGATAACTCCTGGTGATGCTCAAATATAAATCCATGTTTTAGTATGATCTACCTTTTTTCTATTTTGTCATACATGGTTCTTCAATTATACATTTATAGAATCCCCTCCGACCAAAACAAGAAACGCACTAAATAACTTGGTAAAATACTGGTCATTAGACTCGTAGATCAGATCTATCTCTAAGTATTTGTCACTAAAATGTGGCTCTTGTATTCATCGCATGGTCTACAAGTTGATGTTGTTCTCCAGCTACAGTGAGCATTCAATGTCTACATATTTGACAGGTGGTAGCGGATCACTTGCCAGACGATCAAGTAAATGGAATCAAACAGATGTTCTATACCATGGATACCGATCAAAATGGAAGCTTGAGTTTCCAAGAGCTCAAAGATGGTTTAAACAAACTATGCCTAGATATTGCTGATCCTGATGTTCAGCTACTAATTGACGCTGTGAGTTTTCTCAATCAAATTCCAATAGAACATAACTTTTCTGAAAAAGAAAATCAATCTTCTTGAATTTGTTTAATGCATAGACCTTTTTTTAATAGAAATCACGCATTGTCTGGTATGTTAATTGTGTATGGTAGGATAGGTAACTGTTCTCGGTAAAGGCCAAAGAGCCGCATTGAAAATTTTTCTCCATCAGATTTTCATTTGTAGCAAATACTTCCGCAGTTAAAAGTCGATTGTTTTTATTTTCAATTTTATTTATATATATATATATATATATATATATCATTGTGCTTATTCTTTCATTTCAAAAAAATTTAAATGAAATGTAACTTCTGAACATTTTCATAAAATCACAAATACAGGTGTATTAAATACACTTTTCTTCCAGTACAATTTAAGTGATTTGCAACTGAAAGTTATTCATCTTTTAGATACTAAAATTTTTTTGTGTGATTCTTTTTAACACCCTGTTAAAAGCACTTGAAATTCATTCCAAAATGTAACATCTTTCAAATACTAAAAATTCTTTGTAAAACTTTTGTTCTACACCATGAAAAGCAATTATCTATCTTCTTCTTCTTTTTCCAAACAATTGTTGCTGAAAAATATAGTCAAAATTTGAAGTCATAACATCAAAATTGTTTAAGTATTCCTTTACATTTTTGTAGATAATATATAGCTGGTACTATGATATAAATATTAACACAAAGGTGTTTTGTCAAACTTATTGTATATTCAACTACCATTATACTTAAATCATAATGATTATAAGTTTTTATTTTCAAAATAATTTTGTTAAAAAAATTGTGATTTTTCTCTCTTTATGAATATATGGTTGGTAAAAACTTAAAATAAGTTTTACAAATTAATTTAATGTCTTCTAAAAGATAGAAACTAAATTTTTCCTTACTGTGAAGAAAGACCTATTAAATCAAATAAACATTGTTTTATATTTGTGATGTGCAAAGCGTATTTTTTTTAACAACGATATGATATCATATGGTATTATATTCATTATGAAATCTATTCTTTTTCCATTTTCTTCCAAACTATAAAAGTAAATTAAGGTCCTGACCTATCCTTTATATGGCAAATTGTCTAAAAAGTTTTTTATCTTTTTTTCTTTAAATTCTTTTACATGATCCAATCATAATTGAGTTGTTAGAGAATCCTTGTCTCATTTAAGAATTTTTTGATAACAAAATTAAGGTTCTCTTAATAAGTGAAACTATAATGCAAAATCCAATTAAATTTCATTTTTAATTTTGGAAAATATTGCTATGTATTGTACTACTTTTAGTAATTGGTCTTATGTTTATTTAAAATTTTGCATTGACAACACGTATCTGTATCTTTTTCATCATTTATAATCGTTACCCTTAAAACGTGTATATAACTTAGGTAATGCCTAATATGCTGTTTGAAGTTTGAACTACATATGCAATTGTTTAAACTACTTCATCAATCACCAAGCTTTTATTTGACATTAATCAAAAAATTAAAAAAAAAAAGGACATAGATAATTTCTTGCTATAATGATTGAATGATTTGTGAATATATTCAATAATTAGTAAAGTGCAGTTTAATGTATGGAGAAAAAATCATTAGTTAATAACTTTAAACTCATGTTTTGTTGTAGGAAATATATATATATATATAAGTCTTGTTAAATTATTGTAGTGGATTTATTATTGTGTTAGTTGATTTTCAACAATGGAGAAAATTTATTGGCTTATCAAATTATCTATCCAATGATATTTACATAGGTA
The DNA here is from genome assembly GCA_024721245.1 of Mitragyna speciosa. Classification (NCBI taxonomy): domain Eukaryota; kingdom Viridiplantae; phylum Streptophyta; class Magnoliopsida; order Gentianales; family Rubiaceae; genus Mitragyna; species Mitragyna speciosa. Next base: position 11,793,062 of record CM045571.1, read on the forward strand.
ATAAGCGTTAAAAATTTGTTGATAGCATGGTAATAATTAATTGAAAATTAATTATTTTTCTTCACACATTGTGTTCATTTATTTATAAATTGACTAATTGAATTGTGATTAGAAGTTAAATTTGGAATAAGAAAACTAAGACCAAATTGTGTTAACACACTAACACTTATCATACTCTTACATAGATGGATGGATGAATATTGTTTGTTACAGATAGGTAGATAGTTACGTGCCTAGTCAGATGGACTAATATGTACATAAATGGATCTTTAAATTTCTTTCCCTCTCTAAATGGACTTTGACCGGCATAAATGATCAACAAAATGTGTTTTGACTTATATATCACACGAATTCTGTAAAGTTTATACCCTGAGAAAGTTATTCAAAACAATTAGCTCTCATAATTTAGCTACAATATCAATTTTTGTTTCAATAATTCATATTCTTCTACTTCAAAACTCATCCTTGAATTGTTCACTCTGTATAGCACCTCCGCCCTCTATAGGCCAATGCCATTTCTGCCAACCATACAGGCCCTTCTTCCATGTCTAGCCTTTGCGTTTCGTGTACTGTATACAGTTGAAGTTGGTGATGTTTCAACTAAGATTAATTGCAGCGATTTAACAAAAAATTCTTGTTTTTCTCTGAAGGCTGATTTGGATGGAAATGGGACGCTTAATTGTGAAGAGTTTGTCACAGTAGCTGTCCACCTGAAAAGGTTAAGCAGTGATGAGCAATTGCTTCAAGCTTTTAACCAATTTGACAAGAATGGAAGTGGATACATTGAGTTCGAAGAATTGAGAGAATCTTTGTTAGATGAACATCTTGGTCCAAATAACGATCAGTTTGTGCAAGATATCATATTCGATGCTGACTTGGACAAGGTAATGAACCGTATTATCATTACACCACTTGTATCTACTATTAAAAGGAGTCTTTTATTTGTCAAAATAATAAACTATTAAAATTATAATATTATTTTGCTTAGTTACTAATTAGAATATAACAAAACGAACTAAACTGCACCATAGTGCTGTAAAAGGCTGCGAAAGGCACTCAGGCACGCCTTGGGGCTCACCTTGGGTTGAGGCGACCTTAAAACGCCCAGGCCAATGAGATTGGGCTTTTGCCCTCGGGACATATGTCATATGTCCAATTGCCTCATATGCCTCAGAAATCAAGCACAAAATTCGGAGGTTTTATTTTTTTTTTTTTTTTTAAAAAAGTAAAAAAGATGAGAAGAAACTCCAGAAAAGAAGAATGAAGGGTCAAGACAAAATACTTTTCGAGGCTAATCATAAGTTTATCATTGATGCCTTGGTGGACCTGATTAATCCAATGTTTTATTTAAATTTTTATTATCCTTGCAAAATGTAGTGCTTCAATAGGAGGAGTGTTCGGGAAGGGCATTTTGGTATTTGACGAAGCACTATAGGGAGAGGGTGATGAATAAGTAAAAATTTTTCAACCAAAAAAAAATACATTTTGCAAAGTTTAGCCTTTATACTCATTCTGATGTTATTTCTTACATAACAAAGTTTTTGTTTTTTAATTTTTCTCTCTCAAAACTTCGTTTCTACTCGGTAATACATTAGGATCCCTAATTTCACGACCGCATTTTGTCCCTTATTATCTTAACAAATCTTAAATATTTATTGGCACATTGAATTTTAATTATTATTATACGTAAGTTAATACACAATTTAGTTATTTAATTGATAAAAACCTAAAATTCACGGACTCCCACACCATGCCCCGGGGCTTTCGTCCGTGCACAGAAGAGTAGAAAACGACTCATTAAACACCTCCGCCTTTTACAACATTGCTGCTAAGACGGTAGAATTCAAGTGGTTCTGTCATTTTATTTTGTAAGGCACAGGATGATTAAAATTTGGCTAAATATATGAAGTGAAGTTAATACTTTTAGGAACCAACTGGAGATTCAAAATAGTTCAATTACCAGAACTTGTCTAAATAATATGGTTATTTCAAAGGTTTTTGCCTTTTTCTCACACGCTATAATTGCACCATATAATCATCACATGATGCCTAAACAACTTGACATCTATTTTCACGAGTAAATATATGTAATTTTGTTGAATTTTTGTATTATATTTACAGGACGGAAGGATAAGTTATCCGGAATTCAAAGCAATGATGACTACTGGCACAGATTGGAAAATGGCTTCTCGGCAATACTCTAGAGCAATGCTAAATGCACTTAGCATGAAATTGTTCAAAGATAAATCAATGCAGCTCAAACTTTGATCTCTTTTAAGGTTCTGCAAAGAAAATTCTCGTCTCTAGAAATTTGAACAAGTTTAGCAAATATGATGATATTGAACATGTAACACATTTTTCCGGGATCTCACTTCAATTTCCCTCTTCCAATATGTAGTGAAGATGCCCTAAGCTTCTGAACTAATGGTCTACTTTCATTTCCCATTTTGATCATTGCCTGAAGTGAATGGAGACAGTGACCATTGAACCTCCATTTGAGAGTGGGAGAATTGGGTCTTAGCAAGCCCCCCAATTCAATCCTGAAAAGACAGTCTATTTGTCGCTCAAAATGAAAAAAGATTTCAACTATTTTTTTTTAATTGAAATCTAAATTTCAATAGTTTAGAATTAGATCTTAGCAAGCCCCCCAATTCAATCCTGAAAAAATAGTCTGTTTGTCGCTCAAAATGAAAAAGGATTTCAACTATTTTTTTTTTTTCATTGAAATCTAGGTTTCAAAAGTTTATCTTATGTTATCAGCACTGATATCCCCAAATAGAATATGATCATGGAAGGTTCAAGAACATAATAAAAGTTAGAATGTGTATTTAACATTATGCAAATAATACAGTCTTGATTAAGTTCATAAGTTTCTCCTAGTTCTATTTTATCAAAATTAGAACCTATCTTAATTTGATATTTATTATAAATATCTCCCTGTAGTTCATAAAATTACAAAGATGTTTAGAGACAGCTTTTTATATACTACACTGTCTTAAACAAAATCACTTGTGTCGCCTCAAACATTAAATTCACTGTCATTTTCATCTATATTTCCATGATTCTAATTACACGTTTAACCAATTATGAGGTCAAATGATTTGCTTATCCTAGAGGGTCGAGCGGTTAAAACTCTGTGATTCTACTCTCTAAGTCAGGGGTTCGAATCTCATTAATACCAATTCTCTACCCCCTTGTAATAATGTAAAATTTATCAAAAAAATTTTTTTGCTTACCTTTAGCTTTTGCACAAAGTTTTTCATGTGCAACATATAATTATAAAATTATTTCCTCAAAAAGTCATTATAAAACTATAATAATTTCTAATCCTCATCTACCTTTCTCACGATCTCGATCCTCATCTACCTTTTTCACAAACTCAAAACACATAGCAACTCATTAGATTTGTAATTTAATTACATTAGTCTTTAACAGAACTTTTATGCAATTTTATTAAAATATTTGTGATGATGACAGATATTGATCATCACACTTAAATTGGATCTAGTTATTTCTATTTGATTCACATAGCAACATGATTTTTGCCCTTGTATCCTTATGTTTTAATTTCAATGATTTCCCGTCAGACTCCGTAATGTTTCCAAAACTTACTGGCACAATAGTTCATAAGCAAATGCAATCCACACCAAATCATAACATCTGGTCAGGTCAACTGAACAATTCCCATGTAATTAGTTAAATGAGTATTAGTTTTATTATACATACAAGGACGCCACATGCAACCAGAATAATTTGTACTTGGCATCAGTCTAGCATGGCAGTCTCTTTGAGACATTGAATCAGTCAACACTTTTCAACTTCAAAAACCATTGTAGATGGTTCAGGTGATGCATTTAAATAAACTATTTACAATAAACTCACAATTCACAACCTCACAATTCACAACCCCACAACACGAACTCACAACATACATTGCTGCTTTCTCGAATCTTTGTTCAGATTCCTTGTCACCGCAGTATTTAGCAGGCAAAGCAGCACCTTAGACGATGATTGATGGACTAGTTTACTACTAGCGCGTCTTCTGTTTCAGTTGCTTCAAAAGGTACATTGTCCAAGCAAAGATAGTTGAGGCCTATTTCACCGGCGATGATGGCACATTTGGCATGCTGTTGCAGCCTTAATATTCGAGTATGTGCATTGATCGCAAGCCCAATTGCCTGAATCATCAAGGTTTCTGCTTGACCTTTCCATCTTGGAAGAACCCTTTCCTTTGCCACCTTTCCCCTTGCTGGTACCAGTTAAATTTTTTAAGTTTGTTGTCTTGCTACAAGCTCCTTGTGAATCCACATCTGAAAGACCATTCTCTAATGCTTTAACCAAATTTTCAAAGTAATTTCGCGTCACACTGCAGCAATTGAAGAGAAATATCAAATAGATTACAAATTTATAATTAGCTACAAGTCAGACGTCAAAAGTGAGAAGTTAATAGGTCTTTATTGATCAAAAACATGGCAACTGGAATGTTAAATGAAATTTCCATGCATGCAAAATAAGGCCCCATAATCCAAAGGTAAAAACAAAACTACAATTTGCACCAGGACGTCATAAGCAGTTGCCATGGTCAGATTCTTGTTAAATAGGTATGAGAAACAAAGGGCAAAATATGGAAATAAGAATTATGACCATCAAAAAGAACTTTTATCAATCAAATTTGCAAAAGCAGACTCAGATGCTGTTCGATTATCAGCACAAACTTGTGCATCAAACCCACATCAATATTCATTACAAAGATCACAAAATAGAATGCTGCTCTGAGCGGCCACCACAAGGAAATCAGGGTCAGACTACAACATTTTGTCATTAACATGAATCAACAAACATAATTGACCAGCACGTAGAATTTTCCAGCTCGATGGAGGAAGTAATTAGCACGTACTTTTTTCCAGGCCAAACATCAGTGATTAAGTTTTGTTTTGTACTTTCAAGTTTTATATTTTTCCACCTCAAATTTGTCTTATTCATAACAAAGCATATCAAGAATATTAATACAAGTAACATCTCAGCAGGCAACATGCCTAGCAAGAGATAGACAACCTGCTAGTTTCCCAATCAGTAAAGGTGTGCATCCACATAAAAAAGCATAGAAATCCATTGAGATAATCAAATGTCATGATAATTGATAAGCCCACCATATCAGAAGAATTTAGAGAAGATACTCTGATGCTTTCAAATACTTGACAGATAAATTACCTAGTCAGACCAGCTAACTTTGTACGGAAATCATTGAAATCCATGGAAGGACCTTCTGAGTGGAGATAATTCTGTAGTTCCTTTTCTGCACATTGATGGAGCCTCTCTAAACCTGCCTCAGCCTCGCCTGCATAAAACGACCAAAAAAAGGATGAAGAACAATCTGACCCAGATCAACATGAGCCAAAAGAGGATAAAATACCTTGCAAGTACTCGAAAAACTGTCTCCTGGTTTGCTCATGCTCAGGAAGGTAATAGCCGTAGGCATATGTCCATTTTAAAACCCTCCTACATTCTACAATCTGCACCATCCACAGAGGTAGATGATGTGTTGCAGTTCACATTACATGGAAGAAGAAACCATGATTAAGTAGTAAAATACCAATTTCAAGGCATATTAACAACTTCCAAGGAATTCCAAAGACAGAGGGCAGTAATATTGGTCACTTTACTAGCACATTGGCAACACATGAGCTACATGTAAAGTGAATGGCAAACAGTTCCTGGTTCTCATGCAATTTGAAACTGATATCTCATCTTTTCACCTAAATAATCAGTAAATTCCTGCACATTATGGCATATTTTTATTACAAAAAAATTTGCACCTGAACAAGAATGAAGCATACAACACAAAATATCTACTAGTGACATGCATTTTCCAGGATATAATTATTGATATAATGCTTAGGCTAACCTGATTGCAACTAACATGACTTCAAGCCAAAACATTTAAATACTGCTTACCACAACGACTGCAGTAGCACTTTACTACAATTCACTCAATAGTTACGACTTACCCACCTCAACTGTTAATAATAAACTTACATCCGCTTTTTCTTAATTCATCTAATTATTAGAACTGACGGAGGTGCAACCAACAGGCTTGGATAATTCCTAAATCAAAGGTGCCTTGAGTTGAGTCAGTATAATACATAAAGAAATCTCATGTTTAGTCTGTAGACTTCCATTCATGTTGCAAAATCCATTCTAAAGTGCAGTGATACACACACTAGAAATCCAGTAATGATGCGATTTCCCTAGCCCAAGCCGACGATAATTATGCAGCAATGAAGATACATCCAAACTATTTTTAAAATGATATTAGCAGTTTGTCCAAGAGCAATTCAGGAAAGCCAAAGTGCCAAGGACTAGGGCTAGTAGCTCTATGATACCGAAGTCTGTTTACATGCCTATTGTTTAGTGCCAAGGACTAGGGCTAGTAGCTCTACGATACCGAAGTCTGTTTACATGCATATTGTTTAGTGCCAAGGTTGTTTACCATGTACATATTTGAATAAATAAAGTATGTTTATCTCAGTTCTCTTCTTTCAACCTCATAACTTTAGTTTTTTGTCCTTGGATTGGGGGGAGGGTATTTAAGGAAGTAAAGGTAAGTATACAACCAAAGCTGTTTAAGACAAACACCAAGTTGGTTTAACTAACAACGTTGGTGAATTTCATTTAAAGTTGCCATAGATACTAAAATAACTGCCTTACAGTGCCTAATCAGCATGGGACACTAAGAATTCTTCATGAAAGTAAAAGACAGATATAACAAGAAGTCACCAACTCCAACATGTATTAAAGATACCAATCATATGCTTATATTTACCATAAGAGAACTTATAGTCAAGTGTCAACTGATGGATAGATACATTGAATACTTTTTCCAGATAACGCGTGTACAGAATTCCTGGCAGTTACAAAAATAAATCCATGTACACCAGGAAACCACCTACTGATTGCGGTTCAATAAATTGCCCTGGAAATCTCCTTTTGACCTTTGAAGCATACAGGTGGTATTTTGAGGAAAAGAGAAGCAATATATGCTAGGTATTTGGTTCCATTGGAGTATTGAAATGGAAGCAAAAAGAAGAGAAGCAAGCAAAACATCCACCCTCAAAGGTATGTCCTCAGCACCCTCAACTTATGCAGTTTCTCAAACTCTTACTGCTTAGCTCTTCCAATCACAATCTCATCCAAAACAGATAAATTAAACTTTTGGCAGTGAAGCATGACATTTCTAACCACCCTTTAGACATCAAAAAACTCCAGGCATAACACTGCAAGCCACAAAATGCAAGCTCAAAGTAAACATTCAAAACTCAGACCTCAACAAAACAAACTTATGAGATTCTTCAGGGTCCTCGTTCTTAGAGAAGCTCGTCTTTCAGAAACCCAAGATCTTTTATCTTACGAAATGTCATTTAGTCTGTCTGTGTGAAAGTGAGCAGACAATATAAAGCACACAAACACATGAGAGAGGGAAGAGAGAGACAGAGAGACAGAGAAAGAGCGAGAGAGAGATAAGAATCCCTACCGCACGGAGCTTTCTCTTATCTATTCATAACCAAATAAAGAAATACATGGCTTTGGGTGAGAATCCTATGCAGAAAATAAAAGAGTCAACTCCATTTTTCATTTTTTTTTCCCGAGGAAAAGAGCCCATTCCCACAATTCTCTACAGTTGGATGGACTTTGTCTTTTTCTTTTACGTCTTGCACTTCTGGATATACACCACATGTACACTTTGGTTTAATAATATATTGACCCAAATACTTAAAACAATCGCTAATAAGAACCTAATACTTTCAAAAGCCAGCAAAGCACCACCAACCACTCACTTCATTGCATGGGCAACCTCAACGTTGTCAGATGGCTACAATAGAACTCTTCCAGGCAAAAATGTCACCCATTTTCATGTGTATTGATATGTGTAAAACAAGAAATAAAAGCCAGTTATGCAAGTCATTATAAAACCAATAAAAGATTCACTGTTAGATAGCAAACTGTAACTCCAAATGTCAAACTACAACAGTGAACATAAAAGTTCAGAATTCAGCTTACCTGAAGCCAAGCTTCAATAATGAACTTCAACTGTGACTCAGGTTGACACTGAATTTCACTCAACTTCTCCAGCTGCAGAAAGCAAAAGTAATAAAATTAAAAAGGCACATGATGTGACATAATCAAAGCACTCACAAAAGTAGACAAATACAACGACAATCAGACTCAAACCCCAACAGTTAATAACAGTAACAATAATACAAAAGCAGCTGAATGAATAAACATCCCAAACATAAAAAGAAAACAGAAATCAGCTAGTGGGTTTTATTATAGAAATTGAAATAACATGCATTACTATCAGTCCATTTGTAATAATTTTGTTTCGCCAAAAAGGGAAAGGGAAGAGAACCCATGACCTCATGGTTGAGGATTAGTTTGCAGTGCCAAGTACTAAACATCTTAATAACACGACAAAGCATCCAATTTTGTGGTATTTCCGTCACTCAAAATACCCAAACAACGTAAAGAGAAACTGATGTAAATTGTATTCATTGCCTTCAATTTGGTACCACGGACTGAAATTTTTAAAACCAATTTATAGGAAAAGACTGCAATTTTCTATCCAGATCTGATTCTTTCAAGTTTTCTAATGCCTATCCAAATAGTTCTAGCCAGTTTCTATTTTTCTACTCCAACAGTAACCACAGACATCATTAAGAAATGTCACCACTTCTATTTAATAGCCACCTTCTAACACGTAAATAGGAAACTTAGACAATCATTACAAAATGTATCATAGTTCTTCTTCAAGCATGACAAATATTAGCAAAGTTCCAGGGCAGCAACAATTAATAGGTTTAGAGAATATAAGAAGCTTCTAATTTATGCTAATAATGCTTTAGCCTTACTCATAAACTACAAATATCAATCACATCCGAAGAAAAGTAAAATGAAATTAAGCTCACATGCACAGTTTGCATTTGCTGCAAATCTGCCAGAGCTTTCTGCCTTGACTGCAAATAAAAGAAGAAATATTTCATATCAATGGAACAATGGCATTTGAAGCCTTGGGAAGAATGAACCTACACTTCAAAATGATTCATTCTATACCCTTCGTTAAGCGAATCAATGCATTGATAGATGTTTGGATGAATATTGAATATACTAAAACTATAAAAAAAAAAAACTAAAACATTCATAAACAAACAGCTCGTCAAAAGACAAAGGCACCACTACTTCGAAATATGTGTATAAATGGCATGTTGAGTACAAATTGCAATTTTCATCTTCCACTATCTAATGAAAAAAAAAAAAAAACCCTCATCAGCAACAAGCGTGGTGGGAATGCAAGACCTTGATGAAAATCCTAAAGCAAGTGTTATTCAATTGTTAACATATCCCTCACTTCTAGACCTAGAAAAAGAATAAGAGAGCAATTGAACAGATAAAACACAAGTTCTAACAGAAATTAGCCATCATTTTTTAACTTCTGTAAAAAGATTTTGTGCAAGTGTCACATTAACATGATCTCCCTCCCCGTAAGAAGCAGAATTTCAGCAAAAGAAAAATGCCAAATCTGCAAGTCCCATTCAGTAAAGTAACAGACATAATGACATTTTGAATAGCTGACTGAGCATTCATACCTAGTTAAATAGAGAAAAAGGGGAAAGAAACAAAAATATAAAGGCAAGGCAAAATAACCTGTGAACTAGCATAAGCATGAAAATGACCTACTTCAATCCTTTTTGCATGAATTTGAGATATAAAACTGCTTTGCTAGCACAATATTTACAGTTTTTGTGTCACTTTATGAGGATCCATTATATATAAATATATGATAATTACAAAGACCAGATTCCATACAATACTAAAACCTGCCATTTCAATTTTAAGCTTCTACTATGTTCAACAAAAGAATAAAATTGATACAGACAACGGATGGAAACAAACAAGAAATCAGAGAAAGTGTTTACAGCAATGTATTGTCCTATGACTAATATACACACAAATTATCTTCCAGCTTATAATTTTGAGCCTCAAAGTTGCGTCATAAACTGAAAGTAGGAAACTATGACACAAATAAATTAAGCATGTACATACAATACAAATCATAAATTTCAATGTAGCATGCAGGTATCAGCCATATTTTGAGAAAGTTCTGCAAGGGACGGGACGGGAAATGTTCAAATGATAATATGGTATAACATGTCAAACCCATGCCTACAAGAAGTACAGGAAAGACATAATAAAAATTGTAAATGCAATAGAAGAAAGTTAAGATCAACTACCCATGGCATGTTTCATCTTTTTTCCTAATCTTCTATGTAATTGGAAAACCTTAGTTCTGCAGTCACATTATCCAACCAAAGCTCCTTGTTTTTGTCCACTAATGTTTTCCTTTTTAAAAAAAAAAATTAAAAAGCACTTCACATATTACACCCCAATACGTGCATGATGGAAGTTCTCTTGACGACTAACAGCAGACCAAATGTTATTACTGGGCACCAAAGTCAAAGTTTGATCAATTCATATACATCAAACTCAAATTTTATCCTCTGAGAGAGAGAGAGAGAGAGAGAGTATTCTCCAATACAAAATGCAATAAATATCTCACAAAATTTGATGTTTTGTGGGAGGATAACAATTTATGGGCTTAATCTATACGTTCACAGGTTAACAAAATCATTTTGGATTTTGATTGGAGAATTAGCAACAATGAATTTATCATAATGCATCAAAAAAACATGGAACATGTTATTCTATAGTAGAGAAACTTGTGCAAACCGATTGGTTAGTAGCCCATCGCTCGTAATAATGAGTATATCTCTCCAGTGAATTCTTGGCCATCTCCCTTCTGCGCTCGGCTTCATCATACTGTAAGCACCAAATCACGTGCAGTAATCAGCAAACTCACAAAATGTCACAAGTATTCATGATATCACCATATACGACTGCTTTCAATAAGAGAAGTATAACTATCTCCTCTTGACTTAAAGGAAGACAGAACTAGGTTAATACCATGCCCTCTTGCTTTGCTGCCTCATAGCGGTTACAAGCATAAAAACCGCCTGTCCTCTCTCCATGTTCTGACCATGCACCAAGACACAGCCTGAAGAAAACAAAAGACCACCACAAAGGAATCAAATGAGAAGCAGCAAAAGGTCCCCAGAGAGCAGACATTCCGTACTAAGGTATAGGGTATTTCAACAAAAGACCGCAAACAAAAATAATTTCCCAGATCAGCGCACAGAAAATGTTTCAGGATGCATACCAGCAAAATTCAAACTTGCAAGGTGGTGTGCAAGTCATGTGCATGCAACCTTGATTCTTCTCAATCGGTCGTTTGCATTTTGGACAAGGCTTGGAATTAGCCAGTATCCTGGAATTCAGAATTACACTAGCATGATCACCATTTAATCATTTATGGACTAATAACATTAGCCAATGTTAAACAACATTGTTTTTACTCAGCAGGGATGGCAAAATTCGCATAAGCAGACTAAGGATATCTTCATCTCTATCGGGTAATAAAATATTATTGTGTTTAATTTAGAACAAAGTTTCGTCTGATGCCCCCCCTCCCCAAAAAAAAAAAAAAGGCTTCATCTGACATAATTCACAATGTTGACCATACCCTTTTTCTTTTAACTTTTCCATTTAAATATACGTAAAAGAAATTAGTTTTGTTTTTCTTTGCACGATTTCTCTTTGAGAATACTTTGGTATTGTTCCTTTTAAACAAAGCCTAAATTAAAGTGCAAGACTAAAGCAATGGCATCCATCATCAAAGCATTCAACTAGTACCAAGCAAAGTTTTATTGCAAGCATGTAGAAGGATTTAATTGCAACCATATACTCTACCAATTCATGTTTTCTGATTCAGCACTGTTTTTCAAAATCCACTTTGCAACAGTCCCACAGTCTACAGGACGATGAGCTTCCTCCGTGCACTGCAAGATCAGTATGCACAAATAGCACTATAGTTTAAATTATTACAGAATAACAATTAGAGTTTTTTCCAACTATCAAAAGACTTACGTTCCAACAAAAGCTATATGAACAACTGCAAGTAACATCATAACTCCCGCTTCCAACCACATATTCAACAGCATAATCACAACCTGGGGATGGGCACCACTTGGTCTACAAAATAAAACAGTACAAAAGACCAACAAAATTGAAACGATTTCAAGACAAAGGAAATTTAAAAAATGAAAAAAAAAAAAAGAAGCAGAGCTAATGTAGTCATCACAAAAGGTTATATGTGTCCAAGCCAATAAAAAATGCCTTTTAGGACAATACTTAGCATACCCCAAGCTCTATGAAGTTGCCCAAAAGCATTCAAACAACCAATAAATCCCATCTTTCCCTTGTGTGTGCATTTATCCAATGCACACACAACTGAGTCATGTTGACCAATAAGTAGACACAATTGGCTTGAAACGGTTTCAACAAGCAATGAAAGCACTAAATAATGAAGCCTAACCGGATAATGCGTTTTTTGGTGACATATAGAGGGTAAAGAAATGAACCTAAATTTCGTCCTCTTTTTAAACACAATACTCTTCCATTCTATCGATCTGATCAATTAGGTTAAAGAATTGTCTTATTAAAAACTACTCCAGCAATTTACATTTCTGAGCAATTAAACATTTACAGCAAAAGGGGAATTCATATCGAAGAATGCATATGAGTTGGATAATTTTAATACAGACTGATCATTTGTGCTAGTTTTCATAAGCAAATATCAGGAGCAGACACAAATATTAATAGGAATCACCATGATGTTGTGCACTTAAACTAGCTGAAAGCACTTTGTTAACCTTTTCTCCAATCATTTCTTAAGCAGCCAGCTAGGCATTATACTGATGGGCCTCCTGATCCATTACTTAAGTTTTAGGTTGATAACAAAGATTTATTTTGTTCTTAAAAGTGACTCTAACTCAATTTTAACTTTTTAAATTATACCTTGGGAAAAAAAAAATTGGAGAGAAGGAAAAGAGGACAGACAGCACGAGTATGCAAAGCACCCATGTTATTTCCTACCTTTCTATTGTCTTCTATATAAGATCTAAGAAGGTAACGACGATATTTCTCCTTATTTTCATCAGATGCCAACATATCAATCATGTCTTGACCAACAGCAGCACAGCAGGAGGGATCAGGACACTTCAGAATCAAGCAACCCGGTCCATCATTGATAGATGTGCTAATGTAAGCTAACAAAATAAAAAGAAGAAAAGAAAATATAAAAGGTGCTTTTCAATTAATGTCATCTGAATAGCAGTGCAAGATCAAGACATAAATTTAATGATAGAAAATGGCATCACATCAAAGTAATAAAACTTCTTCACTAATGAAGGCTTATTTTAACCAACAAGAAACCCTGTAACATTTTAAAGTAAGGACAGCAATGTATCACATAATTTCGTCATGGAAAGCATTTATTGCAATTTATATGCACCATACTATCGAGGCCATTCAGTTATTTTATGACTTTATTTATGGTTTCATTTTTTTTCTTTTATTGGATAGTTTCCTTATCTAATTTTGAGATAATGTTCTTAAAAGTTAAGGATTCAAACTACATTACAGGATTAAGACTCACAAAAAACAAGATTTGCTGTATTGGATAAGCAATTCTGATATTAAATGAGATATTGCTGTACACATTATTCAGTCTTCACAATTAAAGCTAGGATCTGTCCAATTAGCCCTTTCAACACTTCTCCTTTTTGGTTTTTCCAAGAAATAGAGTTTCAACAGGAATAGCTTTCAAATTTTATGCCTGCAATAGTTGATGTTAAAGAGGATCTGATGATGTTGGGAAATGAAATAACACCAAAGTATTATGTGCTAACCAACAAAAGTATGATATTAACAGTAAGGAAGGTACAGATCTTAATTTGAGCAGAAGATCTAATTAATATCATTCTGTTAAGGAGTCTGAACATGGCTTTTTGAGAAAACCTTGCCAGCATGTATTACAAAACGGATGACCACATCCAGCAGCAGTTGTCCTGTCAGTAGGATAACTCTCAAAACAAATCCCGCAAACAACCTGCAAAGAAGATATCAGTTCAATAGTGGCACACCAGTACAAAAGAACACAAAAATGCTGCATACAGTATCAATGCCTCAAAATTGTCAATCATGGTAGCTTACCTCCTTGGCATTTGAGGATTGCACAACAGGCTTCTCCAATAAACCAACAGCCTTGCGGACTCGATCTTCATCGGCAAACCACTCCTCATGCACATTATTAACACTCCTACATGTTCATTGTTTGAACAGGTAAGGGAACATCCAGCTTTTTATATTTGCATTTTCCTTTTTGGAGTTATTAACTGAATCAGGAAAAACAGAACCTTGTATGGAATAGTAGCTCACATGTTACAGCTAACAAATCTACATTTAACTAAGGATAAATCTCAAGCAACACCCAGGAGACAGGAGATTATCAAAGAAAAATTGACCAATCAGCTACATCATGAAGGCAAATGCCAAAATTAGAGAGCAAAAAAAATTACCAGTTATAATGGCGCAAGAGTAGACACGCTGCTTCTCTTGATACAGAAAGAACAGTAGAAATTCTCATGATGTCATCCTCTTGACATTGATGTATATCTTCTTCATTCAGAATGGTGAAACTCTTCTGAAGGAGGGGGAAAAAAAAAAGGCGTGGGCAACTACATCCAATAAAAATCAGAAAAAGCAAATCAAACAATCAAGTTTTTTTTAACTTAAATCTCAAACCTGAACCCTCCTACGTGGACCTAAACAATAGGACTACGTTTAAGACAAGAGAGTATTCAGGTCAGCAACATCAGCAATCCTAATAATTAGATCATAGAATCTTTAAGCCAAAGAAACACAAAACCTTCAAATTCCACCAAAAGATTGAGCCTTGAAGGCATTAGAGGTTTGAATACACTACAACAATTAACGATATTGTTAATCTAATAACCTAAAACGTCTTGGAAATAATAAAAAGCTACCCAAATCCAAACTCTTGCCAAATTATTATTGCTGCACCGACATATAAATGCCCCCACAAACAATTTAAGGGCATAATCATATCACATTCAGGATTATGAAATGAGCACTTCAACACTGCATGTTAGCACATGCTACTAACCTAATATTATATTCCAGCACCGTTATACAATCATAAAAGCACCTAATCATTGGACAAATAAATCAAATCCAGAATTTTCAAAGAGGTGCAAAGGCTGTATGTGTATATCCATCTATATGCAACCAAGCGTAAGTTAACGGGTCTAAACTTCACCAAAATAAACAAGTAACCAAACCATCTTACATATACATTTTCGGAATTCTCATAGATAATTTACATCAAATTACATCAAAGACAGAACAACCACCAAAATATATGAATCAGACAAATAAATTTTATATAAACATTGTAAAATTCAACATTTTCCCCCTTAAATCAGCACAAGTAAATGGCTTCTTTGAGGTACCAAATTCATTCCCCAGCAAAAAAACAACCCAGAAAGACGAGAGCTTCTTAGGAAATTGAACCTGTCCACGACTTTCAATGACCTCAATGGAGTCATCAATCTCGTTACCCATAAGCTCATAATCGGCAGGATCATAGTCGTAATCGTAATCTCCCTCACTGTCCATTCCACTGTAGAAATCATCATCAGCGGACTCCACATCGTTCGCGTCGTGCATATCATCCTCCGACTCCATTTCATCAACTAATTTAACCAAAAGAAGAAAAAATGCCACTAAAAACTTCACAAAACCCTAGATTAACCCTTAAAAACCTAGAATCAAAACTGAACTTTCCGTTCCAAATCACAAATTTAGATAATTAGGTCACAGACTGAAATGATCGATGGTTCAGAGGACTAATTTACAAAGGTGAGTGGTAATGAAGAATTTTCCTAATTTAAGGCGATAAATAAGAGAGAAAACTCAGGGAAGGGGACTGGGTCTGGAGGTGAGGAGGGGGAGAATATGTGATGATGACGAAAATGTTAAAAAGTGGGGAGGAGTGGGGGGTTTTTGAGAGAACAGGAAAATGAATTAATGGAGTGAGCGTGAGCGCGTGCACAAGTGTGTGTACGGTTTTTCCGGTTTTAACTAGGCTCGCAATTAAACCCAAAACTCAACAACCCACCCAACCCATCTATTAATTTTAAGAGATGGGTTGGGTAAATTGGGTTTTGGGTTCTAATGGGTTGGGTTAGAAATACCCAATTAAATTATTGGGTGAGTTGGGTTTTTTTTTGGGGCAACCCTTTACCTAACTCAACTGATATTTTCGCCCTTTACTTCCTCTATCTTTCCCTCGCTCTGTCTGCCCCCCTATGCTGCTACCGATGCCCTCTCTTCCTTCTCTGCTCTCTCTCCCTCTCTCTTTCTCTCTCTCTCTCCCCCTCTCCCTCTCTTTCTCCACCACTTAGACTTTCATATGCTCTTTCCCTCTCCCAAATAGGAACTATAAAGACTTTCTCCACCACTGCCATCTCTCCCCAAGACGACTGTGCTTCTTCGTCCACAACCGAAGTTGCAAGAAACAACTCAGTAAGTTCGCAGCTCTTGCCTAGATTCCCTCTTGCTGTCACATATTAGTCAAGTTTACCAGGCATGGCTCAGTTTGATTAAGTTCAATATTTTCTGTCTTTTTTCCTTGTTTTACATATATTTTATTGGCTTTCTATCAATTAGAGTTAAATATCATGTCCGTCCATAAACTTTGAAAATTTAAGCTAGAAAGAGGAAGGGCTTGGAGTGGAAACTTGTGATCTTTTAAGAAACAAAGATATTCTAATAGACATCCCATGCTATTGATCTTGTAAGGATAGAAAAGGTGTTTGTTAAATAGGATTAATATTCTGGAATGCAGGACAAATGGTCAAACGGAAGTATATGCATATGAAGTTTTGAGAATGACAATGGTTATGACATCAAATAAATAGAGTTTAAGAGGGCCGGTAGAGCAGACATCCTCAATCTGAGGTTCAGGCAGTTGACTGAAAAACCAAACTACCTATGGGCCATACAATGCTCTAAGAATTGGTACACATTTTGGGGAGGAAAATCAGGGGGATTTAAATCAAACCATATGCAGACATCAAATTCAATGCAAACAAGCTATAACAAGACACCACAAACACAGTTGCATTAGTCATCAAGAGATGCTATGGTGGGGGTTCGCTAATATTTCTGTAGTCATGGGTATTTATAATCTTTTTCATATTGATTAGTTATGCTCATACTAGAAGGATAGTTTGTTGTAGCATTTTACTTGACAAAGTGATTTAGATGCAATGTCATGACTAAGCTTGCTTGTGTATGCAAGTTGTGAATCATGCTCGTTGTACGTTAATTCTTAGGGCCAAGTGATGAATAGCGGAATAGATGTTAAACCTTACTTTTCAAAGTAGAAGATTAAATTGCTGAAATCTTTATGTGCTCCTTGTGCATGTAATTGACAGCTTATTGTTCAGTTTGCAGGTGATGTGAGATTCTATTATATGTTCTGTATATGGCTATTATGTTCTGTATATGTAATTGGCTATTATGTTCTGTATATGTCACTATGTATCACCATGGATGCTAGATGACTCTCTGGATATGTTACGGTGGCTATTGAACTTTCTAGGTTGCGGTCTATGAGCCTATAGCATGATGAATCTTCGTTGCTTTTCTACATCTGCATTAAAAAATGGTGGGATATTTATATGGTTATTTTGTTTGTCATCTATGGCTTAAGCTGGATTGGAAACAGTAGCTTTAGCTAATTGCAAAGTACCGAAGATCCATTCTTTTATTTGCTGAACAATGAAATGATACATAATATTGCTTCGTTTTACATAGCAAGTACAAAGCTGAAACATTCATAAACCCATGGCCTAGTGTTTGGAATTAAAGTTCTTTTCCTGGTTGGCTAGTTTATGTTTAGTTAGGTGAAGTCGATGATAAAATCTGAATGTTGCATTGCATCATCTTTTATAGCCTGGTACCAAAGTGTCAGTCTAATAAGCAGAAGGTACCATGAATCACGCAGCAAATGTGTTCAAGTATATATGTCTATAGTTAAATTTTTACACCATTAAAGTGCAGAATGTATTCTTTCTATACACGAAATATTCAATAGGACACAATGGATTCATGATGTGTAGCAATTCACTAATAAGAAACTGCAAGGACAGTTGTCAAACTTCTAATTACTTATTTATTTATTTTCCAAAAAACAAAGGTATGCCTGCATTTATATTTCTTATTTTATATGGTAGGGTATGTCGGTTGCTTGTGATTTTGATGATGATGTCGATGATTATAGTCATTGGAGTAACACAGAAACACATAAGAGATCCTTTTCAGCAGTTTGGCCTCATTTTCATAGGTTAGAACCTGATGAGAATGGTAGATAGAAAGCTATGTGCAAAACATGTGGTTAGAAGTACTTAGCAGATAATGTGAGTGGCACTTCGAATTTATTACGCCATTTGGCAAGTCATGCTCATACTAATGAGCAGCCTATTGGATTAGCTACTGTTGATCATGAGATATATCGTGATACGGTAGCCACAGCAATTGTTAAACATGACTACCCCTTCCAATTTGTGGAACACATTGGAATGAGAGAGTTGCATTTATTTTTGAATCCTTCTGTGAAAAGCATTTCACGTAATACAGCGAAATCTGATGTGCTAAAGATTTATAGGAGAGAAAAAGAAAAGGTCAAAAAAGAGCTTGAGCTTGTATTAGGGCGAATTTGTTTAACATCTGACCTATGGTCTTCTATCACGAGTGATGGATACATGTCACTTAATTTTGTTGACCAAAATTGGAATTTACAAAAAAGAATAGTTGCGTTTCGTCACGTACCCCCTCCTCATAATGGCCCAAATTTATTTGAGAAGCTGATTTGTTTTTTAAAGGAATGGGGAATTGAGAAAAAGGTTTTCACCATCACTCTAGATAATGCAAAATACAATGATAGAGTGATTAGATTGTTGCAAAATTATTTCCTGTTTGATGGTTCATCTATTTGTGGAAGTGAATTTCTTCATATTCGTTGTGGTGCACATGTATTGAATTTAATTGTAAAGGCTGGATTGGATGTGATTGATGCAACAATTTATAAAATTAGAGAAAGTGTAAAGTATGTGAAAGGATCTGAAAGTAGGATCATAAAGTTTGCTGAATTGGTGAAACAACTCTCATTAGAGACAAATAAAAAATTGCGACAGGACGTGATAACTAGATGGAATTCTACATATCTAATGCTTGAGAGGGCCTTACTTTTTAAGCATGTATTTTTTTGACTTCAAGATATTGATGATGATTACAAGCTATGTCCTTCAGAAGATAAATGGGGTAGGGTAGAAAAGATTGCTGAGTTTTTGAAACCCTTTTATGATATGACATTGTTGTTCTCAGGAAGTAAATACCCTACAGCTAACTTATATTTTCCCAATGTTTGGAAGATTCAATGTCTTTTGAATAAAGAGGCCAACAATCCAGATCTTTTGATTAGTGAAATGGCTTCTCATATAAAGATCAAGTTTCAAAAATATTGGGATTGCTATAGTATCATCTTATCATTTGCTATCATTTTAGACCCTCGTTATAAACTTCAGTTTGTGGAATATTGCTTTTATGTGTTGGATCCTGACTCACAAAATGAAAAGGTTCTTAATATCAAACAAAAGTTATTTCGTTTGTTTGAGGAGTAGTCTAAGGTCAATACTGCTACTACCGTTGCAACAACGGAGGGTACTTTTACTAGTGAAAGTGGGCAAACTAGAGATCTTATGGATGTAAGTAAAATCTATTCATATATTTTTGTATTTTATTTCAATTTAGATGACCTTAAATATTCAATATTTATGATATTTATAGGGTTTTGATGTATATCAATCTCAACAAGGGACAAGTGGAAACAAATCTGAGTTGGAGTTGTATCTTGAGGAACGACTAGTAGATCGTAAGCAACAACCAAATTTGAATGTTTTGACTTATTGGAAGGAGAGCATCCTGAGCTTTCACTTATGGCTCGAGATATTTTAAGTATTCCTATTACAACTGTAGCATCTGAGTTTGCTTTTAGTCATGGAGGTAGAATCCTTGGCAAATTCCAAACTTCTATGTTGCCAGATAATGTGGAGGCACTACTATGTTCTCGAGATTGGTTATATAATAGTGAAGATAAATTAGATATTAAGTTGCATTTGCTTTTAATTTTTAGTAGCTTAGGAAAGCTTTTGTAGTCTCTTTAATTATTTTCTTCATTTTTTATTAAATCTGTTATATTTTCAGAGAGTCCTGATAAAAATTTTGAAGTTGAACAAGAAGATGAGGAAGAAGATCTTGGAATTGATATTAGTAGATTTATTGTTGAACAAGATGCAACTTCAAATGTTGATGCTTAGTAAGTATGCTATATGAACTCTTTGTTACTTTATAACAGTTGTTATTACTGAATAAGATGCATTAGTCAATCAATTTCTCATATTGTATTTGTCACACTAGTTTACATATGAGTGCATAACTAAATTGACTTAAATGACTATTTTTCAGCAATTTCTCAGTCTAGTGTGTGTGTGTGTGTGTGTGTGTGTTTTACTATTTTTTAACTAAATTGACTTAAATGACTTTTAGACATTTGTATTATTTTCTGAAAATTGTTTGGATGAATGGTATAATTTATATGGAATCAGGAAAATCAACCAATTTAATCAACTCAACAAATCACATAAGCAAACGCGTTGGAAAGAAAAACTTGATATTAATTTGGCAAGGAGTACTTATTAGTGTAGGACGAATTTAGCTTTAGGGAGTGGATGAGATATCTAATGTTCTGAAGTAAATTGCTGAAACCTCATATTGATACTTAAAATTATATGATAAATTAGAAAATTGAAGTGGGGGAAAACCAGTTGATCCTCTTATTAGGCTATGTTGTTTATTTGAATTGGGATCCCTAATATTAGAAGTTTTTTCAAATCTAAAGCCTTCAGAAATTTCAGAAATGTTTTGTTGACAAAGAATTGAGGGTGGTCCATGTTTTGTTGACAAAGAATTGAGGGTGGTCCATGTTTGGAAACTAGTTTACATTGTTACTTTTACAGGGTCTCCTTTCTAAAATTCAAGATGGGGAAAGCTTTCGTAAGTTAATTTTATGCATGGAAATTGTGCTTTTCAAATTCTTATATCAAGTAGGCAATTACACGTTAGGGTCATTTCCAGTGATGTACTGATAAGCATATGATTTACTAGATCAGTGAAGTTGCTAGATAGGTGGAACCAGTTTGAATAATCCTATCAAGGTGTACATTGTGCAATCAAAATATACCATTTGTAGGACTGTAGCAAAATTTGAGTATTATGACTGGTGCTGCAGACTTCCTTCCAGGTTCTTTGTGATCTCCAGTTGTTGATCTGGTTATACCCTTAAGTACTTTAGGTAATAGCTGTTCTGTGCTTGTTCTCAGGCCTCAGCTTTACAAGATTATTTTGCTTCAATCTACTTCCTTTTCACAGAATTTTTAACATTTGCAAGTCTTATTGGCCGGAAAGCCGAGGAAAAGCAATCTGTAGTTGATATATATTTGACTTCTTTGTTTTATCGCATCAATATTGTTAGATGAATGAGTTCTGGATTAGTGAGTTCAGAGTTGCTTTCTGTATATACAACATTCAAATTATCATCTATTGAGTTTGAATTTTTGATTTTTTGTTTCCAGGTATTATGCAACAAAAACACCCTACTCATGCTGTTTTATTCAAAGAAAAACAAGGCAGGCTTGCTGGGTGGTAGTTCATTATTCTAATATGCAGGTAGGTGCCAGAGGGAGAACCTTTCCAGTGTTTTATATTGATATTTGAAATTGAAAGAATTCAGATCAATGACATTTTTTGTTTTTCAATTGCAGGTTCTTGTGGCTTGGTTGTTTTCATGAAGCTTGAGAAAAGTGTATCTGGCCTTTTTCAAAAAATTTTATGCAAAAGAACAAGATATGGTTGTGCAGCAGCTGTTTGCTTCGTGAGAGTTTTTTTATTTTTTTTAATAACTCATTCTATTGGATGGTCTCGGTCTTCCTTTTCAATTTATTTTATTATTACTTGTCATAGTTTTTGAGTTAATGATGTTTTGAGCATATTTGGTGAATGAATTCTTCTTCAGTGAGAAAAAATTGTACTTGCTCTGATGTTTTGTAATACAGTATTTTTTTTTTTTGGGTTGACTTGATGGCTATGGCACATTTTTTATGGTTGCAGTCGTCTGACTAAATGCTATTTTCAAGTTAACGAAATTTCCAACATATTACTTTTTACATATGATAAGCATATGATTTACATATGATTTACTAGCCAGCAATTTTGCAAAGAAGAAAAAACTCCAATTCATTTCCGAATTTTAGTCTAATGCTTTTGTGTTTTAGCTGATAGAATAGACAATAGATGTATAAGCCATTCTATTCCTCTCAGTAAACCTGCATTATTATTGGTGGAAGGGACATTTCAATAAATATTCTTCATGCCCAAGAACTTCTCCATATAATGTGGGATTGGATTATAAGTGATTAACTTGTGAATTATTTGTGAAAGTATTTTAGTGTGTAAAAATATACTTATATATGAAAAGATGTGTTTATATGTGTGAAAAAATTATTTTATGTGTATAAATGTGTGTGAAAAAATATTATGTATTAAAAATTATAAAATAATATATTGGGTCATATTTTGGTCATGGGTTTGAGTTAGCCCAATATGACCCAACCCAATATTAACCCAATATAAAATTGGGCGGGTTGGGTATAACCCATTTAAATAAAAACCCAATACCAACCCGCCCAATTGCCTCCCTTAGTTTTAACCTTTGAACATGCTCTTTTTTTTTTTTTTTGAAATTGAACCTTGATCATGCATTTGGATTTGAATTTGGGATTCTAAATGAAAGCATGGTGATTATGTGTACAAATAATAAAAATTAAAATTAATTGTAAAAGTTAATCTTAATGAAATCAATTAATATGTAGAAATTCTATGAAATTAGTTTATAATTATGGGTAGTTATTAAAGAGTTAAATATATTTTTGAGAAAAATTACAATTTTGGTATCAAATGTTTAGGTAATCAGTAGTTTTAGTCCCTAAAATTTAAACAAATTATCAAATGTTTCAATTTTCAGCATATTTAGTCCTATTGACCAGTTTTGCCAAAATTTTAACCAAATTTGGTCACGTGATATTCTTGTGCCAAATACAAAAATTTTCAAAAAGAATTAGACAAAAAAAGTTTAATTATGATAATTTGTAACCAAAGGCACTAATTTGAGTTTACACGGTAAATAAGTAGACAAAACTAAAAAATTCCACTTGGACAATTCATTTATGTGTGTACCTTTTAATGACAAATTATGGCAGTTTTCTCCTTGTTTTAGTTTTTTTCTTAAATTTTTGTAACCATCACATAGTATCGCATGGCCGAATTCCAATAAGATTTTGACAAAACTAGTCAATAGGACTAAATGTGCTGAAAAATTGAAATATTTGGTGTTAAATTTATTTTCATCTAAATTTTAGAAACTGAAACTACTGATGTCCTAAACATTTAGTATCAAAACTGTAATTTTCTCTATTTTTTTTATTTTATGAATAAGATAAAAGGTGAGACCATAGATCAAGGTTGCTCCTTCCATTCTATCTATAGTATTTTTATAAATAGAGTTAAAGGAGAGACATCATTCACACAGTGCTTACTTTTATTTTTAATAACATAGTACAAGATAAACAAACTAGCTCCTTTGATAAAACTTAAATATGAATTTTGAACTCCAAAATTTGAAATTTAAATTCTGAAAGTATTAAATTGCTAAATTGATAAAATTATATTTGTTTGATAAATAACTAAATTTAAGCACTGAATTTAAATATTTCATCTCGTAATTTAAGTATTTGTTTGATAATTAACAATTTAGAAATAGTGCGTTAGTGTAACAGAGAAAGAGGGAATGTGTATTTGTACAAGAGAGAGAGAGAGAGAGAGAGAGAGAGAGAGAGAGAGAGACAAAGCAACTGTATTCATGTGTGATAATGTATGTGAGAAAACATATGTGTATAAGCTTGAAAATATCTACATGAAAAAAGATTGTATACAATGTGTAAGAGATGAAAAAACGTATGCATGTGTGCGCATGTAATAAAGAGAAAGGGGGAGGGAAGAGAGAGAGAGAGGGGAGTATTGGTAGAATTAAGGAAAAATTTATTTGTGTATAAGAGCATGTGGGAAAAAGTGTACGTGTATGAAAAAGAGACCGTACCGTGGGAGGGGATGTGTGTGTGTGTAAGGAAGAGAGGTATCGAATGTGTACAATTGTGTGAAAATGTATGTGTGAGGATTAGAGTAAGGGTGAGGGTAAGAACGAGTGTATGAGAGAGATTATGTGTGATACTTGCAAGTTTATGTATTTGCATGTGTAAGAGAAAAAAATGTTTATTGCAAGTGTCTATATATTGAGATTGCTCAAATATATGTGAAAAAGAGAATATATTACATGTGATTAAAATTTAGCGAACTTAAAATTTTATACACAAATAAGTCATGCTTAATGTATATATTAATAGTAAAGAAGGAAATTCATCAAGTGCCCATAAGATTTTGGTCATCTACGTATGAGTTGCATGTGAGTTTCTTTAACCCAAAAATGATTATAAGTTGCACGGAGTTTTTTGGGTTGATATCAACTCTTTTTTCTTTCAAGTTGCAAGAGTTTTCACACCTTTCTGTTAGTCTGTTTCATTCACCGTTGTCTTTTCGGATTATGTACCATGTTTTGCTGAAATTCAAAAGATCAAATTTTTTTATTTGCAATAACATGATTTTGTTTGTGCAAGTGGCATTTGGTCTATAAATGTTAAATCACATAATTGACATGACAGGAACTTGAGATGAAGAGGTAAAATGTAATTAAGTGTCAAAAAATTTAAAAACTAATGGCCCTTGGGCCTTTGGCCACCACAAAAGACTCAAATCTTTGTGTGATAGGAGGTTAAGGGTTCAAATTTTACCTCGCATTAATTGCCACTAATATGTGACTTCTTCAAATCCAATCCACACAGGGTGCATAGTATATTCGTTTCATTAATGGTAGTTGAACCCCTGTCGATTATCTTGGCCCAATTAGGCTTCTCCATTGGTGGTTCAATTCCCGTAGATACCCCATGGTTCAATTATACTTCTCCTTCTCCCTAGAATAGGCTATAATAGGAGTAGGTCCCTGGCCCAATTGGGCTTCCTCCTTGGTGGTTCAATCCCCATAGATACCCCATGGCTTAATTGGGCTTCTCCTTTCTCATAGAATAGGCTATAATAGGAGTAGGAGTAGGAATAAAATAGATGTTGCCAATCGACAAAAAAAAAAAAATCAAAAAATTGATACACTTGTCTCTCTTTCTTCTCTGCTTTTCATTCTTGGTTTCTCTCCAGATCTTCTTTTCTATCTTCACTCTATTTCTCCTTTTAAACTATATTCTTCTCATTTGGATCTTAAAACTCCCATGATTTTACCTAAAAATTAGATAGAATAGGCTACAATAGGAGTAAGAGCCTCATTCTTCTCTGCTTCCTGTTCTCGATTTCACTCAAGATCTTCTTTTCTATCTTCACTATAATTCTCCTTTTAAACTATATTGCTTTCATTTAGATTCTTAATATGGGACCTTAAGCTCCCAGGATTTTACCTAACTTAGATATTTAGGAGTTTAATTTCAAGTTTTCCATTTTTAAACTTGTTCCTTCTCAAGTCTTTTGTCTCATGTTATGTTGCAAGTCATCCATGATAAGTTGGAAATATCACCATAGTATTAAAAGGTTAAAAATTTATTTGCCTTTCTTTTATTAACCGAGTATTTAATCTTACTTGGTGACTTTGTGACTTTTTATTTGTCTATCAACTGTTTAGTTTGCACAACATTCAGGTTTCCCAAATTTGGTACTTGCATTTCCAAATCATCCACTTTTTTTCTTGGTCTGTCCTTCTGATCGTATCTTGGGGGATCAAGTTGTTGATACTTTTTTATCTTAATTTTTACTCAGAATAGGCTCTCAAGACAATATAGAAGATTTGCTTTTTGATTTTACAATTTTTTAACCTTTTTTCTTTGAGAAAGAAAATAAAGCAGAAAAAGTATTTTGATGTTTATTCTTCATGATCTACATATTATACAATTGTACAAAGATCAAAACATAATACTTTTCTATTTTGGAATTTTTTTTTGGTAATTTTTTCTACAGTAATTTTGTTGTATGTTCCTATTAACAAGAGCTCAAAAGGATATTTCCTTAGCTTAATTTGTGCTGCAGTTTTACTGGCAAATCACTACAGGTTTACTCACTTTTTCTATAGAAGATTGCCTACATTCTTTTTTCTTTGGTTAGACTATTATTTTCAAATTTTTGTTTTACAAATTTTTTCCTTCATGATTTAGATATTTGTTGAATCTACTGATCTTTTATTTCTATTGCCTGCATTGAACCAATTTATAGTGGCAAAAGCCCTATTCACGTTTCAAGTTGTTCACTTTTCATGCTCTTTATATATATATATATTTTTTGGTTCATCCAATTAGTGAATGTTTTTCTCTCTCACGTTGTAACTGATCTTAACCCTAAAGAAATTGAGGCATCCTTATTTTCTAAAATGTGCATGGAAATAGATTTACTTTGAGTTTCAAAATTTTTGTTTAATTTAGTAATAGTTATGCTCAGTTTCCATGCTTTTCTTTGATTTTTGAATAGTGTTTATGCAACTTCTGTCATTCTCTTTTGTAAGCCTTGCCACTTCAAGTTTAATGCCCTATGACATTTACTTGAGTAATTAATGTTTTTCTTAAAATTCAGTCGTTAAAGACATTTGACTTAGTTCTATCTTGTTCTTTTTTATCAAACCTATACTATTACATTGGAAGAAGGGAATGGTATTGGTGAGATTCGAACCCCCGATCTCTAGGGTAGAGTCGTAGAATTCTAATTGTTCAACCCTCTATTAGTTCCCAACTTCTAGCTTATGATTTCAAATATTACTTTAGTTTGAAACTAATATGGTACATATTCTTAATAATTTTGCATTGACTAAAAGATAGAGCTTCAATTCCCTATATAACAAATGAGGTGTTGAATCCCTCATATAGACACCAAATTTTGACATATTATTTTATTTTTTTCATTCGAGGGTAATTTTTTGCTTTGGGGAGCTAATTGTAGTTTTTGCATGCATTATGCCAAATTAGTCATTTTAGGGGCAAAATAGTAATTTTTTCTTGTAAATATCCTTTTCATTTGTGTGTCATTTCTAAATTCGTAGTTTACACTTTTAAGCATTTTCCTAATTTTTTTAGTGATTATTAGAAGTCCTTTTGTGTTATCTAGGACTTTTTGTTAATAGCAAATTTTCCAATGTGTTTTTGTTATTAAAATTTTCATGTAAAAAAATTCATACATTTTTTTTTGTGAAAGTTTCGTTAAGAAAATTAGTCCAACGGGAAAGACCCAAAAGACCCAACAATCAAGCTTATTCTTGTGAGATGTAGGATGGAATATATTTTTTATTTTGAGTTTTTGTTATTTTCCCAATGTCCCGGGCCTTAAGTTTGAGAAGAAATTCTAGAAATTTCCATATATGTTGGCTATTCTGCAATTTTTATTCAAATATTCTTTGATATACTAAATTTATTTTTACTTTTCTGATTATTAAGGGTTTTAATTAGAATCTTTTGTTTTGCTATTTGGCTCTTGTCCCTTTGGTGTTAAATTATGTCCCTTTGGTGTTAAATTATGTTTAAATAATTTTTGTGCATGTTTGGTCTATCTAATCCCTAGTATGAAAGCCTTAGTGTGGAGATGTCCTTAAGTAGAGCTCTTGTCCATGAAGTTTCTGTCTTTTATTTTTCCTCTGTTTTCAAGTTTGATGAAATGCAAGACTCCCTTTCAATTTTTAATCGTATTTCTATTAATTTATTGTATGTTTTGTTACATTTAAGATGCCATTAATAAAACCATTTGACCCTTTGGATATCACTATTCTAGATATTGATGACAGCAATCTCGATATCATTCACGAGCTCGAAATCGTGCAATCTGAATTTCAAAATGAGAGTGATGTCGAGGAAGAATGTAAATCTATTTCAAGGATTCTTGAACAATATAAAGAGAAACACGACTTGAGCTTAGAAGATACATAAAGCATTAACATTGGCACCGGGACAACGATTTAGGTCATGCGGGACACTTCAATTCTTAAGATTCAGTAAGATGTGAAGGGTTTCTTACACTTGTTAGCCTTCATTTGAGAAAATGTTCTAATAAATCAAAATAAGGATTGTTAGCAAGTTTTTTGGACAAAATCAAGAATAATCTATAAAATTCTCCTATCTTAGTTCTACTAAAACCAAGGAAACCGCTTATTATGTATCTCTTAGTATTGAATGGATCGATGGATTGTGTTTTGAGCCAACATAGCAATTTAGGCAAAATTTGAGCAGGAAATTCAGCACTGATGACTAAAATGTTCATTCTTGGAGAGGAGTTGTTGAGCAACAGCCTGTGCCGGGCAAAAGAATGAGACATTATCGCGTGGATCACTACACCCATCTCATAACCCAATCTGATCCTTTGAGGTGCTTGCTTGAAAGGCCAATGCTTATTGGATGTATGTTCAAAATGGTCGATACTCTTAATGAATTTGACATTGTACTTACAACTCATAAGATAGTCAAGGGTCAAGCAATAGACAATTGTTCTGAAACAGATACTTCCAAATCAAGAAGGGCAAAAGAATGCATTTACTGCCACCCACCAAGAAAGGGGAAAAAATAAGAAGTATTATTCAGAGGAGATCTTGTTCTGTCAGAAATTGTTGGTCAAATACTACCTCGGATCATCAATTTAAACATCATAAAGGAGTTTTCATTTGATTTAGTAATTTTCTTTTAAAAATTATTGCAAAAATGATAAAAGGTCATCCTTCTTTCTTTTACCTTAAAAATTTTCTTTCCCTAGTTGTCCCCTTTGAGCCTTTAGAATATGTCATTTTCATTTGACATCCCACTTGAAGGTCACACGCTTCACTGAGGCAAACTTCATTGTGATTTTATACCGCACTGGGCAAATTTTATTTTGTTTTTTTGTGTGAAAGGAAAAAAAAAGATAGGAAAAAAATGAAAAGAAAAATGATAGAAAAAAAAGAAAACCCAACAAAAATCAGCAAAACAAGAGCAAGTTCTTTTGTAGGAAAATAAAAAGAGAGCCCCAAAAGCAAGTAGCAAAGTTGGGGTGAAATTTTACAAGAGAGCCCAAAAGGAAATAGGCAAAACTGAGGCAAATTCTTCACAAAGGTGACCTCAAGTTAATTAAACCCTTTATGAAGTTTGTTTTCTAGCCTTAACATTTCTAACACCTTACATGACCCCATCATAAAAGTCAAGAATGTTACCAACCTACGTCTTCATTTTGTGATGATTTTGAAATAAAAAATTGTAAATCAAAAGGGCATATGATATTAATATATCTATCCCAAATCAATTAAGGGAAGACTGTCTTACTGATGCCAAATGTTTCTTCAAACATTAGTCTATTTCAATTAAAAGAGAAATGACTATCTCAAATTTGGATGCTACCATCCGTTCTATTTCTTCATTTGAAAGTGAAAACCCAAAAGGGCTGCTTTTCTTAAAAAGAAAAAAGAAAAAAGAAGAAAGAAAAAAGAAAAAAGAAAAAAAAAAGAAAAGGAAAAAGAGAAAATGGGTAAGCGTAATCTTAGTGAAAACCCAAAAGGACAGTAAGATACATATCTTAAAAACACAAGAGGAGTCGAATGCAGAAAATAAGACAGTGATGATTGAAAAATTGGTGACTATGTTCATTTAGGTCTTCTCTTTATATTATTCATTCTTCTGCTGACATCAATATTTAAATGGACGACTTTCAAAAGGGTCAACTGCTACATTTTTCTTCATCAATGGCCATCTTTTAACACTTTGTTCGATTTGTTGTGACTCATTCAAAGTTTCTTTTTGTGTCACCATTGATGTAATTAATAAAGGTAGCTAGTATTTTATACATGTTACTTTGTCATTTTGTTTAATGTTTTATTTGTTTTCTTGTCATGTGGTTATTCCATCACACAAGAATAAATAATAATTCCATTGAAAATCCTCTTGTCATATTCATCTCATTAGATTTCACCAACAGACAATTCCTATAGTTTACGAAAAAGGTCAGCAGTTGGTGTTCTATGATGTACAACAAGGGGTTAACAAGTAAATACCATTAAATTATAAGGATACGAAACAGACCACAAAAATAGTATACAATTCTTTGGTATCAAAAACTCATGTTTATATGGTTCTCAAGGCCTAAGAGATCACACGGTGGCGGCATTGTCTTTAAACATAATTGTTTTCTCTTTTGCAGGTAGAATTATGTGATTATTGTTGATGGCTTAGCAAAATATGAAAAGTTGGAAATTTTTTGGTTGATAATGGTTTGTACTGGGTAAGTTCCAAAAAGCTAATTCCTATACAAGGATTGTGGTGCGCTTCAAGATTAGAACCACTTGCTTTGGGTTTTTCCTATTTGCTGACTTTGTTATTTCAAAGGTCTAATGTAGATTTCTCAGGGAAGCAGGCTATGGATTTGGACGCAAATGACTTCATCATAGTCCAAACATTAGTTAAACTTTGAATGCCAGAGCATATAATTACTACAATTGAAGGGCGTCCGATGGATGAGGAGGAGAGTGATGAAGAAGATAAGGAAGATAATGATAAGCTGCACCTAGAGTGAGAGATAGGCCATCTACCTCAAGACCATTGACTTCATGTGTTCGACACAATTTTGCAAAGTCACAGTTTTAGTGGGATAGACTTTCTGAAGTACTTCATAGTTTTAGTGGAATAGAATCTCTGAAGTACTATCTGCTCTGGAGAGGAGGATGATAGGGAGAATCAACTAGATGGGGACGCATGTCAATGAGTAGATTTGATGAGCATGTGGCACAAATTTCTTAGTTGTATGGTGGTATGCAGGTTTACGAGATCATTTGAGTAGTTCATGTGCACTGTCATCCCCTTCTGGCCAGGATGGACATAGAGGTGCGGATTTGACAACTTGAAATATCTACTTATGCCTTTTAGAATGATCATGACTTTTCTTTGGTATTTTTATTTACTTGATGTTTTATTCTCCTTTTGGCCTATATTATAAGTGACTTTTAGGAGTTATCATTGTTTTTAAATCTCTACTTGGCTTTGGCATGTAACTAATCATTTGCATATTATAGTGTTGTGCTTTTATAATGTAGTTACAGATTTATTTTTCTTTTGCTTTGGATCTCGTGTCTCGTAGCTGTGTTGTTGCATCCAAAATCGATAGCACGGTGGGGTTGTCTGACTGTTGGGCCCCGAAAAGGCAGTTTGGTCTGGTGATCTTTTCGAAAAAAAAGTTTTTGGAAAACTATGCGTATGTGTTAAAAATCGAATTTTTAGCGAAAAAAGTGTATATTATAAAACATTGTATTTAAAAATAAAATAAGTCCGGAACTTAAAAAATATGACAGTTTTGGCCAAATATTTTGAAAAAGAGTTTTATTAAAAAAAAAAATAGAGTCACCACTTGATATTGAGTTAGGGTGTACCAAGTCATCCAAAAAATCATTTAACAAAACAAAATAAAAATTTTTAGAAAAAATATTTGAAAACCCTTTTTCGACTCCAGTCTACGAAAAAATAAGAGAAAAAGGTCCGAGAGTCACATTTGAAGAAAGGGAAGGCAAAGGCTCACACTTAAGGTACCCTTTCAACCTAGCTGAAACTAGTTGCGATGTTTAATCAAAATTTTTAAAATTAACCCTAGATTCTATTACGTTTGGATGTGTCTATATGAATACAAATCCTAAGTCTAATGTGAATACCGAGAGGGTCAACATTTTCTCTTGAAGCTTGATTGAGATTATCACATTAATTGCGAAACCCAAGTCGAGACCTCAAGAGAGTCACAAATGTATATGCAAACAATGAAATGCCAAAAAGAAAAAGAAAAATACTATATAGATAATAGGTGATCGAAGAAAGTGGGTATGCAACATAACGGATACGGAGATTAACAACTCGTGACTGAATGTTCCTACTCACGGAGGGGAAAACAACCTGTCAATCCATCGCTTCCCACGTAAGTAGATGATTATTTCTAGTCGTAACATACAAATGATCTAAAATTTAAGTGAAATGTAACCTGGATGTCATGCAGTAAGTATTTGTCAAAAATAGATAATAGATAATAAAATATATACAAAAATCATGCAAATATGAAAAAGCTCTAAAAAAAAAGAGAATATGTTGTGAAATGAAATGAAATGCATGCAAGTGAAACTATCACTAAAATGACCTAAGGGTCTAGTGTTGGACTAGCTCTTTTTAGGAATTTCCCACTATCATTGGACTAGCAAGAAAACGAGAAAACCACAACTAGCATTGAACTAGTGTGGTGACGGAATAATAAAATTGATAAAACATAAATAAAAATAGTAAAACATGAATCAAAAGCAAATAGACATGTAAAGAAATATAATAACACGTAGGAGCACATAGCACCTAAGTATAATATTCTAGATGCAAAATCCTAAGAAAAGCAATAAAACAGATAAGCACCCAAGCACACAAAAGCAAATAAGCTCTAACTATTACATCGGAAAAATTAGTTACAATTTTAGGGGAAAAGGTAAAAATGATCTATCTATTACACTTGCTATCTAACTACAAAATTTACCAAAAATATGAGAAAAATAATCTAACTATTGCATTGACTAGCTAAATACAAAATATTATATTTTTGCCAAAATAATAAAATTTGAAATTAAATAGCTTAAATACATATATATATGCAAAAAGTATGTAAATAAGAAATAAATAAAAAAATAAAAAAAATAACGCATAAAATTCATATTGGAGCATATTGGGGGCCATAAGGAGAAATTGATGAGTACTAGGGATACCTTTTTGAAGATCCGGTACTAAAAGCTAACAAGATGAATAAACGCGTCAAGGTGCCACAATTTAAGGCAATAAAGAATATAAAATATGACAAAGTAAATTTCAACAAATTGGGACAGATGCAAATTTCTAGCAAATCAAGGGGAGTAAAATAGAAATCCAAACAAACCTAAGGACCAAATCGCAAATTCAAACTAATTGGGGGACAATTTGTAAATTAAAGCTAAGTAAAGGGGGCAAAAAAAAGATAATTTCAGCAAGTATGAGGTACAAAATTATAAATTCCAGCAATGCGTAGTGACTAAAATATGAATTCCAGCAATAATAGAGAAATAAAAACTAAATTCCAGCAACCATAGCGGACTAGAAACTAAAATCCAACAATTTAAAAGGACTGAAACAAAAGTCCACCAGCTTAGTGGACTAAAATGCAAAGCATGACAAGAATGGGTTAGTAAGCCAGGGCCTAACTGAAAGAACACAAAGGCTAAGGAGTCAATCCGTAAAAAGTTAAGGACCTAATTGCATAAAAATAAAATATTAGAGGCATACGAATAGTACTACAAAAAAAATTGAGCTAGAACATACATCTGCATATTATAAAATCAAATAATAAGAGTGTTAAAATAAGTTAGTTATCTAGGAACAATTTACATAACCAAAATAAACAATTGGGCTGATATCAAATTAGAACAAAACAGAGATAGATTAAGAGAACACAAGCAAATAAACAAACTAAAAAAAAAAATCAATGACACTAAATTATTATACTCCGATAAAGAGTAACTTGAATTCACTCAAATTAACAAACAAAAAAAAGTTGAAATTGTCTTTTGGTTTTACTCTCGACAACCGAACCAAAAACAAAACTACAAAAGCAAAACTGCAAATGAACAAATTAAACTTTTTCTCCCATTACCCAATCAGTTTCCTCACCAATCAATTTTACCTATAGACTTCTTGAATTGTGGAACTAGATCCTCAACAAAATCAACCCCCCCCCCCCAAACAAAATCCTTAAAACTAAATTGGCCTCTTGGCCAAGAATTCCAAAAAAAAAAAAACTCAAACCCCAATATGTGAAATCAAGAAGCAGATTCATCATCAAGAGAAATTGAATACTACAAAAGATTAGTTAAATCAAACATCTAGATAAAATATTTCAGGAATTGAACCTTAGATTGACCTAGAGAGATGATCATATTGAAGAGAAAACACTCCACGATCTGGCCATTGATGCAGGGGTCGAGCTCACAGCTATATGGTGGTGCAATTGTGGAGGTCCATCTGGGTTTGTGGCTTTTGTGATGGAGGTTGCTGTCTTGGTGGAGATCTAACTGATTTGTGGCCATGGAAAGGTGAAGTTGGGTAGAGGTAGTGTGGCTATGGTGGTGGTTTTACACGGTGATGATGTTGGCCATATGTTGTGGTGGTGATAGAGGATGTGGTAGAGCTTTCGGAGTTGCGATTTGGACTATTTTTTGAGACTGATTATGAAGGCTGTTTGGGCTGTTTTTTAAGACTGATTTTGACTACAATTTATGAGATTTTTGCAGATGTTTTGGGGCTGTTTGGTGGCTGGATTTGGGGCTGATTTTCTGAGAAGTTTAGCAAGTTTTTGGGCTATAATGCCAGTGTTTTTGTGGTTGTAATTTGCAAAAAATTGGGGCTGTGATTTGCAAGTTTTTGGAGCTAGAATTGCAGGATTTTTGAGGTTGAAATTGCAGGAATTTTGGGACTGATTTTTTGGTTGTTTTGAGCTAAAGTTCAAGGGTTAAGGTGGTGGTTTGGACAGTGATGGTGACTGTGTGTGTGAATGAGTGTGAGCTATGCGTGTGAATGTGTTGAGTTTGTGATTTGTGTGTGAGAGGAATGTGTGTGAAGTGTGTGAGATGTTATTAGGATTTAGTGTGTGTTCTTGGTGTTCTAGGTATAGGATTGAAGATGAATATAGAATTCTCGTGCGTGTTCTAGGTGTTTTAGGTATGGGTTGAAGATATACTAGTGTGTGTTCTAGGTGTTTTAGGTAGTGTTCTAGGTGTAGATTTAAAGATACACTAGTGTGTGTTCTAAGTACTCTTGGTGTAGGAAAAACTAAAATTAAAAAGTCTCTTTAGGCTCTTTTTCTTTTTTCTCCCCTTTTTTTAATCCCAAAATAGGCTATTTATATTGTACAAAAGACTTATCTTTCAAAAAATGACTAAAAAATCAAAATGTTCTTGACTACCAAATTATAACTTTAGCTTTTCAAAAAATAAAAAATAAAAATCTACGTTCTATCCCAAAAACACAAAAAATGAAAATTTTAAAGAAAAATGTAAATAAAAAATTTATTAATAGTAATTCACCCCAAAAAGTTAAAAAAACTTAGAAACATGCTTTAAAAAAAATCTAAAAGTGAATTTGGGAACAAAAAATGGCAAAAAATGTTCAAAAGGCGAAATGACTATTTTGCCCTTATACTATCAAACATACAGAAAATATCAGTTAAATTTGAAAAAATTACAAAAATTTGAAAATGTGTATAAAAGTACAAAAAGGGAATTTAAACCCCCGAAACTAATGAAAAATATTTACGATTAAAAAATTACTATCTTACCCCCAAAATTGTTGACTTTCTCATTTTTACCCAAAAATAGGATTTCATTCCAAATAGTAGGAAAAAGTCCCCCCAATGTTAGAAAACGAGCGGTGTGTCAAAATTTGATGTCTACATGTGTCTTTTGAGGAATGGTAGCCAATTACTCAAGGCAAGTACTTATTTTTGCTTATGTTTTATCTTTCCTTCGGGACATATTGGGGACAATGTGATGATCAAGTGTATGCAAGAAAAATAGTTACCTTGTGATATTGGCTTATTGTTGGATAATTGATCTGAAAATTTGTTTGTTGGTAATATTTTGATTTTGGTTGACAGGGGTTAGCCTTAATATAAGAAAACTCTATCAAATAGTATAGAGAAACAAGATCGCACCCACAGAGAACAGTCTTGAAATATTAAAACTATTGAATTTACTCCATGATCTAGACAATGAGTAATTGCAATGGTTAAGATTGTTAGTCCCAAGAGCGATCTAAAGGAAAATGAATTAGGTTGATCAAGTACTAAATGCAATTATGCTCAATTTTCATCCCGACTTATCGCTATATGATTTTTCCTAAGTGAAAAAACATTTAGCAACAAGTAATGATTAAGATGTACAATGTATAGCACAAAAATAAAGCAAGTAAAGAAAAATGAGAGAGGGAGAGAGAGAGAGAGAGAAACAACACAACATTTATAGTGATTCGGCACCAAACTCGGTATTTACAACTATTCCCAAATTTATATTTTAGATATTAAATTTACTATGTGTTTCTTCTCAAGTTGGTAAAGCCAACCAACATAAACAAAAGGAGAGATCCCTTGTTGCTCTCTTTTTCTTCCCGAATTTGCTCAAACTAAGCTCTATAAATACATGCCAAAGAATTTTATAACTTCTATCAACCCTCACACTTTACTACGTCTGAAAACTGCTACTTGTACTTAGAAAAGCACCACAATACCAACACACTTATCCCACAAAGACACACATGGAGCACAATCCATTCTCCACATTACTTAATCATCAAAATCAATTTCTAAGGTCTTTCCTTTCACTTCCAATTGATGCAATTTGATGACAAAGTAATATAAAATCCTAGAAACGCAAGATAATAGAATAATTGGACCAACTATACACCACCTTAACTACCAACTCAAAAGAAGAAGAAATAACAAACAAATGGAGCAAAAAATCATCAAACCCACCTAAAAACTAACCTAAATCCCCAGCCTAGGCCTTCTAAGTACTACTCTATTTTACACTTATCAAAACCCATCCAATGCCTCTAAGATATGGAATTGGTTGACTATTTGGGGTGCCCTCATAGTCGCGTCTTGATTACTTTGACAATTTGTGTGTGAGCTACCAGTCATGGGTGAAGAGCTCCGGCTTACCCCGGCTTATATTTTGTCAAGGATCCATGTCATGAAACCGTAGGTAACTCACCTACAGTTCAAGCCACGGTTCATCTCCAGATTGTAGTCAATCTTTTAGTTTCTTTCACTTTCCACCCTTAGTCTTTCGCTTCAAATACAAAAGTAACTCTTAAACAAACTTATGCACTTAAAATTAAAGCAAAAAGGAAATTTTAACACCAAATCACATAAGATAAGCAATGAAACACAAAAATTAAATGAAAAGTCCCTCTTGCTCGAATAATATTCCACTGCAATGGTTGTGAGTTCCACCATTTTTCTTGAGGTTTGCAAAACACAATTAAAGCAAACTAATTAAAATAATCCTACTTAAACTTAAAATAACAAAAAATAATAAAGTAAATAGTTGGGTTGCCTCCTAACAAGCACTTGTTTAACATCTTTAGCTCGACGTCCTTAAGGTTTCATTAGGAAATTCCCTGATGAAAGATTTTTTTGGGTCCACTCCATCTTCTTCTTAGATCTTTGGATCTCAACTTTTGGATTTTCATTTTCTTCACCACCTTGCAACTAAAAATCTTTTAGCTTTGGCAGTGGCTATGCAAAAATGATAGTATTGTATTCCTCTATTGTGACCTTGATGTTATATTCTTGTAGTTTCTTTTACATAGCATGATATTTTCAAGGGATCAATCCTAAGTAGAAACCTACAAAATATTATTATCACAAAGAGGGTTTATATATAAAGGCTTAAAATTATATACAAGAGATGCCTAATTCTCCTAATTTAATCAATTCACTAAATACCTCTTCCTCACTTGCAACTTCTACCTCACTTTCTTCTTCCTCTTTAGTTACCTCACATTCTTCTCTTTTTTTCTCCATTGGAGGTTTGCTTAATTGCTCACTACTATAAATGTCAATCACATCCACTTGTTCACTAGGATCTTAATCAATGCCACTCAACAAACCAAATTGGTTCCTAGGGTTCATGGCTTCAGTGATCTGACCTATACAATTCTCAAGGGTTTTAGTGATGGCAACAAGTTGATTCCCCGTTTTCTCAAATTTAGCCTCTAATTTGTTTATTCTATCATTTGATGTATTAATGAAATTTACAATGGCCAATTCTCTATGATTGGATCCTATAACCTTCTATCTATCATTGGCTAATTCCTAAGCAGGTTGTAGTTGGCTCTCTTGCTCATCCCATCCATAAAAATGGGTGATCCCGCCACCCTGAATTATACACATTGGAATAGAGGACATAAAAAGATGGATGATCGTAAATGTCATCATATGGTCCCTGTATACAATTAAAACAATCATAAGAATTATAACTTCCTTCACAATAGATACAAATAATAACACTACTTTATAAATAAAAGGAACCACTTTTAACTTGCTCATTATACTTGTTGACAATATCTTCAATTAGCTTTTCAAGAGCATCTAAGTTATCTATACCTGTAGATTCCACATTATTACCTCGTTCATTGGCCCAATCATAGCCATAATATGCCATCTTCAAGTAAAGGTTTTTGGATTGAGGTTTTCACATACACCCAACAAGAAAATAAAAGAAAATCAACAAACAAAAATAAATGAAAGAAATGAGAATAAACAAAAAAATAAAAATGGTTAGAGTACTAAAAATACGTTATTCCTAATATCCTAATCTCCCGCAACGACGCCAAAAACTTGGTATCCACCATGCTACACTACAAATACTTAGACTATCGTTTCTTGTAGTTCAGAGTACTGAATGTCGATTCTACAAGGACTATGTGGGTACTAGTTACTAATTATATGACAATCTAAACGATCAATAGAGAGAATTGACAATAGTAGAGGTAAAATTTTAAAATCCTCGTAAACAAACATCCTATGACTCTAATTTGATTACTGATTAACCCGATTATTTAGATTCTAAAATTCTTTAATTAGATTATAATCTTGCTCAAGTATTATAACTCTTATCCCTTTGGTTGATTAATTAGAATCTCTTCTCAATTAAAACTCTAAAAAAATGCATTTAATTTCTATGGATTTATTATTTTGCTTAGGTTTAAATCTAACCAAAAAAACTTATGTAGTTCTATCTCTAGTAATCTACGCAAACCTCATTCTTCATGAAGTGATCTCATCATATGGACGATTTCTCAATCTAGCTATACAAAACCAAGAGTTGAATCAAAGGATGCCATCAGTTCCCAATTTAAAATACATATAAACTCATGAATAAATCCAAAAATAAGGTGGGTCTTTTATTAAATCAAGAATAAAATCAATAGCAATAGAGTTTAGGTTTTATTCCATTTGAATATTAAACAACTCAATTCATAATTACAAGGATCAACTTAACAAAAGACAAGAAAAGATAAAGAAAACTTACTCTCATGCAGATTTCTTGAATCTTCCCTTGCATCTTGATAAAGTCTTCTTGCTTTACACTATTGAAGCCCTTGAGTTGCTCATCTACTCTTGCTTTCTTCTCCCTACTTCCCTTTAGATGTGTGAAGTGTGTGAACTATGTATGTGATGTGTCTAAGACCCTTTATTAGGGTTTAAACTCCCCTATTTATAGTGTTTCTATCTTCTCAATTACCAGGGAGACGCTCTCTTCTAGGCTTTAAAATGATGGCCAAAAGTCCGCCAATTAATGCCACTTTACTGCAGAAAAATTGCAAAATCTACCCCCACCCAACCGCCCCCATGACCCACCTAGCCGCACCCATAGCTAAATGAGCCAAGGGTGCTTCTTCATGAGCCATGGCCATGGCTATGGCTGTGGCTCAGGTTCTTCAACTCTTTGATTCTATCTGCGAGCTACCTCTCAACACAACTATTGGCGTAGCTATGGTCAGAATCTTCACTTTTTGCATCCATTCGTGCCTTTAATCATGGTTGGGTGACTCTACTACATTGATACTTCAAAAACCTCTGGCTTTTCTCCATATTCAGGCATGTTTTGGCCTTTATCATCCACCATCGTTAAATCAACCTTCTAAACAGTTTCTTTGCAACTCTAATTGATTCAATTCACTGATGAAGCCATCGAAACCCTACAAAATAGCACCAAAAACACAAGTAAATCACGCATCCATTATTTTTCATCCAAAAGAAAAATGAGAAGAAACATTAAAGAAATAAAGGAAAACTCATAGAAAAACCCTAAAAACCTAGCCTAAAAACCTACTAAAAATCATTACACTTTAGCCATTATCAATATTACAACTGTACAATTTACAGCATTTTTATTCTATTAATTTATATCACTATTTACGATAAATCTATGCATAGCCATCTTGTTTTTTCTCTGATGTATTAATTTATCTTTATAAATTTCATTATCAAATTTTTAAATGAATTCCTTTTGCAAATTTTTGCCAACTATTAGAACATAACATTCATTCAATGTAAAAATCAATTATTATAAAATTATTCAAAATCCTCTTTCTCATCATAGTTTCTTGAACTCATTCTATTATAATTTTTTAGACAAATTTATAATCTAACAATAAACAAAAATGTTCATAAAAAAACTTGTCATATTTACACTTGACAATTGGTTCAATTTTTTACTTATAGGTATATGATATCTATAATAAAAATAAATTCTGCAAAATTTATATTTATCAATGGTAAGTATCAAAATGGAAAATACTAGTCTTATAACACTAAAAATTGAAACCTAGGTGTGGCCAAACACCACTAATAACTATTTATAACTTTTGCATTTTTTTTTTCACTGGGTGTGCATTTCTCACTAGTGGTAAATAATTTCTTTGTTAAGGAGTTAATTCTCTGTGTGACTTTCTATGTTTTCTTTGATGGATTAGTAAAGAAATGAGATGAGGGATTGTCTTTAAGCATAAGGATGTGTGACTTTCTATGTTTTCTTTGATGGATTAGTAAAGAAATGAGATGAGGGATTGTCTTTAAGCATAAGGATGATAATTAGGATGAGGATAAGTACAGCAATAGGGAGAAAGAATAAGGAGAGAAAGAAGAAAGCATATTATTTCACAAACAAAAGGGCAATTTGTGTAAAAATTTGTATCGGGCACCAATTAATCACTAATCAATGCAAAAATTGAGAGATTCAATAGATTCAAATAGATATTTAAGTACTAAAGTGATATTCATTGAATAGATTTGGACCATCGAAGCAAGATCCTAAATATAAAGGCTACTGGAATGGTCTGGTTGTGCTACGCATAACTATTGCCTTGCAGATTTTTTAAGATGGACAAGGAAAGCTTTCTTTTCTTGATTTCCAATAGTAGAAGTAGGAACAGAAACTCTCCTCTTTTCTTTGATTTCTATGGGCAATAGTCCTAGCAACAGAAAATGTAATAAAACAACAAAATTACTACCTCATCAAGAGAACCAAATTCAATATCATACAAGATGCCCACTACCCTTTTACATGGAAGGTAGACATCTTGGCATGAACTACAAAACTCAAGTAATATTCTTTATCAAGAATCACCTTAAAGCAAAATCCAAATATTATAAATAAAAATTAATAGTAAAAATAGAGTATTAGATGATGCACATCGAAGGAAATCTAAAGGCTTGTGATAAAAAAAATGGACATGCACAAAAGTTATACAAACCTAGTTGATGATCAAACATGCAGAGAGTGGATAGTAGAAGGAAAGTAGGAGGAGAAAATATAGTAGAGCAAATTCAAGGAACTGATGAAAAGACAATTGCTACAATTGAGGAGAAATCCCTGAAAATTCGGCTTCATCTACCCACACTATCTTTAGCACACCTTATCTTCAGAGTAGAAGGAGGAGGTCTTCTGAAGAACAAAAAAAGAAAAGAAATGGCAAAAGATTTCGAGAAAGAATAGGGTCGAGAATTTGGGACAAAAAGATGACGTGGATGGTATGAGATGGGCAAGGACAATCCTATCAAATTAGGGATTTGGTGCAGTCACAGGCATGGAGCTGCACATTTTGCTCCCTCACAGTCAGAAGGTAAAAAAGCCAAAAGCATGATAAGGACAGCCTGATTTGATAAAAGGAATGTGAAAGGACCGAAGACAACAAGAAAATGACAGAAAAAACTTTTGAATAGTCATAAACTGTTCATTTCAAGAGTTAAGTTGAAGAGGGCATTACTGTAAGAACATGCAAAAAAGATGAATAAAAAAAGTAATATAATTTGATAATCACCAAAAGGGACACAAAGAAGGAAAAATTCTCGCGGTTTGATGTTTGAACGAAAGGACAAAAAAGTAATTTTGTTTTAGCTAAGCTTGCCCCATTGAGCCCTATGGAGCCTATCTAATACCTTTGTATAGAAACGGTAAATAAAGTATACAACTAAGAGTCCCTTTGGTTGTATGTAACATGTTTTTTTTAGATATTTATTTTCCTTCCAGCATAAAAATATGAAAAAGTACAGTCTTCATAGTGTAAATGATTAGGAATTTTTATTTGTATAATTACAATTTTTAACCTTTGTAGATTCATTGGATGTCACTACGGTCTTTGTGTTGTTTATGAGAAAGTAAAGTATCCAATATA
Organism: Mitragyna speciosa; assembly: GCA_024721245.1. NCBI lineage: Eukaryota > Viridiplantae > Streptophyta > Magnoliopsida > Gentianales > Rubiaceae > Mitragyna > Mitragyna speciosa. Next base: position 11,835,598 of record CM045571.1, read on the forward strand.
TTGTGGATTTGATTTCCAATTCTCTTTTTAATTGCTACTAATCATAAAGTAAGAAAATTAGTCTCATAGAAGATTCAGTCCAATTTCTATATAATGTAAACCAGGACATAGCAATTAACCACTAAGTTAAGATTCTTAACTATTGGACTATAATTGATTCTCAACTAAATAACTATAGTATACTACAAACTACAAAATTCATTACGAATATAAAGAAATGAAAAAGCCACCGGCAAAACAAATAAGAGAGAGACATAATTAATATTTGTACTTGACAATAGTAGCATGTAATTAAGATCTAAAAATACAAGAAAAAGTTTTTAAGCTTCAAAAAATTGGTTAATCAAGCAAAACTAAAATTTAGTCAATAAATGATTGAGTTCCTACAAAAGTAAATGTTACTTCCCAATATAAAATAAAGTTAAATAATCTTTTTTCACTTGTTATAAAGTTATTTCTGGGATTCAAAAAAATAAATTAAAAAACTTTATCTTTTTTATTCCAAAAAATAAAAAAGAACTCTCTTGGTTTGCTGATTTTAACATATAGTACTTCAAAATTTAGGGATAGCCCGCATCCCCTCATTGATGCTAAGTTCTCGCTCCCATAGGAAAGAAAAAAATTATCCAGTCATATTTTGATTGGACATTAAGATTTTCAAATACTTGTCAGGTATTATGACTTCTTAACAATGAGAATAACTGATATTTAATGTTTTATATACCAAGATTTATCTTTAACCCATGCAATTAAATAATCGTGGCAAGAATAGTAATATTATATAATTGCCATATTGTTATGACTTTTAATAATTTGTCTTTTCGCAAACTATAGAAGCCACCGTATATGTTTTGAATATTTCTAACAATTGAAGCTTATAGTTATGTTTTCTCTTAATCACTTCCATCTTCATACCAAAGAATTTGCTCATAAGAAGTTTGTCGGCTACTATAGGTTAGTAATATAATTATTTGTAGATCAATTTAGGAAATTTATGTTTACAAAGCATTCTTATCAAAATCTTTATCATTATTGATGCGGAAAATTTATGCACAAATAAGTAATTTTTTTTAAAGAACTACAAGTGCATAAAATATTATGGAAATAAACTGGGATTAGTCTCCACAGCTTAAAGCAACAATTGGCTTGAAAAAAAACAATAAAAAGCTTAAAGGAAGATTTAAAAAAAAAAAACTTAACGGAAGAAAAATTGGAGGGGCACGTGCAATTTGCAAGCAAAATGCACAACAATTGGGCATGAGTCCTCACAAGTTGCTCCAGGTTAGTTTAGACAAGTTAGTAATAGTGTAACTAGTTAGTGAGAAGATGCGTAATCAATCAATTAAAATTTATAATCATTTTACATTTCAACATCACGTCATCTTCTGGCTTTAAATTTTACCTTCAATCTCAATATTGACCTTTTTATCTGCACCATGAATTTGTTAAAAATAAAAATTGTAAGGAATTGCACAACAACTGCATAAGAGGCCAGGCCCCTCGTACCAATAAATTCGTGTTTACCTGTCCACTTGGCATGGATGGTCAATGACTACACCTTTTCATACGTTTGGTAGAGGTAGAGATAGTTAGTAGTAGTGTAAAAAGTAGAGCCTACGAGAATAGAGAAGGAAGAAAAGCAATCAAAAAAATGACGGTTGCAGCTGGAATTGGGTACGCATTGCTAGCCTTAGGCCCATCGCTTTCTCTCTTCATGGCCGTAATCTCTCACAAACCCTTTTTAATCCTCACTGTTCTCTCCAGGTATCTACCTCCTTTGATCTTATTACAAAATCTAAATTTACTCTCTCAATTTTGGGCCCAAAGTTGCTCTCTCCCTTTTGGGGCAATTTTTTTGGTTATTTTTGTGAATTTTGATTGTGATTTTGTTGTTTTTAGTACATTGGTATGGCTTATGAGTTTGATAGTGATGGCGGGAGCGTGGAGGGCGTTTCTCCCCATCAAAACGACGTCGTCCGCGTGGTTGCCCTATTCAATTCTCATATTGACCTCGGTAGCACTTCAAGAAGGCCTTCGTGTCCTCTTCTGGAGAGTTTACAAGTTGGTTTAATCCAATTTTTAATTTTTTTTTTTTTGTGAAATGAAGCTTCATTTTAGACTAAAAAGGGTATAATCGAAAGTAATTGCGTATTTTATAGGTTAATTTGATTTTGAAATTGGTCTTGATTATCCAAAGAATCCGAATTTTTGGTCCTTTCTACTCTTTTCAGTTTTATATATCGCGAAAAGGTTAGTCCTAATAGATTAAAGGGAAATAAAAGGTCGGGGAAAATTTAGCAATGGTTTATTGATGTATTGCCTATATTTCTTCCGTTATGTTGTCTAGAATGGCTTGTAGGTCGAGTTTATATTTTTATGGTACTTTGTTTGCTAAAATTTAGGAAGCTGGAAGATATGTTGGATGCTTTTGCTGACAGAGTTTCTAAACCTCGGCTCTTCCTGACTGATAAGATGCAAATTGCCCTTGGTAATGCTCCTTGTAACATATATACTAACATTTATGTGTGCGTGTGCGCCTGCACATTTCTATATGTGCATGGTGTTAGATTTGACGTACTGTTGCCATTACTACATGGTGTAAGATTTGGCTCTGGACTTCTTTAATATAATCCTATCTAGAATGATGTATGCTATGACAATGAATTATGTTGATTTCATATTCTTCAGCTTCTGTATTGTAACTTTATGTTCCTGAGGTTGAGATGGTAGCAGCATTAGGCGTAGGCCTTGTAATCTAGCAATTCCTTTCCAGTTAATGATCTCAAATTCTACAAATTGGAACCATATCTATGCATCTCTTTACCTTTTCTGTTCACTTATTCTTTGTTAGTGGTTCATTCTTAGATTTGGTTTCTAATTTTGGAATGTTTAATATATTTTTTGATTGAGTGACCACTCTCAGGCTAATATTTTGTAGCTTCATTTTGCATTCTGATTGTAATCAAATTTTGCACATTGGAGGTTGGAAAATCTTGAAATAACCAAGGGCGTGTGTTTAAGCTCTCCTAAACGGTAAGAGGACTAATCTTTAGAGTCTATTAAGGAAAACAGCGAAGCTCAGTCTAAACTGAATACTGATTCACATAGATCTTAATTGATGTGAGATTCCATGTTATCTATCCCCTTTTGTTTCTTTGTGAAATTTCTACATAAACATTCACTGCTTCCATTCATTATCTTCATATTCGGTGGAGCCTTTTTTTTGTTGTAGATTGTGTGCAAAATTTTGAAATGACTCTTTTGTTTTAGAAGGCAGTATTTCTGTACCATGGATATTCATCAATAAATTGGGAAAACACTGTAAACTGGGGAAACAACATTCTCTTGATTCTGGGATATTTTGAGTGGTTCAGAGGCACATTACATGCCAAAAGGTAATGATACATTGGCCATACTTCTCTCTGTGACAGCCTTGAAATCTTAATTGAACCATCAAGCCTTTGGAGAATAACAAGTATCTGAGTGTTGGGTGTTTACCTTGTATGTAACCATAGGATTATGAAAATGCTTTGCCCTGATTATATATTTCTTATGTAAATGCACATACAAAGTATCAAGGCAGTCTGATCTACATTACATAAATATTCAAAAATGGAGTTTTTTTTTATTTAATTTTTTGGATTACCTTCACGGTGATATAGGTCACTGCATTCTTTTCAGGTAATGTCATTTATCATTGCAGAGTTTAAAAGCCTTGGTGGTGATGTACTGCCTCTAGGTTTTACTTTTCAATCCCATTTTATGTTCTGTAGTTGTATAAAATTTAAGGTGAAGACTGATTCCAACATAATCACCAAAGAGGCTGGATACAGATTTGTTTTCTGATTCACTTCATCCCCTTCACCTGCCTTCAGAGTAGATTTCTATCAGGCTATCCTATGCACTCCAAAATGATTAGGAATTAGGCATCAGCACTGATGGCAATTCTTCGCACAAAATATCCATTCTTGTACTTCCCTCTTCTTCTTCTTGTTTTCAGATGTTAATATAGTGCACACAACTAAACAAAGTAAGTGAGATAACTTTTGGTAGCTTATGCTTTCCAGACAGATTCCCTGGGAGTCACCCTTTTCTTGCTGGGCAATTCCATGTTGAAAGTTGAATGACTTTACTTTTAAAGATCTAGATTGCTTCACTTTCACCTCCAGCCATCTTCCTTTCCTTGATTGAGACTGCACCTGCTTCCTTGAGTGTGCTTGTTTCTGTTATATCTTGCCATCCTGTTTCCTTACAATACCTAAAACTAAGAACTCTCAAATCCATCATTCTACAGTGGCTCTTTTCTGCTGCATCAATGATTTCATAATTGGAAACGTGAACTAGAGAGATGGAAACATACAATGAATTTTACTTCTCAATTTCTAACTCTGGAATAGCATCAAGTGCTTGTGTTGATTCTCTCTTAGTAATAAGCTATTTTGTTTCTTTAGCTCTCTATTCATCTGTTATTCTTTTAATCAAATTCCCATTTTATGCCCCTTTTCCTATTTTAGACCATCCTGGTAAATCTAGCTACAGATTTTCCTCTATATGATTTTGAAAGTTAGCTATTTATTAATTGGTTACTGTATAATGTCCATGTGGAATCTGAGGGTATTTATCGTCTCTCATCTTTCATTTTTATTGGTCTAACAAGGTAATGATCTGTCTAGTTTGCGTACTCGTTAATAATTATGAACTCAATGCCTTCTAATCTGGGTTTCACATTTATTGGCATTCCAACTCCTCCCATGCATGTTTCATATGACTCAGTTTATTGAAATTGAATTTTTTTTTTTGGAACTAATCTTATCACTTAGATTATCATTTGAGACTGCTTATCATGAAAGACAAGATGCCAACGTTTCTTTTGCTCTCAATGTACCAGTTGCTCATCTGCTTTGTTTTAAATGTGCAGCTGGTGGTCTGGGTCATGGTGTGGCCCATGCTGTCTTTTTCTGTCTTAGCCTTTTGACGCCTGCATTTGGACCAGCAACTTTTTATGTGGAAAAGTGCTCACAGATGCCCTTCTTTCTTGTTAATTGTGAGCAAACGGTTCATTTACTTTGTACAATATTACATTGGTTTTGTGACCTGAATGGGCATCTCACAGATGCCCTTCTTTCTTGTTAATTATGAGTAAACAGTTCATTTACTTTGTACAATGTTACATTGGTATTGTGACCTGAATAGGCATTTCAAATCAAGTTAGTTTAAATTAATCACCCTGCTATTAGAGGTGTATGTGCGGTTAAAGACATGGTTTCTGCAACATAATTTCTTCTATTTTGGAAAATGAAATTTTAGTGAGTAATAGTTTGAGCTTTGTATTCTGTTTGGGTTGTTGGGTTTTTGGCCTAATGTTATACAGCTTCTAAATTGCAGCAATCATATCCTTGGCATTTGTTATAATCCATACCTTCTCAATGGTCATTGCATTCAATGGATATGCTGAAGGAAATAGAGTTGATCAGCTTATTGTTCCTATTGTTCATCTTGTTGCAGGAATGCTTGTGAGTTACTTCTCTGTTCCTTTTCATTAATTCCTGTGCTCTCTCTGTCTGAAAGCTTACTATCTTATCTCATTGCATGGAGATATCCACTTTCTGTTGAATGTTTTATTCTTCAGAGAATAATATTATAAATAGTCTATTTTGGATTAATGGATATTCAGTTAATAGTTTTCAATGATGCTTAATCCAAGAAAGTTGATATTGTATGATGGGCTTCCTATGAATTGCACAATGTGTGATGAGCTCTGAATCAATTGTGCAAAGGCTTGAAGTGCGTAGTTTGGTAGTGAGTAATCTACTCTATAGCTAAAGGGCATCTAGTGCTTAGATTAGTCTATTGACAAGTGAGACTGCTGCAGCACCGGGAAGCATGAGGAGATAAGATTGAAACGATACCTTAGTAACTTCAGCTTTAGTGGTTTTTTGAAATCAGAAGACAGGTTCTAACCTTTTTGCTCTGAAAATCTGAGAATAAGAGTGTAACAGAAGGAGTTTAGGCGGAAGCAAGAGGAGGAGGAGGAGGAGGAGGAGAAGTAAGAAGCTCTAGGAATTCCACCAAGTTTTCCCTAAGATTAAGCACCTAAGTTTCTCAATGAAATCACAATGCAACATAAACGCAATAAAACATAATTTAATTTCATCTCTTTTCTGAAGCTATTACAACTCTGTGTGTGTGTGTACACATAGACACACACATAGACATGCACACATATGTATACGCACATTATGTATATACACACATGTATATATTCACATACATGCCTGTATGTACACAAACATATATATCCATTTAATTCATCCTCATTGGGACAGTAATTAGAATCTCATCGTATCTTGACCTTATAATCACTCATTTGTGAGATGTTTTACTAATTAGTCAAAGTATCCCTTTCTAAGCATTGTTTTTACACACACTCACATATACACATGTACACAGACACAAATATGGACATGCACACACGTGTATACACACACGTATATATTCACATACATGTGTACACGCACATATATATCCATATAATTCATCCTCATTGGGACAGTAATTAGAATCTCATTGTATCCATTGTTTTTACTCGATTCTCTTCAAATCAATTAGTGGACTCAAACATCAGTGCTTTTGCTTGAAACCCCTCCTATCCTGGTTCTTTTGCTGATTCACTGCACAGATAAGCGACCTGTTTGGAGCCCATTACACAACATTAACTTTCTTGAATAAATCATTAAGAGTTTAAAAATACAAAAGACTCACACATTACCTCCATCTGAAAATTTATTTTTGGTTGTTGGATTTCTTTTAATGCATCTAAAACTTTGTGTGAGATTGATAAGGACATTTATTTGACATCTATTGATACTTTATATTCCACTTTGAGTGACGGCTCAATTAATGCTATACATTTTCAATGTGAGAAAAAAGTTAACAAGTTCTAGCATATAAGCTTGGTATAGAAAACATAAAATTGCTACTTGCTCTCACATGACTGTTTTTTAAAACTTATCCTGCAATCACCTGTACACTTTGCAACATTCTCTTTTTCCTTGGTTACGTAAATGTTAGTTTGTATTAACGTATCTTCATTATTTCTTATTTTTATTATAATATCGCTTTAATGGTTCATTAGTTAATTTTTATCCCTATGGGAAGAAATGAGAAGTGAATTGATCTCCATTAGTTTGCAATTTTTCAAAAGATAAACCATAAAAGCTTGAGGATAGAATATTAGGCTGTAAGGATTTGAAGAACTGACTGAATATTGCATGAACTGTTATTTATCTTTGCAGAAGAAATGAGAAGTAAATTGTGATCATTGCTAGTTTTTAGTTTTTCAGAAATCAACCATAAAAGATCAAGGATAGAAATGTTTGATTAGTGATGAGTATTATCCATACTTATTCTTCATTTGACTTTTTTGTATTCCAAGTTGTTAACAAAATAGGAAATAGGTTCTTTCAATTTATCGAATTTAAGGAGACTAACAAATTGTGTAGGAGTTTTGCTAATTACAAAAACTTTGACATTGGAAAATTAATCACAATTAAAGTGGTTCCTTTTTCTTTTTCATTTTTTTTGGGGGAAAAAATTATGAATCAGACTAATCAATGATAAAAGAGCTGGTTTGTTGGGCTGCATTGTGGAGGTAAGGAATGGAGCAAAACTGGATATAAATAGACCACTTTTCCTTGTTTGAAGTACAGCTGGCCCACTTTTTTGCTTCCCTCCTAGAGGATAGGCTAACAACTAAAAAGAGATATAGTCCTTTTTCAGTTTTGCTAAAAACGAAGGTTAATGTGGAAATAACTTGTAAATGTGATACCAATTCCTTAGATAAAGATTTATTTACTACCCCCTTCACCTCTTCTTTAAGGAAACATAAACTGAAGTGGTAATATCCCAGGGTACCCGTAAATTTCTTCTTGTATTCTATATGATTCAATGGGGAAAAGTGTAAAACAAAGAAGGTAAGAATTTTTGCAACAAATTAGTTCAATGTGGAAAAAACGTAATTCGAGAATAGAACTATATATAAATGTGTGTCTGCATGTGCGTGTCCTTGTTCAATAACAGAGCTAAAATGTTGTTTCAAATGCTTTGCTAATTGCCGTGTACTTTTCAGACACTGGTAGATCTTGTATCTGGAGGTTGCATAATTGGCATTCCTCTCCTCTACTGCACAGCAGCCTTCACTTTACTTCATTGCGGAAGTATGGTTTGGAAAAGATTGATGGAAAGCCAGAACAGACGGGAGAATTTGTAGTTACACCGACCACCCTTATAAGGTTGCGTGCATATTTGAGTTGGGTGCACCTGCAGTCACCAAGAAGCCCATTTTTTAAGAAAAGAAATCTGAACGCACTTTTGGGGCATGAAATATTTTGTGGGTATACTGCCTCCCAGGTCAAAAACATGACTTTTCGTGAGTATACCCAATTTCCTCCGCAGCCTTGATTTTAGAAGGTTGATTCTCCTCTGCTCTCTTTACTTTTGGTAGCCGTGCCCTTTTAGATGTGGTAGCATCAAGAATCCTCTTGCAAGGAGAATTAGATAAGGGCAATTCATGTGAACACAATATTTTCATGTATCCTCTTAAATCTGCGTTACTCTGCCTGAAGCTGTTGCGAATCGTTGTGCAAATGAGGTCGAAAGGTTTGATTCTAACTCTGATGGTTAGTTAATACCAAGTGTTGGCTGCCTATATTTGTGCGTGAATTGGAATAATATTAGGGGGAAGATTTATGATTTATTGTTGAGGCTACTTTTACTATTGTCTGAAAAATATTCTTTGAGCCGGAAGCATCTCATTTGAAAATCATTTTACCACGTATAAGAAACATCTGGACATATTCTTGTAAACAATGATAAATTTTTGGGGAACGAATAGAGGGTCGGACGGTTAGAGTTTTATGGCTCTTCTTTAGAGGTTGGGGGTGCAAATTTCACGAACGCCAAAAATTTCTTTTCTTATGTAATGGTATAGGTTTATTAAAAAAATAAAAAAATTTTGCATAATAGTATATTGCAATATTTCCAAAATAGAATGTATCAACCATAAAGCAAAGAAAAAAAAAATGAAAATTGAAGTTTTCATATAATGAAGCCACCGTGTCAAATGGCAATTGTCCCATGTTAGAACTGCGTATATGAAAGAAAAGGCAAAACACTTCAAGTAAAAGCATTAACGGAAGATCTCGTTGTAGAATTGAATAATAAACCAAATATCAAGACGTTATAGAATTGAATAATAAACCAAACATCAAGATGTGCATGTAAATCGACAATTAAGATCTCTATCCTTAATTTGTTTTCGAATAATAAATTCAAAATCGCTCAAGTTCAAGTGAACAGGCTTTCTAATTTGTTTTATTAGGTAGACTAAGACTAATAACGAATAGTGGGTCGAGCGGTTAGAGCTCTACGACTCCTCCCCATAGGTTGGGGGTTTGATACCTATCACTATTAAGTTTGCAAATATTATCGCAACTTGACAGGACAACAAGCAGGCATGCCACAGGAGCAACAGGAGGTCCTCCAGTTTGATTATCCCCTTCCCCAAGACCACTCATTGTAATACAATAGAATTTCTTAAAAAAAAAAAAAAATAGAGTAAGACTTTACATTAAAGTTTACAAAAACGGGCTAGACTTTACATTGAAGTTTCCGAAAATGGGCCATCCGATTTGGTCCATTGAGCAAATATTGTAAGACTTTATATTGCAGTTTAGGAAACAGGCACTCATACGAATTAAGCAAGAATTTGATATGAGAAACAACTTCTAGGAATTTCATTATGGGAATTAAGCAACAATTTGTCATTGGAAACAACTTCCAGGAATTTCATTGTAGCAAACAGCTAGCAAGCATCAAACAACTTGCAGCCAAACAAACAAACAACAAATTAAAATAAAGTATACAACATCAACCCAATACTTTCACTCCTAATACAATGTGCACAAATACACACCAAACAACAAATAGCTCTGCAAATATCAATAATTGTAGGTTCTACTCCAATCTTCAACGAACCTACAAATAGCAATTAACATAGAAATTAATAGGGTAGTAGATGCCAAACAAATTTAAAGTGAAACAAAAAATGAGACAAATTGAAAATAGATATTATACTAGATTCAAATGCTTCAAGCTCCTCTAAAGTTTCCCCCACATTCAATTCGGAAGATGAAGATCGCAACCGATCTTGTGTGCAGATAAAAGTTTGAACAATCCTTGGAGTTAAAGAACTTCTAAAAGTGTTAATGACACGTCCTCCAATATTGAATACAGATTCGGAAGCAACAGTAGAAATAAGTGTAGACACCAAATTTTGACACATTATTTATTTCTCCAACAGTGAGGATATTTTTCCTATTTTAGAGTCAAATTCTGATTTTTGAGTAAACATGGACAAAATCAACAACCTTTAGGGGGAGCAAAACAGTAATTTTTAGCTTTAAATATTTTTCGTTAGCTTTGGGGGTTTTAAGTTCATTTATTCTTTCATATTTATTTTTAAATTTCTACTATTTTTTCAGATTTAACTGATATTTTTTTATATTTCGCCAGCACAGGGTGCTAGTTGTGGTTTTTCTCATTTTCTCGCTAGTCCAACGCTTGTGGGGATTCCTAGGAAGGACTAATCTAACGCTAGACCTTTAGATCATTTTAGTGATAGTTTACTCGTGTGCATTTCCTCTCATTTCACACACACTTTTCCTTAGAATTTTTCATATTTACATGACTTTTTGGTATATATATTATTATTATTACTATCTATTTTAGCATTTAAAAGTGCATGACATCTAGGATTGCATTTCAGTTAGAAGTTAGGTCATTTTGTGTAATCTGACTAGAAATAGTCACCTACTTACGTGAGAAGCGGTAGCGTATACGCCGTTCCCCCCTCCGTAAGTAGGAATATTCAGCCACGATTTATAAGTCCCTCGTACCCATTATGTTGCATACCCACTTCCTTTGACACTTACTATCTATATTATTTTGTTTTTCTTTTTTCATTTCATTTTGCATTCACACTCGTGACTCCTTCAAGGTCTCGACTCGGGTTTCGCAATTAATGCGATAATCCCAACTGAGTCTCGACAGAACATTTTGACCCTCCTGATACCACATTTAGTTTTAGTATTTGCATTCATTTAGATACATCCGAACGCGATAGAATTTAGGGTTAGTTTAGGAAAATTTGATTAAACCTCACAACTAGCGTCAGCTAGGTAGAAAGGGTGCCTTAGACACGAGCCTTTGCCTTCCTTTTTTTTAAATGTGACTCCTAAACCTTCTTCTCTCGTTTTTTTGTAGATTGGAGTCGAAAAAGGGTTTTTTAATTATTTTTCTAAAATTTTATTTTTTTTTGTTAAATAATTTTTCAGATGACTTGGTACACCCCAACTCAATACCAAGTGGTGACTCCATTTTTAAAAATAAAAACCTTTTTCAAAATTTAGTTAGCCAAAATTGTCGCACCTTTAGTCCCAACCTTATTTTCTTTTAAATACTATTTTCCCTAAAATACACTTTTTTACTAAACTCGATTTTTATCGCACACGCACAACTTTTTTTTTTTTTTCAAAACCCTATCTTTTCAAAAGAGTTACTGACCGGACCACCTTTTTAGGACGCTACAATCACGACTCCACCCATGCTATCGATTTTGGACACGACAATAGGAACAACCAATATATTACGAACCATCTTTAAAGGAATTGAAAATCTTATACTATTAGCCATCCACCATGCTAGAATTTCAAATAAATCATCAGCTTCATAATCCTTATTTAGATATTTATCCAACTCAGATTTGTTGTCCCTACCTCTTAGTTGCATTCTCTTTTCTTGAATTCCATTTTATACCTATTATTGATTTTTTTCCAGCATCTATAAAAATAGAAAATTGGCTACTTCCAGATTCACTAAAGTTGAAGAAGATGAGGAAACATAGGTATTAACTATCAAGAGGGAGTTCATCCTCTTATATTCACAAAACAACTCATAAATAGCATCTTTTGCCATCCTAGCCAAACCCTTATCATCATTATCCCCATACATTTTAATAAAAAAAAATTCAAGATATTCATACTTAGTTCTAAGATCCAGCATAGCTTTAATAAAAATCAACACGTTAATTTTTTCAATTTTGCCCTAATATTTGTCCTGCTTATCCTTCATACACTTTGCCATTAGACTCAACTCAACATTTTTTCTTTCAGCCATTTCCTTCAAGATCCCATTTATATGATTGATTTTATTAAAAAAAAAGAACTGTTAGAAGTCACATATTTAGTCATAGAAACTTTTAAAGTCAAATCATAAAAGTTTTCTAGAAACAACACCATGAATCGAACATTCTCCTGATCTAACTTTGTTGGCAATAACTATAGCTCCTGAACCATATAAGGGTCCTGCTTCTCAAATCTCTCGAAGGCTCTCTCATATCTTTGGGTAGTATCTGACATGAGTATGTTGAGTTCTACCTAGTAGAAACATGTAGGCTCAACAATTTTTTGCATTCAATTTTTTCAGTTTTAGTACATTCTTTGAACTTTTTTAGCCTAGTAGGTTATTGTCTAACATACCTTACTGCTGCCTAGATGCTTTCTATTGATTTTCCAATTCTTTTTAAACCATCATTAACAATTAAATTCACAATATGAGTAACACATCTCACATGCATCCATTTTCCCCCTGATACAGCCTTCCCCCAATTTTGAATTTTTCTTCTCAAATATTGCACAACAAAATCATTAGAACTAGCCTTATCCACAGTGACAGTAAAAACATAATCAATACCCCATTCAAGCAAGCATTTCTCAATAGCCTTTCCTGCCTCAACTCCTTTATGACTAGCAATTAGACAAAAGTTTATAATTTTCTTGTTCAACTTCCAATCATTATCAATGAAATGTGCAGTCAAACACATATAATTAATCCTCTGCATAGAGGTCCAACAATCAATTGTCAAACAAACTCTACTAGATGTATTTTTAAGAAAAATTTTTAGCTTTGACTTCTCATCCAAATAGAGTTGATAACAATCCTTAGAAATTGTCCACCTACAAAGAATTCTAAATAAAGGATATGCTGTACGCATAGCATGTTGAAATCCTTTCCCTTCAACCATTTTAAATGGTAGTTCATCTACAATCAACATGTATGCAATACTTTTCTTAACGACATCTTGATCAAATTTCCAACTAATTAAAGCCCCTCTAGTGTCTCCTCCACCATCAACCATCCCCATATACAAAAGAGCTTGATCACTATACTTCTTATTAGGATTCTGATTACATTTAAAAATATGAATACGTAAAAGATTTGAACCCTGAGCCTTAGGATAAGTAAGAATTAGTTTTTTTACAATGGTTGCATTTGTCGTGTTTCATGCCAGTCACCGATTCTGCAGCAAATGTTGCCACACTTTTGACCTTGGCTTGTATGCTCCTCGCTTCTTTGAATCCTCTATAGCCTCATCAGTAGAGGTATCATTACTTGGAGTTTAACTCGGGGGTGAGTTAACAGATGAAGCTTCATGCTTTAGCTTATCAACATTGTTGTTGCTCTCAGCTGACATAATTGAGGAATCTCACTCACTCACTGTGAACACAACAAGACCAAATAGTAAAAAACACATCTATATGCACATCAAAATCACAGTCAAATAAAGGAAGCAACAAATAAGATAATGATATAGCTTGCTCCAAAATTCATGCAAATTTTATGCTAATATAATATAAAGGAAGCACAAGTAGGCTTGTAATGTTTCCTCATTCAAGGTTCAAGCAACAAGTGCAAACAACAAATTCAAGCAGCATATGCAACAAAATTATCATTCACCTAAGCATTATTGCTTAAAAGATTTTCTGATGACCTAAGCTAGATTGAGGGAATAGGAGTGGAAATTTTTTTTAACATGTTAAAATTGACCCCAAAATTTTGTAAATTAAACGGTAACATCTTTCCAAGAATATATGCTTATGAAAATTTTGCCTCTTGACACTTGATTTCAAATTCCAAGATTGCTAATTACATTAGGGCAAAATTAGAAAATTAGGGCAAAATGAAAAAAAAAGGGTGAAATTAGAAAATTAAGGCAAAATTATACAAGTACTACATTTGCATATCACAATTGCATACAAATCAATTAATTATACAAAAATCATATAATTATGACTAAATTGGAAAAAAATTGAAAATTTTCAAATAGCCAAATTGGTCACAGCTTACTTGAGATATTATGCTGCTAAATTGCTATTTCAACTTCAAGGTGATGATGATTGATTAGTGACACTAGAGAAACTGACTTGCCAGCCATGACTTTCTTCAAATTGGGGCTTCTTAGTGACACCAGGGAGAGGGCCCTTTGGCCTTTTCTTTTAGCTTGAACTCGAGGCCAATTGATGATAAAGAATTGAAGGGTAATGCATATCCTGCATAGGTGGTGGGTTAGTGGTCGCGTTTGGCTATTGAGTGAGCTCATAGAACAGAGAAGAAGAGTGAGCGAGAGATGTGATGGCCTTTTGTTTCAGTGTGAACTCAGGGCCAATTTGTGATAAAGAAATTGAAGGGTGATGTGTAGCCTGTACTAGTGGTGGGTTAATAGTGGCATCTGGATATTGACTGTTGAATGAGTTGAGGCCTAAGAGAATAATAGAGAAGAAGAGGTGATCAAGAGAGGGATGCGAAATTGAGAATTGGGGAATTTAGGGTTTTTGTCATTTTAGTCCTTTTAGACTAGTTAATTTATTATTGTATTTGACTATATGTTATTTTTAGTAGTTTTCGTTTAATAATTAATTATTAGTCTATTAGTTATACTTAATTATATTAGTATAATATATTAAATTATTAATTTTAATTATTATATCTATAATATTTATAATACTGATTGTTTTATATATAACATTATGAAGTCAAAATTGAACATGGATATTGGTTTTTATTTTTGTTTTTGTTTTTAATTTGAATTCAAAAATTTTGAAATTAGAATCCGTTATACCCGATTTCAACTCTAATTCGATGTTTTGAATTCGAATTTTTTTGTTTTCGTTTCATTTTCTAATTGTCCAATTTCAATTTTCCATATTCAATTTGAAAATGGATAGAAAATAGAAAAATTCCAATTTTGCTCACCTCTAGCTTAAATCATATATTTGCTTTCCCCTCTAAGTACAATTCTACCAATTCCACTTTCTGATCATCAATTATTTGAAACACTTGGAAGAATTTTGAGCACTTCCTTACCCACTTCTTGGGTTTTTCACCATAAAAAGTGAGAAATTCCATCTTTGGAAGGCTAGAAAATGAAAACTTCCTTGGGTTCTTCTCTTTGTAACTGCATTCTCCCATCTCCATTTTTCTGAGAGTCCTATTAGGTGTGTTTCTATCCACAAAATCAGAGTGGGGTCCCAAAATTCCTCTATCTTATTGGTAGGATTTCATGAAATTGTTGAATTGGTTGGTCATGCCTGCCATATAATTTTTCATCTCCGCATCTCTATTTTTTCTTCCAAACTCATTCTGTCTACTGCTGCTGACTCTAGAATTCCTTGTATGCTGGAATTTTGTTTCTTCAATTGGTCTTCCAAAACCTTGAATCTAGTACCGTCTTCTATTTTGGTGGATCCAATCTTACATTTCTAAGGAACGGATGCAATGATACCACCTTGTTATGACCAAATTAACTGGTAATAACCAATTCTGCAGTAGAGAAATGAGGGTGAAGAAATAGAAGATTCTATGAGAGAAGGAATTAGAAAATTTGGGAAAGAATTAGTGAGATAATTTATTGATCAATTATCAATGAAAAATGACAAAAGTTTTTTTTTCCCATATACAACAGATGACAAAAGTTTTTTTTCCCAGATACAACAGCCTCCAACTAGTTATATTTGCACACAGACTTGCTCAGAAAGCAAGGTAGTTACACTTTAGTTGACTCAGCTAACTAACCTTAACTATTATAACTAATTGGCTTGCTTAGCAGCCCCTAATTACTTCTTTAACTACTAAGTAATGAAGCAGATTGGTTTCAGGACATATTTTTCATTGAAGTGCAATAGTGGTGTCCCCAAAGTAACTCACTATCTTTTAACCAAATCTTTCTCCATGAAATTAAAACCCTTGTCACCAACACAAAAACAAATCACCACCATTCTTCATATTTTCACTCATAACACAACACCACTCTCAAACTTTCCATTCTCTTTACACACAAGCACTTACACAACACCCCACGAGCACATACCACTAGTCATAGCACACACTTCATTTTCACACACTAGCACACTTCACGCCTTTACACTACCTCACAAAACACATGCAATAAAACCTCACATCTCACGGCACCCACAATATCTCACCACCGGAACATACACAAAACACCAATCACATTCTAGCACATTCACTCACACTACACACCAGCACACTCCACCATATGCACACAAACTCAAACTCAATAAAACACAAAAACATAGTCTCACATACTAAACTCACTCACATATTGCTCACTCATACAACATAGATTGTATACACTCACAATTCATTCAAGCACACAACATTCACAACACACACAAACACCAGAAAAACACACACAATTCACACACAAATACAGAAACATTCACAACCATCACCGCTTGCACCACACCAACAAAAAAATAGCCATTATTCCCAAAAATCTCTGCAAGTTTGTTTTGCCACCTCTAGGACACTGCCACCCCTTAAGATAGTAAAGTTTCTCACCCATTGCTCTCTTTTATCTCATCTCTTTTGTTTTTGTGAATGATACTTTTAGTGTGGAATTCCTTACGATTTTTTGGGGTTAATGTTAAATGAAATATGGATTGGATGAAATGTTTGCTAGGATTTGAAAGTTGTGGGTCTAAAACATAAACAAACCAAAAGCAAAAGTGTGAGTTTCGGATATGCTCTAAATCTATCCAATAAAATGCCAAAAAGAATAGGTCTTCAAAAAGATCATGATTATTGCTACAATGCACTTTGAGTCTTTTTGCAATTCTATAACTTGTAGGTTCAAGTATCATATCATTCCAATTTTTATAAATCGAAAGAAGCAATTTAATACCTCTAATTTGAACATCAACTACTGATTCATGATGGTTTTCTTTTGAATTACTTACAAATATGGTTTTTTTTTCTTCCCACATTACTTAACTTGAGGCTAGTCCCACTAGACCAATTCAGGAAAAAAAATTTCCATTCATTTTTACTGAAAAAAGTTCGCTCCAATGTGGATAATAAATCAAGCAAGTTTTATCATTCAAAACAACAAAATAATTCTTTTCAGGCAATTATTCAACACTTCATAGGTTTCAATAAATATCAAGTACAAAAGAAACATATGGAACAAATTTTATATCTGAGTCACATTCAATAGCAATAATACATTTCCCTTTTACCTTAATGTTATTTACATTTTTTATTCTTACATTGGGAGGAGAATTGAAATCTCTTCTCTTGCTTCTCTCTCTTCTATCTTTTTTCTTGAATTTTTGTTCATTTTGAATTTCCAGCAAGGTTCAGCCATCTCCATGGCTGGCCTTCAGTTGGAGCTTGGTCAAAAATGGCCGAACAAATCTTTCGCAGATATTCTCAAGACTAACGCTACTTCATTGCCATGCAAAATCAAAACAGTATCAAACTATAGAAGAGAACCAGCATTGATCTTTTTGGCTAAAGAGATTCGAAAAATGGCCATTCCTTTTAAGCGTTCTTTGATTGGAAAATTCTCACAAGGAAGACCAAATCTTGACTCTATTTGAAAGGCATTCCAAAAGATTAGATTTTTGGCAAAGTTTTCGATTGGTTTGCTTGACCAAAGACATGTGTTAATCAGGTTTACAAAGGAAGAAGATTATTTGTGTTGTTGGTTGAAAGGTATTTGGATCATTGCAGACTTTCCTATGCGAGTCTTCAAGTGGATGGCTGAATCCACGCATGCGCCTGTTTGGATTTCTTGGAACATCTACCAGTCCACTTTTTCAAAAAAAAGAATAGGAGTATTTTCTCTAGCCAATGCTATTGGAACTCCTCTTAAGATCGATGCAACCATAGCAAATTTGACTCTGCCGAACATTGCTCGTGTTTGTGTGGATTTGGAACTGGCAAAAGATCATCCAAATCGTGTTTGGATCGGTGCTGGTCATGAGGGTTTTTGGCAAAAGATTGATCATTATAACATGCCTTCTTATTGCTCTTTTTGCAGCTGTCGCACCTTCAAAAATTGGTCCGGTTTGGTGACCCTTTTTGAAAAGAAAGGTTTTTGAGAAAAAACAGTACATGTGTAATAAAAATCGAGTTTTTAGTAAAAAAGTGTAGTTTTTAGTACAAAAGTGTTATTTTTAGAAAAAATGATATTTGGAAAAACAATAGAATGCCAAGACTAAAAAATTCAACAGTTTTGGCCAAATAGTTTGAAAAAGGGTTTTTATAAAATAAAAAAAAAATGGAGTCGCCACTTGGTATTGAGTTAGGATGTACCAAGTCATCCAAAAAATCATTTAGCAAAACAAATAAAATTTTTAAAAAAATATTTGACAACCCTTTTCCGACTTCGGTCTACAAAAAAATAAGAAAAAAAAGGTCTGGAAGTGACATTTGAAGAAAGGAAAGGCAAAGGCTCGCGCCTAAGGCACCCTTTCAACCTAGCCGAAACTAGTTGGGAGGTTTAATCAAAATTTTCTGAAATAATTCTAAATTCTATCGCATTTAGATATGTTTAAATGGATACAAGTCCTAATCTTAGTGTGAGTATCGGGAGGGTCAGAATGTCTCGTTGAGACTTAGTCGGAATTATCGCATTAATTGTGAAACTCGAAACGAGGCCTCGAGGGAATCACAAGTGTGAATGCAAAATGGAATGCAAAAAGAAAAGGAAAATAGTAGTATCAATAGTAAGTGATCAAAGAGGTGGGGATGCAACATAATGGGTACGGAGACTAACAGTGACTAACTGTTCCTACTCACGGAGGGGGAAACTGCCTGTTACGCCACCGCTTTCCACTTAAATTTTAGTCAGATCACATAAAATAACCTAACTTCCATGTGAAATGTAACCTGATTGTCATACACTCAGTTTATGTAAAAATAGATAATAATAGTAAGATATATATGAAAAAAAAATCATGCATAAATGAAAGAGCTTAAAAAAATGAGAAGTAGTATGTGAAATGATATGAAATGCACATGAGGTGTGAAACTAGTACTAAAATGACCTAAGGGTCTATCGTTGGACTAACCCTTTTTAGGAATCCCCTTCTAAGGTAGGACTAGCTAAGAAGCGAGAAGACCACAACTAGCGTTGGACTAGTGTAGTGATGGAATAACATAAAACATGATTTAAATAGTAAAACATGAATGAAAAAGCAAATAAACATATACAGACATATAAAAGCACGTAAGAGCACATAACATGTGAACATGATATTCTAGATGTAAAATCTTAAGGAAAGCAGTAAAACATATAAGTACACAAGCACACAAAAGCACATAAGTCTTAACTATTACACCGGGAGAACTTAGCTACAATTTTAGGGGGAAAAAAAGTAAAACGACCTATCTATTACATTTGCTATCTAAATATAAAATAATTGTAAAAAAACGAAAGGAGAATACTCTAACTATTACATTGGCTATCTAAATACAAAAATAGGCCAAAATAAAAGAAATTGTGATCTATTCGATTATATTTTCGCACAAAAATAAAATTCAGAACTAAATGGCATAAAATAAAAATAAATAAATACACAAAAAGCATGTAAAATAAGAAACACTTGAAGAGAATGCATAAAAAATCACATAGGAGCACATTGGAGCACATAAAGAGAAATTAACGAGGAATAGGTGTACCACTTTGAAGACCCGGTACAAAGACTATTCAAAATAAACAAACAAGTCAAGGTATCACTATTTAAAACACTAAAGCATAAAACATAAAATATGGCAAAGTAAGTTTCAACCAATTGGTGTGTATGCAGATTTTTAGCAAATCAAGGTGACTAAAATAGAAATTCAAACAAACTTAAGGAGAAAATCGTAAATTTAAGCAAGCATGGGGCACAATTCATAAATTAAAGCTAAGTAAAAGGGGGGAAATAAAATTTTTGCAAATTTGGGGCATCGAAATGTAAATTCCAGCAAGCAATGGGGAATAATGCAAACTATAGGACCTAATTGAAAAAATATAAAATTTGGGGGAGTCAATCTCAAATTACCCAAGGACCTAATTGCAGAAAAACAAAAATCTCTAGGGGACTACGATACTAAACAAAACTCTAAGGAAGTCAAATATAAATATCTATTGTATAACAAAAATAAAAACCAGAAGAAAATGAGTGCCCACCTAAATTGAAGACTAAATTAATTAGGTAAACTAATTTAAGCACTAAATCAAATTTGAATTAAACCAAATTACTGCCAGGAACACAAAAATACAGATTCCCCCTCTTTTCTCTACTCTCGCCTTTCTCGTCTTTCTTTCTTTTTCTTTTCGTAATCACCTTCTTCTTCTCTTTTTCCCTCTGATCTCTCTTTTCATCTGTTCTCTCTCCATTCCTTTCTCTCTCTCCCTCAATTTCTTTCTTGCCGTGCTTCTCTTTTTCGTTCTTTCTCTCTTCGCTCTTTCTATTTCCTCTCTTTCTCTCTTGTGATAGCGGTGTGCAGTGGAAGGTAGGGGGTTTCGGTGAGAGGGGGAGAGTTTGCTGTCACCTTTGTGATGAAATTGGGTTAATTATGCTGCAGTTTTTGGGGCAAATCGATTGTGGAAGGAAAGATAGAGGCTTGATTTGGAGGCAATTGAGCTATTTTCGGTAAATCAGTGATTGCTTGGGGACTATCACAGGTTGATTTTTAGCTTGTGGTGGTGGTCGATAAGTGTTGCTTCGGGTGGTGATTCTGGTGAATGTGGTGGTGGAACGGGTTGCTGTGGTTGTTGACGTTGGTGATGGAGAGGCCTCCACTGGCAGTGGTGTGGCTTTGTGGGCAAATTTGGATGCTAGAAACTTGGAGAATTTGTGTCAATTTTGGTCTGTCTTTGGGTGATGATTTGAGACGGTTGTTGCAGTGATGGTGGGTCGGTAGACTTGGTGATTTGGGGGGATGAGATGGGTGAAGAATTGGGAGTGAAGGTGGTTGAACGATGACTAATTTTTGGGAATTTCTAGGGTTGTAATTTGTCTAATCTAAGTGGTGAAATGCGTGTATATGATGGTGACTTGAAAGTGGTATTGACGGAGATTGTGGGGCGGTGATCGGAGGGTTGTTTAAGGCTAGTGGCATTTGAAATTGCTACAATGGCAATTGGCCTTAATCGTCGGTTCCTTGCCGATGGTTGTTGATAGTGGCTTTGCGGTTGACCTGGTGATAATGGGTTTGATGTTAGGGGCTGCTTCTTCTTGTTTTGCTGTTATTTTCTTTGCAGGCATTAGGCTATGGTGGGGAGGCTAGTGTTTTGCAAATGGCGAAGGTTAGCGGAATTGGGAACTGGTAGGGTTTTTGATGGTGGACGTGGTGAGGTGAAATTGGACGCGATGGGGTTATGTTACTAGTTGCTAAGGTTTTGATTGATTGAATTGTTGAGTGGTCTTGGCCTTGAATGGTAGCCAATTGGCCTTGGTGGTGGTTAATTGCTTTTGATGGTGTTGGTCTAAATGCGTCGATTGATAGATTTGGAGCTGGGATAGCCATGTTTGGTTCTGGTGGTTGGGACTCGGTGCTTAGTCGATGCTGGTGGTGGGCTTAGAGGTTTGGAGGTTCACGGTGGTGGATAGGGGGGAGAGAGAGAAGACGTTGGTCTGAAGGAAAGGTTGAGGGAGGCAGTCAAAGTGGAGAGAATAAGAGGGACCCAAAGAATGAAGAAACCCTAGCAAAAAATTTTCAGAACACATAATGATGAAGAAGAAAGAACAGTAATAAAAAAGAAAAGCAAATCCTAAAACAAATAGCAACAAAAAGAAACAAAAATCCTAAAATTTCAGCAATAGCAACCAATAATCAAGTGATTTTCTCAAGGTTAGAATATTGTAAGTGAATTATTAGGGTCAAAGATGATACCGTGTGAAATCTTGAGTGATTTGAATGGATATATCTTCTCCTTTTCTTGTTGAAAATTTCTTGAAATGTTTTTGACTTTGCTTCTTTTTTATCTTAGTGTATGTTAAGAGTGTGTGTTTGTGTGTGTCTTTGATCTGAGTGTGTGTTTTTGTGGTGTGTTAGTATGTGTAGGAATTAATGTGTGTAAAAATGTGTAATGTGTGCAAGAATAGTAAATGGGCGAAGTATTTTTCGAATTAAGTCCCCTTTTATTTAATCCCTAAGCCGGGGTATTTATATTGCAAGAGAGCCTTATTCTCTATGTAGACACCAAATTTTGACACACCTCTTGTAAATATATGTGTGTGTTACTTCATTTAGGGGGGTATTTTTTTATTTTTAGGGGTCGATTAAAATTTTCGTGCATATTATGACTAATTTGTCACATCAGTATTTATATTGCAAGAGAGCCTTATTCTCCATGTAGACACCAAATTTTGACACACCTCTTGTAAATATATGTGTGTGTTACTTCATTTAGGGGGGTATTTTTTTATTTTTAGGGGTCGATTACAGTTTTCGTGCATATTATGACTAATTTGTCATATTAGGGGCAAAACAGTAATTTCACTGCGTAAATATTATTTTATTTCAATTTATTTTTATTTTTTTTTTCTTAACACATAATTTTACTATTTTTATCATTATTTCTAATTTTAATGATTTTTTTTGGAGTCATCTAATATTTATTTAAAATTTTAATATTTTTTTATTTAATGGCACGTTTCCCAATGCATCCTTTTTATGAGAATTTTTTAATTGAAAAATTTTTATGTGCACATTTTTTATTCATAAATTTTCTATATAAATTTCATAATTTTAAAATTTTTTAGTATTTATTTTGCTATTTTTACCTTTTTTCTATTAATAGCACATTTTTCAATGTTATATTAATTTTTAAACTTTACGGTGAATTTTATTTAGTTATTCCTATAACTCTAAATTTTAGTATTTTCCTCATTAATTTTAGGGAATCCAAGCATCTTTCATTTTTTTCATATTTTACTTTGTTCTTCTTTATTTTTCTTACAAAATTTTTCTCAAAAAAAAAACTAAAATTAAAACAACAGCAGCGTTGCTGCTATTGCTTCTGCCATAACTTCTTAATCACTCCATCACCCACCTAAAACTACCCTTCATCAGATTTTAAGGGATTTGCTCAAATTTCTTTCTGACTTCACCATCATCACACAACTCCCTCCCTCACTAGACAGACTTCACTGGCACCTACACTTCACACATTTTCACTCTCCCTCTCCTTCCCATTCTTCTCTCTCGGCCAAACAAACACAAACATACTCACCCCTGCAAACACCTACATCACACTCATCTACAACATCACCAAGACACATTTGCATACACACACAATCCTCTCCCTCTCCACACTCAGAGACACATTCACACACTTCACTTCACCCAATTTTCTCCTCAATCTCTTCCCTCACTGGCACAACAAACTGCATTCTTCACACAACATCACACAGGCACAACATAAAACATCCGTAAACACAGACACTAAGCGCACACACACGCACTTTCCCTTGCACACACGTACAGCACACACTAACACACACACACACATTCACACTTGCTGAGTACACAGCTCACACAAACCACACACAGAACTCACAATTCACACAACACACATTACAGTCCCTGCACTTCACCAAAAAACACACTCACAGACGTACATTGGCACACAATCGACACTCACAGCTCTCCCTCACTTCTTTGGCATACACAGGCACACACTCTCACATTTTCCTTCCCAATTTCACTTAGTTCTCAACCTGTACATTCACACACTACACACACCTCACGCCTCACTCCCTCTGCCTTTCCTCCACCACAAGCAAACATACAACACACACCAGACACCCATTTCACCTGCAGACAAACAACACTACACCACAACACACACCAGACACATTCACACATTCAAACACACACAAACACACTGTCACAGACACACACACAAAGACTCACGCACACACAATACAACATACAAAGCCAGATTCACTCATTTCACCACCACACGCACTACGGTCCCTCTTCTGCCCACCTTCATCAGTCAACTAGCCAACAATTGGTGCCCCAAACCACGCACCTGGAAATCACCTCAACCTTGCCAGAGCCACCCAAATCAGGTAAGCAAATCCTCCTCCCCAGCTCCTCTTATGGTGCATTTAATTTGCATAAATTTTGTATGCCTAATGATTGGTGATGTATTTATTAAATGATTTGGGAAAATTTGGGGGTTTGATCGATCGATTTGAGATTCTTGGGCTAGAGGATTCAGGAATCTTGTGAAGAAGGAGAGAGAGAGAGAGAAGCGAGACAGTGGAGGGAGGGAGACCGAGAGAGAGAGGGCTAGTAGAGAGAGAGTGAGTGAGAGAGAGAGAACGGTTCAGAGAGAAAGGAGAGAGTGAGATCGAGAGAGAACAGAGAGAAATGGCGAGGAAAAAGAGAAAGAAGGAAGAAAGAAAAGAAAGAAAAAAAGGAATTTGGAAGAGAAAAGAGAAAAGAGAAAAGAAAGCAGAAAAGAAAAAAGAGAAGAAGGAAACCGAAAAAAAAAAAACCGAAAAAAAAAAGTTTTAGGGAAACTACGTTGTTTTGATGTAGTTTCATTCAAAACTACGTCGTTTTGTTGGTTTAGTTTTTTTAATTTGATTTTTAATTAATAATATGTATTTATTTAATAGTCCTTATACTTTTATTAATGTTATTGTGGCCCAAAGCATTTATGATTTGTGCATTTAGATTTCAGTTTTTTTTAGATTGACCCTCGTAATTTTATTTTCTTTTCAATTAGGTTCCAATTAATTGCATTTCGGTCCCTCGACTTTTATTTAATTATAATTTTGGCCCCTATATTTTTTTAATTTCCATTTTTGACCCATATATTTTTCGGTAATTACATTTTGACCCCTGTACTTTTCTAAAATTACCTTTTTACCCTCCAATATTTCTGAAAATTTCATTTTTACTCCCCAAGTTTGCTGGAATTGTATTTTAGCCCTTGGATGTTGCTGAAAATTTGTAATTTGGTCCCTCTTGTTGCTGAAAATTGCATTTTTGCCCCCAAACTTTGCTGGAATTCCATTTTTGCCATTATATTTTGCTGGAATTACTTTATTGCCCTCCAATATTGCTGGAATTTATATTTTTGCCCCCCAAGTAGCTAGAACTTGAATTTTAACCTTTGAATGTTGCTAAAAATTATAATTTGGTGTTTAATACTTGTTGGAATTTACAAATTGAGGCTTATTGTTGCTGTAAAGTTCATTTTTATCCTTGAATAATTGCTGGAAATTGTAATTTAATTCTTAAGTTGCTGGAATTTCACTTTGATCTTCAAATGTTGCTGGAAATTTGATTTTTACTTTATCAAGCTTGCTGAAAATTACATTTTTTGCCCTTAAATGTTGCTGTAAATTATGTATTATTTAATGATTTTGCTGAAACTATATTCTTGGCCTTAAGTATTGCTGGAAATTTTTATTTTTGGGCATTATATTTGCTGGAAATTATATTTTAGCCTTTAAATTCGTTGTAAATTATATTATTATCTTAACTATGGTTTGAAATTATAATTTTACTCTTTCGTTTGTTATAAATTACATTTTTACTCTCAAATATTGCCTAAATTTCCATTTGTAACCCAAAACCTTGGAACATTTTATTTCGGCCAAAAAAAAAAGGGATTTAATTAAGCCCTCTAGTTTTTTTAAAGATTGTTTTCTTTTTCATATTTTATTTTTATTTTAATGTTCTGAAATTTAGTCTTTTATCTAATTAGTTGTTCAAATTAGTTTCTTTATTTCTCTTTTAGTTATTTTGATGATTCTTATTTGGGTGTTAAAAGTTTAAGTATGTATTATTGTGTTTTATCTTTTATTATTTTTATTTTTCTTGTTTTACTTTATTTATTTATTCACTTATTTATTTTTACTTAAACAATTTTCATTTTTCTTCCTAGATATTTAACTATTATTATCTTTTTTAATTTTTTTTATTGTTGCTATAATTATTTGAATTATTGTGGCATGTTCATAGTGATTAATATGAAATTATTTAATAAATAGTTTATTTATTTAAATATTGGTACCTTGATAAGTTTGTTCAAGTTATTAGCATTTGTACCGAGTTTACGAATGGGAGGTACCTCTATTACCCCTTCAAATGTCTCTTTATATGCTCCTACGTGCTCCTATGTGTTTTTCTATATGTTTTTTTTATGCATCTCTTTGTGTTTATTATTTTTATTCATGTGTGAGTATTTATTTATTTATGTCATTTTATTTATTTAAATTTAATTTTTTAATTATTCAAATAAATGTAATAGATAGGTAATATTCTATTTAGTAAATTTTTGTACTTAGATAGTTAATGTAATAGATAGTTTATGTTTTATCTATTTAACCAAAGCCTATGTATTTTAGATAGAAAGTGTAATAGATAGGTTAGATAGGATATCTTTTATTCTTTTTCCATTTTTAGATTGTAATTAGGTTATTCTCCGGTGTAATAGTTAGGGCTTTGTGTGCTACGTGTGCTATGTGCTTATGTGTTTTATTCGCTTTCTCTAGGACTTTGCATCTAGAATATCATGCTTATGTGTTATGTGCTCCTATGTGCTTTTATGTGATTATTGCTTTAATCTATGCTTTATTTATTCACTTGTTTTATTATTATATATGTGTATCGTCGCCACACTAGTCCAACACTAGTTGTGGTTAATTTCGTTTTCTTCGCTAGTCCAACGCTAGTGGAGAATTTCTAGAAAATAGGTTAGTCCAATGCTAGACCTTTAGGTCATTTTAGTATTAGAATCATTTCTCATGTGCATTTCATGACATTTCACACATTTTATCTTTTTTTTAGGCCTTTTCCATTTTTGTATGATTTTCATATATACTTTATCACTTATTATATATTTTTAACATCTATTTAGTGCATAACATTTGGATTCCACTACACATAGAATTTTAGGTCATTTGTGTGATTTTTGAGTAAGAAATAGTCATCTACTCACGTGGGAAGCGGTGGCGTACATGCCGTTCCCCCCTCCGTGAGTAGGAATAGCTAGTCACGAGTCTATTAGTTTCCCGTACCCGTTATATTGCATCCCTACTTTCTTTGTTCACTTACTATTTATATTACTATTTTCCTTTTCTTTTGCATTGCATTTTTGCATCTATACTCGCGACTCCATCGAGGTCTAGACTCGGGTTTCGCAATTAATGCGATAATTTCGACCAAACCTCAATGGAATATTTTGTCCTTTAACGATATCCATTTTTAGGACTAGATTTGCATTCATATAGTTACATCCAAATGTGATAAAATCTTAGGGTTATATTAGGAAAATTTGGACTAAACCTCGCAACTAATTTCGACTAGGTTGAAAGGGTGCCTTAGGTACGAGCCTTTGCCTTCCCTTTCTTCAACTGTGACTCCCGAACCTTTTTCTCTTGTTTTCAAAGACCTGGAGTTGTTTAAAAGGGTTTTTATTGTCTTCTTACATTTTTTTTCCTCAAAAATCATTTTCTAAATAAATCATTCTTGATTTTCTTACCTTTTATAAAATATTTTCTGGTGACTTAGTACACCAAAACTCAATACCAAGTGGCGACTCCCTTTTCACTAAAAACCCTTTTTAGACTCTATTTTCGGGCCCAAAAATCGTCACATTTTCAAAGTCCCGTTTTAGGCCCTTTTCTTTTGTTTTCAAAATAAAGCATTTGTTTGTCACATTCTTGTCGAACTATCTTCTATAAAGAATTTTCTAAAAAATTATTTTTACAAAAATTTACACTCTTGTTCCAATAAATAAACACAATCACATTTAATTCTTCCTTTTTCTGACTTTTGAACGAAAAATGGGGCAGCGACACTCCAAAAAGGAAAAAAAGAAAAAAGTGCCCCTAACAATAAAATTACCATTTTATCCTAAAAAATAATTTTTGAAACAAAAACTTAAAATTAAAACTAAAACCAAAAACTAAAAAACTAAAAAGGTCATGATTTTTCTAAAACACCCAAAAAGTAAAAAAAAAAACCAAAAAATGCAATAATAAATTTGTTAACAAAATTCGGGCGAAAAAATAGATTTCTATGCCAAATTACTGTTTTACCCCTAAACACAGTATTTACAAAAAAAAATAAAAAACGGTCCCAAAAAATTATCAAAAATTAGAAATAGGCTCAAAAACCTAAAAAATGAGTTTAGAAACTCCACAGACTTGACAAAAATGCGTTTTGGGTGTGAAATGACTATTTTGCCCCTAAATTCAATATTTCAATAAAAAATAGCAATTGTCCTCGAAAAAATCAAAAAAAATCTAGAAATATGCCTAAAAGCCTAAAAATAAATTTTGAACCAAAAAATGGATGAAAATGGTGTTCATGTGACGAAATGACGATTTTGCTCTTAAACTAACGAAATTTACAAAGAATAGCTATTAATTCAAAAAATCACAAAAAATTCATAAACTTGTATGAAAGTACAAATATCAATTTAAAACCCCAAAACTCCTAAAAAATATTTATAACTAAAAATTACTGTTTTGACTCCCATAATAGTTGACTTTGCCCTTTTTGCTCGAAAATTAGAATTTGACCCAAAAATAGAAAAAAAAAATACCCCAATGTTGGAAAAAAAAAAAAAGGATGTGTCAAAATTGGGTATCTATAGTTTGCCTTTCTTTGTCGGGAAACCACAGAGATTTCAGATAAAGACGTAAACAATACCAAATTTTGACTCACCTAAATGTGAAAACATATACGAATGTAAAATACAACATCAAAACATGTATAGTATAAGAATGTGATGAGATGTAAACCAATGAACAAATGAACACTAAAAAACATGTGACCGAACTCTCTAGGAGCTACCTACGTATCTCGGTGAAAGGAATCAAGTCAAACATAGTTCAGATGCAAAACACTATTGCCAATGAAAAGTTATTGACCAAAATAGAGAAGGAAATGCAACATTTGAAAGTGGTGTTGACGAAGATTGTGGGTCAGTGATTGGAAGGTTGTTTGAGGCTGGTGGCATTTGAAATTGCTATGATGGCAATTGAGCTTAATTGTCAGTTCTTTGCCGATGCTTATTGATAGTGGCTTTGTGGTTGACCTAGTGATAATGGGTTTGCTATTTGGGGTTGCTTCTTCTTCTTTTGTTATTATTTTCCTTACAAGCGTTGGACTGTGGTGCGGAGGCTAATGTTTTGCAGATGGCAAAGGTTAGGGGAATTGGGAGTTGGTAGGGGTTTTGATGGTGGACGTGGTGAGGTGAAATTGGAGGCGATGGGGTTATGTTACTGGTTGCTGAGGTTTGATTGATTGAATTGTTGGGTGGTCTTGGCCTTGAATGGTAGCCAATTGGCCACGGTGGTGGTTAATTGCTTTTGATGGTGCTGGTCTAAATGTGTCGATTGATAGATTGGGGAGCTGGGATAGCCATGTTTGGCGCTGGTGGTTGGGACTCAGTGGTGGCTTGGCTTAGTCGATGCCAGTGCTGTGCTTAGAGGTTTGGAGGTTCACGGTGGTGGATAGGGAGAAGAGAGAGAAGAAGTTGGTCTGAAGGAAAGGTTGAGGGAGGCGATCGAAGTGGAGAGAGTAAGAGAGACCCAAAGAATGAAGAAACCCAAGCAAAAAAATTCCAAAACACATAATGATAAAGAAGAAAGAACAATAATAAAAAAGAAAAGCAAACCCTAAAAAAAATAGCAACAAAAAGAAACAAAAATCCTAAACTTTCAGCAATAGCAACCAATAATCAGGTGATTTTCTCAAGGTTAGAATATTGTAAATGAATTGTTAGGGTCAAAGATGATACCTTGCGAAATCTTGAGTGATTTGAATAGATGTATCTTCTCCATTTCTTGTTGAAAATTTCTCGAAATGTTTTTGACTTTGCTTCTTTTTTATCTTAGTGTATGTTAAGAGTGTGTGTTTGTGTGTGTCTTTGATCTGAGTGTGTGTTTTTGTGGCGTGTTAGTATGTGTAGAAATTAATGTGTGTAAAAATCTGCAATGTATGCAAGAATAGTAAATGGGTGTAGTATTTTTCGAATTAAGTCCCCTTTTATTTAATCCCTAAGCCGGGGTATTTATATTGTAAGAGAGCCTTGTTCTCCAAAAAGGAAAAAAAGAAAAAAGTGCCCCTAACAATAAAATTACCATTTTATCCTAAAAAAATAATTTTTGAAACAAAAAATTAAAATTAAAACTAAAACCAAAAACTAAAAGATTAAAAGGGTCATGATTTTTCTAAAACACCCAAAAAGTAGAAAAAAGCCAAAAATAACAAATTTGTTAATGAAATTCGGGCGAAAAATAGATTTTTATGCCAAATTACCGTTTTACCCCTAAACACAGTATTTAAAAAAAATAGAAAACAGTCCCAAAAAATTACCAAAAATTAGAAATAGGTTCAAAAACTTAAAAAAATGAGTTTAGAAACTTCACAGACTTGACAAAAATGCGTTTTGGGTGTAAAATAACTATTTTGCTCCTAAACTCAATATTTACATAAAAAATAGCAATTGTTCTCGAAAAAATCAAAAAAATCTAAGAACATGCCTAAAAGCCTAAAAATAAATTTTGAACCCAAAAATGGGTGAAATGGTGTTCGCGTGATGAAATGACGATTTTACCCTTGAACTGACAAAATTTACAAAAAATAGCTATTAATTCGAAAAATTACCAAAAATTCATAAACATGTATGAAAGTATAAAATATGCATTTAAAACCCCAAAAATTTTTAAAAATATTTATAACTAAAAATTATTATTTTGACCCCCATAATAGTTGACTTTGCCTTTTTTGCTCAAAAATCATAACTTGACTCCAAAAATAGAAAAAAATGCCCCCAATGTTGAAAAACTAAATGGTGTGTCAAAATTTGGTGTCTACAGCAGCAAACAAGGTCGCACTAATGTTGGCTGTTGAAGGCGAAAGCAGTTTCAATCAAGAAAGTCTCACTTGATAAAGAACATGGCAGTAGCATATGTTCCAGTACAGAGGCAAGAAGAAGCAACAAAAAGGGAGAATAGAACTATTAATGAGGATGGGCCAACCTAAATTTGGCCCATTCAGCCCCTAAAAAAAGCCCGAAAACCTAACCATTGATCAGGCGGAGCCGAGCTGGGCTTAAATATTAGGCCCGAAATATTTTTGAATCGAGCCTGGGCCTCAATAGGCACAACCTGTATAAGGCTCAGCTCAGAAAACATATATATATATATATATATAAAACACACATATATATAATATAAAATTATGTATAATATATTTACTAAATCCTTAATATATCTCCTAATATATATTAAGGATTTAGTTATTATATATTAAGGATTTAGTTAATAGATTATACATAATTTTATATTATATATTTGTGATATATATATGTAATAACCCAAATATAATATTAGACACACACACATATATAATACAAAATTATATATAATATATTGATTAAATCCCTAATATATTTCCTCTTTCCCTAAACAACTCTATCACCGACCAAATTTCTAATTTTCCTCCCTCCCTCCTCAAACAACCCCATCGCCACCCAAATCCCTAAATTTGCCTCCCCCCTCAAACAACTTCATCGACTTCTTCCTCCCTAAATCTGAGAATTGTTCAGCATAATTCACCAAGTACACACTTTAATCAACTGGACTTGTGTTGAGTGTTGCAGCTAGTCTACTTGGGACTTGTGCAATTGGTTAGAGCATGAGAAGTTCTTGCTTTTAAGGTTTTTCATGTGTCTACTATATAGTTATTCTATGCTAAAAGTAGATGTTTGACAAAAATAAGGAACTGTAATTCTAATGATATTTTGTTATGAGCTCATTGTAAGCAACCGTCTCTTACTGATTATGTGCAAAGTAACCGAGATTTGTACAATCAAGGACATATTGTTTTCTATTATTGGGAACAAAATTAAAGGAAAACTTGTGGTTTTGTGTTATGTTGGAGTTGTTGAATTGTAGGAGTATCTCATGTAGGTTTAGGCTCGTGAGCTTAAGCTCACAACCCGAATATTTTGTGAGCTAAGCCTGAACTTCACATTTATAAACACAAATCTCATAGCCCGAAACTCATAACCCGATTAATTATGTGAGCTGAGCCTAAGCTTGTTAAAGCCCGACTCAAAAGGCCCGATTGATAGGCCTAGGGGAGAATGAGGAATGTACTGGAAATATGGAAGACATGGAGGAGGAAGAGGTATTGGAGATAATGGCAAACAGTTGGAGTGTGTTGCAACAGATGCAGAAGTACACTAGAAAACATCACAAACAGCAGCAACTTCAAAAATGAGTTGGTTGCAGTGGAGATGGAAAACCAAAATGAGGGTGTTGTTCAGCACCCAACGAACAAAGAAGAGGTCCATCCATTGATGGAAATGGATTCACAACAAGTCCAGCTTCAGACATTTTCGGTAGGGTCAGTAACATCTGTTTTTGGTTTGGTTGAAGTCACAAATGCACAGTAGCAGTTAGGGCCAATTATTGATTATTCAAAAATTAAACTGGTTGATGCTAAACATATGTCAAATGGGTCATTTTCTGATTTGGAACAACAGTGTGATCATGTTTCCGCCATTCAATCTTTCAAAGATTTCAACATGGTTATCAGTAGAAAGTTACCTAAGCCAATGGATGATGATGATTTCCAGCAAGTGGTATCCAAAAAATCCAGAAATAGTAGAAATTATATTCAGCTCCCAAGGCAAATTTTTACGAGGCAAGCTTCAAAAGCTTTCAATGATTTTTCTTCTTTGGTTCATGATGAATAATATGCTTCTATGGAACATAAGAGGAGTGATGAGTAAGTTGTCTATTCGCCGTTTAAAGTTGTTAATTAAAATGCTTGTTTCGTTATTGGTTTTGTTTGAGCCTCTAGCTGTGATTGAGAATATTGAACATTTACGGATTCGATTATCTTTTGATTTTTGTAGTTTTAATGTGTCTAATAAAATTTGGGTGTTTAGGAAGGCTGGATATCATTTGCATCTTTTGGTAAATAAAGAGCAAATGTTACATGTTCTGTTGGCAAATAATGAATGGAGTCAGGTAGCTGTTTCAACTTTTATTTATGCTAAATGTTCTAGAGTAGAAAGGAGATAATTGTGGGTTGATTTGAGAGATATTGCACATGAAAATGATAAGCCATGGCTGGTGGGAGAAGACTTCAATGTCATCAGATCAGTTGACAAACATTTGGGACCATCAGGGCAAGATTTAAGAGCAATTGCCGATTTCAATGATACTATTTCTTCGTGTGGATTGGTTGAATTGGTTTTCATTGGTAATTATTATACCTAGACGGGTGTTAGAGCAAGTATGAGAATATGGAAGAGATTGGATAGGTTGCTAGGTAATCAACAGTGGCTAAATTTCTTAGCCAATTCTCATGTTCATCATCTAAGTTGAACTACTTCAGATCATTCCCTGCTGTTGCTTAGGTTGAAGGTAAGAGCTAATTCAATACCTAAATCTTTCAAGTTCCAGAAAAAGTGTATTTCGCATGGTTCTTTTTTGGAAGTTGTAAAGGATAATTGGGATATATCATTTGGGGTTATGGAATGTATGCATTTGCCTACAAATTGAAGAGATTGAAAACTTGTTTGAAGAGTTGGAATAAGTAGCATTTTGGGGACATATTTCAAAAAGTAAGGCATGGGGAGGAGCTTATGCAACAAAAGGAGATGCAATATGAGCATATGGACACTGATAAAGCTAGTGCTAAACTACATCAGGCTTAGGCACTGCTGCTAATTTGCTTAAAATAGGAGGGGGAATATTGGCAACAAAAGGCACGAATAAAGTGCTTAAAGGAAGGGGAAGGAAATACAAAGTTTATTCATGCTTTAGTTAAGCAAAAAAGGAGCCGGTTGAGAATTGCTAGAATTAAAGATTCAGAAGGGCATTGGATTGAGGATTAAGATGGAATTGACAGGGAAGCTGAGTCCTTTTTCAAGGATTTAATGTCAGAAGAAATAACTCATGTGGCAAATAGACTAGTGCAAGTCATTCCACATCTAGTTTTGCCATTGCAAAATGAGCAATTATTGCGTGAGGTTACTTTGGAAGAGTTGCGTGAAGTTGTTTTTGCTATGGATAGAGACAGTGCATTAGAGCCAAATGGATTTTCTGGGGTTTTTTTTGTACATTGTTGGGACATAATTTCATATAATTTACTTCATGCGATGAGGGATTTTATGGCAAAAGTGCCACTTCCTAAAAATATATCCAATTCACTCATTGTCCTAATTCCTAAGAAACCGAATCCTAATACATTTGCAGATTTTCGTCCTATAAGTTTGGCCACTTTCACCAACAAAGTTTTCACAAAAATTCTGGCAAACAAGATGAGGTCACTGCTTCCCTCCCTTATCTCACCTAGGCAATCTACTCGTATAAAGGATAGAGAAATTTCAGAGAACATTTTGCTTGCTCAAGAGCTAGTGGCATCAATTGATAAGAAAGTCAGGAGAAATAATTGCTTGTTCAAGTTAGATATGATAAAGACTTTTCATAGTCTCATGGCAATTTTGGCAGAAGGTGTTGTGAAGAATTGGCTTTACTGAAAGGTTTATCAACCTAGTGTTAGGTAATCTTTCTTGAAGTTGATTTTCAATTTTGATTAATGGCAAGGCTAATGGTTTTTTTTTTTTTTTTCAGGCTTCGGGGGGGATTAAGCAAGGAGCTCCTATATCGCCCATTTTGTTCATCCTAGTGGCAAAAGTGTTCAGTAGAGGCTTAAACAATGGGTAGGTATGGGAAAGATTTGATCATTTTGCCTTGCCAAAAGCCTATCCTCTTGTTACACACCAAGCATGTACAGATGATATTATGATATTTTCTAGGGGAAACAAAAAAACCATCAAGAATTTGTTGAAATTTCTTGAAGATTATCAAGGAGGTTCAGGATAGAAGATCAACAAAGCAAAAAACTTTTTTATCACGTCTAGAAGATGTGGTAATGGGCAAAGAAGGATGATTGAGAGATTGACTGTGTTGAAGTATGGATTATTTCCATTCCTATATCCGGGATGCAATTTATTTAAAGGTAGAAAAAAAAAAGGCAATTTATTTCCATTTTATCATAGATAAATTTGTTGCTAAGATTGCAGGATGAAAGAAAAGATAATTTCACAAAGGGGGAGGCTAATATTGATCAAGCATGCTTTTATCATCCATTCCTCTTCATGTTTTTCCGACTGAGACACCTCTTAAACAGATATCTAAAAGGATACAGAAGTTAATGGTTGATTTCTTTTGGGGGAGCTCAGACATGACATTGAAAAGGCATTGGATGAATTGTATATATTTATGCTGTCCAAAAGATGAAGGAGGACTTGGATTGCGTAGATTGGATAATATGTTGACAACTTTTAGCTGCAAACTGTGTGAGTAAAGATTAAATTATAAGTTGAAGTAATTGAAGTGCTAAGTAACCAGAGATTTTCATCAACAAATGTCAACCTTCACATCAAAAGACAACTTTATACTTTTTGCTAATGTTATTTAAATAAGTCCCTACAGCATGAAACCAACCATTGGCTTAAGGTGGGTTGCTCATTTTGAACACTTGTTTTCTAAAATCTTGTTAGGCAAAGAAATTTGATTAAACTAACTTAATTGATTTATAATTACTTCCTTTAATTGGTATTATGCGTATAAAAAACTTTACAAAGAATTGCATAACAATTATTTGCTTGGTTTGTTAAATTGCATTCAACGATATGCATTTGTTATTTAATACTTGAATTATTATTTGACCTAACATTTTTCAATTGTTTTAGGACAAGCAATGATTTGTGAGAGAGTTCAATAAGTTTAAAATTTACCTATTTTAATATATACTTTGTTATATATTTTTAGTGTGCTTTTATTACATTCTAAGTGAATTTGGCTCCACTTTAAAGTTTTGAGACGGAATTATTATTTTGAATTAATTTATGTGCAATTTTTGTATAATCTTGTAGGTCCATGATAAACGATCATATTTTGAATCAATTAAAATGCTATGAATCACAATTTTAGTAGATTCAAGGCAGTTTAAATTAAAGAACATTTTCATAACAACTTGGATGATTATTAGGAGAAATTTCTTCAATAAAAATACAAGGGAAGTTAAAGATTGTCAGATGGCACTTGAAATTACATATCAACAGCCACACAGACGTAATGATGCTTTCTGAATGTGATCCGCTGGCTTCGAACCGCAAAGGCAACTATGATTTCGATTTGCTCTCAACTTGTAGCATCTTCACACCCTTTTTTTAAATAAATTCAATGTTCAGCTACATTTTGTCTCCCCTATAATATATTACCAACCTCAAGACTTTTGTGTCCAATTTTCATCATTTTGCCTTCAACTTAGACAATGACATTGAGCTTGATTTTTCTATATATATGAGGTCTTATAAGACACATTGAAAGAGAAGCATTAGTAGACATATTAGTAGACATGCTAAACTGCATTTCTAAACTCTGCTACTTATATTTCTGAAGTTTTTCCTTTAATTTTTCTTCAAGAAGTTTAAATTTCTTTATTTAGTTTTATCTTACCTACCACCTATTTGACGATTGTCTAAATAATATAATGAGTGATTAAAACTTAATAATTGCTAAAATTGTATTTCCTTGTGCAATCAACCTTCTACTGGGGCACTGTGCTACGAGGGAAATTAAGTTAATTTATTACTTATTTTTGTGTTTTTTTGAATGATTTCATTGCGCAATGCATAGCCCTAATATCACTACATCATCATCCAACTGCTGTTAGAAACTGCTATAGAAGTGTTCCATCACCCAAATTTTGGGTTTTACTTCATCATTTCTAATGCATGCTTCTCTAATTTTCCTCCATGCTTCCTTTCGATGGACTTCAAAGTTGGAACAAAGAAAAAGAATATGCTTATTTTAGAAGATTAGGGAAACAAGCGTTTCGCACTCGTACACAAACAGATACCTATTGTCATGACCCTTGGATAATTAAGTGATATAGCAGCAACTTAAACCACTAAAACGTAGTCCATAATGTGTGTGTGTGTGTGTGTGTGTGTGTGTGAGAGAGAGAGAGAGAGAGAGAGAGAGAGAGAGAGCTTTTTCATCATATACTAACTCAATTTCTCCGATATAAAAATATAAAACCCATATTGAATTACAGCATCAGAGTGTTAACTGTGCCACAAATTTAGTCTTTTTTGGCAAAAAGTTGAATTGCATTCAATAGAAAATTGGAGTCATTCCACTTCCCAAATCACTTGGCATCTGCATTGTAAAGAATGAAATGGGATAAATCCACAAAATCTCTACACTAACCAACTTCAATTTAACGGCAAAATCAATCAATAAGAAGTGATCTAGAACAAACTTTGTGATATCAGAAACAGCCATGGATATTTCTATATATGTCATTGAAAAGAAACTTGACGATAATCCATTAACGAGTACATAACGGCACCATTTCATGGACATGAGAATTGTACTAAATAGATTCAATCAAACGCTTCCGCTGATTATTTAATTACTAATTGCCCATTAGAAAATTTTGCAGGTAATTCATTGTACAACTAAAAGTTCGGCATGCATGAGAGATTGCTTACTATGGGTAGTAGGCACGTCCTGAGACTTAGTCAGCCCATCCTGAGGCATGGTAGAGCCATCCTGAGCCGTAGTTGCTTCATCCTGAGGCTTCTTATTACTGAAGGGAAAATTAAGTGTTAAATACGAGGGTAGAGATGCCAAAGCTTCTACAGCCAGATGGCTTCACAAAGCCTATAATGTTTAAGATCAACTGTTCAACCCACTCATCCAAGGTAAGAGTGGCCCTGGACGAAATTCAAAATTACAAAGACACCTTTTCAACTAAGGCAGAGAACCCAACCCAAAAGCCCTAAAAAATATATATACAAAAAGTATTTACGTCCTTTCTTGAAGCAGCTCCCCACAAACCTCTAAACAATCAAAATTTTCTAACCTCTGTTGTTCGAAACAGTAAAGATAAATGAGGTTGTTTCTTTCATCAAAAGCACACTCTATCCGCATTATCAATCAAGTCATGCCATCTTCAAGTGGCAAGCAAAAAGGCAAAAGCTACTACAGACAAATTAGAATTAGCAACAGAGGATGTAAGGTTCTTAGTAACTTGTAGGATTAGTTCATAGGTGACGGAGGTGTTGCATTGCATGAGGACACCTCTTCTGATAACACAAACGTCATGTACAGCCATAAGAAAGAATACTATAATATTTTACCTTAAAAAACCTAGTAAACAGGAAGATTTAAGGACAAACAACTAGAAATGTTGAGTCAAATTATTCAGATTTATCACATCAAACCCTCTTTTAACACTCACTTGAACAAAAGACAATGCACTTGTTAAATGCTATTATACAGTTAATAACATGAAATGATTACAAGATAATTTTATGGTTTTATGTTAATAGCATTTAATTATATGTTAATAACTGTAGATTAGTACGTCTATCACAGTTCAAAGCCAAATCAAACCATACGTACTAGAAAAAGAAATGTACAAGATAGCAAGGCCAAGGCTGGAGAAAATAAAATCAGTACCTTTCTTTAGAAGAAGGTTCATCCTGTGGTTTCATAGCCGGAAAGAGTAAGACTTCCTGGGGAAAAAAGCAACAAATAGACTAGTTTAGGTGATAACAGAATGGAAAAAGAAGACATTCTAATACATGCAGGCATTGGGCCTTAAAGCCTAAAAATGTGTTGAACCATAATCATGAAAATACAAGATCTAACAGTTATGCTGGTAAAAAAATACAGGAAATCTAATTTTGCCACTGCTCAAGTTTGAATTCAACCAAACATGAATGATGGTCAAGCAAAGTCAACCCAAGCTTGAATATTACAGTTAAGTTCAAGCATTTGTAAGTCAAGCTTAATAAGCTAGATATTGAGGTCAGACTTGATTGGAACCGTACTCATATCACATGTAACTCAATTAAGCTACTAAACATTAAACAGAGCAATATAAGGCACAATTTAGTATAATAGGATGAAACTACAAGGTAAACAAAGTTTAAAACCAAATGAAACACAAATCTAAATATATTTAATGATAGGATAAAATGGGGGAAACTTCTGGATTTCATTGACTTCTAGGGGCATAATGACAAATTTAACTACATTAAAACATTAGATTCGTTTCAAAACCTATGTCAGCTGCAATCAAATGTCATCCAATGCCCCTGGATTTACATCAGCACCACCTTCTCTCGTCCTGCCGCTCGATCCTCTATCCCACCACTACCATGAGTCAAAAACTGCTACCCTTCACAAACCACCCCCAACCAGCCCAGGATGACTCTCTTATCCCCCTTTCTTCAACTTTTCTATTTCTGCTGCCTACAAGAAATTTTTGGTTTGCCAGCCTAAAGGAGGCCCAAAAGTGAACCTAGAAACACCTTTTTTTAAAACACTCTTTAGAACACTAAATACCAAACACCCAGACCCCTTTTTTTTTTTGGAGCACAACAGGCTATCTGGCCAAAATACACCCTAAACCTAAATCCTCTAACCCTAAAGTCACAAAAGGGGAAAGAGCCAAAGATAAATAACAGGAGGATTAAGAAAGGAACATGGAGAAAAAAATTGAAGACTTATCCTCTGTCCAACCATCACCATAAGAGTCCACAAATTGCCACCCTCCACAAACCACCACCCCAATAGCATATTAATCACCATCTGACCCTTGTGAAAAAGATAAGCGTCTTTTTGCTCCTTTCTTCTTCATCTTTTCTGTTTCTGCTGGCCAGGGGCAATTTTTGGTTTGCCAGCCTCATGGGAGCCCCAAAAGTGCACCTAGAAACGCCTTTCACAACAGTCTTGAAACACTAAATACCCAAACCCAGACCCTCTTTATCGGAGGAAAACAGACTCCTTCCAAAATACACCCTAAATCTTCTGTCTCCCTAATGCCACAAATGAGAAAAGAGCCAAACATAAAACAAAAGGACAATTTGAAAAGGAATGTGGAGAGGAAAATTTAGAGATGGAAAGTTCCCGCAGAACAAGCTAAAAAGTATGGCGAGATGCAATAACATGAGCTTGAACCTTACATTCCATCAGATAAACTTGAAGAAAACATGAGCACAAGGGCACAAACCTTGATGTTCTGTGAATCTGTTAACAGCATAGCAAGTCGATCAATACCCAGTCCCCATCCACCAGTTGGAGGTAACCCGTATTCAAGGGCAGTGCAAAAAGTCTCATCCAAAGCCATTGCCTCGTCATCACCAGATTGTCGATCCTATATTTTAAGTTGAAAAAAAAATCAGCATATAGATGCCACAAAATAATGAATATGAGAATATCATTGTAATCAACTTCAGATACAAGTAACACAGTAACTCGTTTCCTAATATTTTATGTACCTTGAGTTGATCAGCAAAGCGCTGGCGTTGTACAACAGGATCATTCAATTCAGTATACGCATTACAAAGCTGTAGAGTTTCCAAATATGTAAACGTGAACAAATATTGGTCAATAACATAAACATTAACATGACAAAAGAATCTCAAAGTTGAAAGAGTCAAAGTAGTTACATACTTCATGCTTGTTAATGAACAACTCGAACCGTTCTGTCAGGCCTGGTATTGACCTATGCCACTTTGCCAAAGGGCTCATTATCTCTGGATGGTTGATGATGAAAGTAGGGTTTACACAAGTCTCTTCAAGGAAGTGCCCTACAAGCTGAAATCCAAGTCCTTAGAAAGGAAT
Source organism: Mitragyna speciosa (assembly GCA_024721245.1). NCBI lineage: Eukaryota > Viridiplantae > Streptophyta > Magnoliopsida > Gentianales > Rubiaceae > Mitragyna > Mitragyna speciosa. The sequence continues at coordinate 11,876,502 of CM045571.1, forward strand.
GTGGTGCGTGTGAGCAACAGAGGTAGAGAGAACAAATTTTAAAATAGTTCTTCATTGTTTCATCTAAGGGTAGAAATTTTGCTGCTAGAGGAAGAAATTTGGGATTATGTTAATATTTGAAAGTAGTCATTTATATCTCCCTTCACAATGATCGTGACTTTGATGATAAAGAAATGTAGAGAGATAACCAAGACAGATTTGACAATAGTAAAAGATACAGGACGCCTGAGTTCTAGATCCACGACTTAGTTATCACTTTACGGACCTCCCTTATGTCAGGGTGCAGGTGTTCTGATAGAATTATTGAGGAAGTGCTTCTTCTTTTGTCTTTCACCAATCAAATTTGCCATATGAAAATGCTATGAATCTAGTCTTAACCAATACACTTTCAGCCTAAAGCCTAAGTTTCTCAGCTCTCTAAAAGAACTATGGACAAAAACCAAAAACTCCTTGAGTGTACAAAAAAAAAATAGTTAACTGGATTAAAAGGTAGGGATGTATTCAATACATAGACTGGCACTAGTTCTCATACGGTATAACTAAAAAACGAGGCTGGTGCACAATATCCACAATATTTCACAGCACAGAAGAGAATTTACCTTATCCAACAATCTAGCTGTCGTTAGAGGAGGGGCGCATTTGACTTCATACTTTGCACAGGCATCCAGCAGATATTTGTTAGCTTCATCGCTCGAGAGATCCTTGGGTATATTCAGACCCGCCATCTTCTCTAACTCACCTATCATGTCTATCCTCCTGTTGAATCAAAAATAGATTGAACAAATTAACTACTGCCGAAGGCATAACCTTGACATAAAATGAACAAACAAATCAAGCAACCTGAAAGGAGGAGTAAAATCAATCTCAATTGGGTCAATTTCAGGTCCATTTGCATGATACTTTATTTTATAGCCACCAGTAAGCTCCTTCACCATTCCTGAACATGTATTAATGTTTCAAAAGAAAAAAGAATTTCCAAATTTCAAAAGAAAGAGGATAGGACCACAAAATGCTACTTACCACTGAGCATTTTCTCAGTCAGCCCCATCAGGTCATTGTAATCTGCAAAAGCCATATAAAATTCACAGGTAGTAAATTCTGGATTGTGAGTCAAGTCGATTCCCTCATTCCTAAATTGCTTTCCTATCTCATAAACACGATCAAGTCCACCAACAACCAGCTCCTTCAGATAAAGTTCAGGTGCTATACGCATGTACAGCCTCATGTTCAGTTCATTGTGATGAGTCACAAAAGGACGTGCAGCTGCTCCCCCAGCAATCATGTTCATCATGGGCGTTTCAACCTTATGTGGAGAATAGTGTACTTCAAATAAGAGTTAAAAAAAATATGATTATAACATCACACGCCATTATTTGAGACAATCGGGCAGACAACTTACCTCCAAGAAATCAAGATTATCAAGAAAACTTCGGACATAAGAAATTATCTTAGCTCGAGTCTTAAATATTTGACGAACTTCCAAATTCAGCATCAAGTCCAAATAACGTTGTCTGTATCGTGTTTCCTAGCATAAAAAAAATCCATATACATTGGAGAAGATACTACCCAAAAGAACAAAATATCAGATTTAAACATTTGCAAAAATGTCACAGACCTGATCTTTCAAGACATATGAGTCGAGATTCCGTCCACATCCTGGAACCCAGACATCAGTTTTCTGAAATACAACAAATGCAAACATTGATGGGAAACCCAAACAGCATTTAATAGCTAAAAGAAACAAATATGCTTGCCTTAGTGCTATCTGAACCAGGACCAGCCTTTTTCCGCGGCATCATGTGAAGACAATGGGACAAAACAATGACTGTTTTTGGGAAAATACTCAACTCTCCCCTTTTACTTTTGCCTAAAAAACAAAGAAATCCCAAAACGAGTAAGGTAGAGCCATGTGAGGGGACTTCAAAGTAAGATGGCATAAAGAAATAAGAGGAGCTACATGGCAACGTGCAAAACTTAAAGAACTTCATTGCCTGTTGAATTAGAAACAAGAGTCCAATCCCACCCAACCCTACATCCCAAGGAAAATAGCAACATAAACAAATTCAGAAAAAAGACAACAGGAAACATAGGAAATTTCACAAAGAGCTAATCTGGACAAATCAAAACCTGCAGGTTTTTGGACCGATGGGTAATCAGATTAGATGCCTGATGGTATATCTGTTGGGTTGGGCATTTTCATGAGGTTACTGGCAGGTAATCTGATTGGAATTGGTAGAAGGTCCTTGAATACTGACACCCAACATCCGACATACATCCACATCTGGTAATTAGTAAAGCACTCATCCAATCCAAAGTATTATCTTTAAACCCATCCACCTATCCATTTAATGGTGATGAGGTTTGAGATTTCAGTTTTCCTTTTGGATTCAATGAATTGTTATTTCATTTCCAGAACATTTAGATATATTTTAATATGAATAGTTTTAAGTTAAGTCTTAATTATAATGTACTTTAGTCACTCATAGATGATGCCTTTACTAATTAAGTTGATGAGATACAGATAATTCTAGTCTGGAGAAAAAGTATCAGATGACTAGATTTTGAGTTTCAACAGTTGGCAATATTCAATGGATAATCGATAGCTACCGTGTTTGGTAATGGAATACAAACCCAACAGTTTAACTGTCAGGGTTTGGTAATGCATTTCATACATGGGCAGCAGATTTGAGAATAGGACTTTTAGCGGGTACCTTACCGTTGCCATTCGTATCTATGATGGAAATAAACTACCTGACAGTGCGTCAGCAACAGTAAAACATCCATGCCATATCTTTTTAATATCTGCATCTTTTAGTTCCTTACCCCAACCTCTGGATTTCAATCTCTTGGAAGAAACCAGCAATATGGTGTGTCATACGTTAAATTTTGACCCTCAAACTGAACGCAATTTGGTGGACTAGAAGACAACAAGAAAGGGAATTCCTCAGGACAAAATCGTAATAGTTGGATCTTTGTATAGGTTCCAGGTCAATAGGTATCCTTATAAACCAGGAGCCAGCAGCATCAGATAATATGCTTACAGCGGACAACTTTAGGACCCAAAAAAAAGTGGTAATTCTTCCATATACACAAAATAATCAGCAGCAGCTTAGGATTGTTTGTAAATAGAATTCCAACTTGACATTGCCCATCAAACAACCCAAAAACTTGAAAACAAACTCAGTGCAACAAAGGTGTAACCCATCTACCAAATTCAACACCATGTTAAAAGTAATAAATCTCCAAGCTGTTACAACACATTTTCATATCGGACATACAGCCCAACAACATGAAAACCTGGCCAAATTTCACGGATCACTATTATAGTGTACTTTTGAGGAGGAAAGGCAGTAACACATATATCAAGTCCATAGCTCATATTTAACTATAAGAAAACATACGCTTCCATTCGAGCCTCGTGGCACACCTCCCTAGTGTAAAATCATGTGTAACCAAAACTTTTAGACAGTTAGAGAATCAATGTCCTCCAGCTCACCCCAATGTTTGGAAGGAAGAGAAAGGGGAGCAAGACAAGGAACAATTTAAGTTCCCTGGATTGTTTCTAGTCAATATGAAATATAAAAGCTAAATTGTTTTCTAGTCAATACGAAATATAAAAGCTAAAAGACCCTTTTATTCAGAAATCTTTTACTTAACATAGGTACAGACACTGGAAGACCTTTAGGTACTAAAGTACAAGACTTTCAACTGACAAAGAACAAATAAAGTTCTGCAATAAGATCTGCACCAGGAAACCATTAAATGGCATTAAATAACAGGCTAGTTTTAATACTGTTAGGACAACATTACAAACTGAATCTATAAGACATGAAATCTCGTCCAAGAGAATCTTTCTTTTTCTTTAAGGACTGTCAGTCCTACATACACTCTGCACTGCCATCGCAGGCAGCATATTAAGAAGCTTGTAACAAACCATCATAGCTTGCTTACTTAATTTGTCAATTTAAAAATAAAAAATCAATCAGAAAAAAGAAACTTTTAATACATGAGTTCAGCCGTAACTACATGTAACTAATAACTAACCTAAGTGAAATCTTAAAATAAGCAGAGACAAAAGATGTAGGAGTATCTGGACAGAATCACTTGTAGATGCTACCAAAGTTGTAAATAATTCTGAAAGCATTTGTCAGAATCTATATTCTTCAGAAGATGGTTTTCCATGATAAGAGATATCAAACAATAAAAAAGTGCCCTCCTCCCACATCCCATGGACAATGATTGAACATACAAGAGTTAATAAGCATGACATCAACAGCTAGAAATATCTTGTGCAGTATGCTCACAAACCCAAACATGATTACCTATCTCTGTTTTTGGAAAATGTAAAATGTATTTATCATAGAAATAATGAGAAGAATTAACAGAAATATCAACAGCTAGAAGAATTCATGAAAACATAACCACCAACAAATGAGAAAGTCCCGAACCTGGAAATCCAACAATACCAACAATATCTCCACGCTTAACACCAGAGTGAAATGTGGTAAACTCCTCTTCACCCAAATCCGATTTCCTGCATAAATATCCATGGGTTTAAGTACAAAGTCGATATAAAGTTGAATCTAACATCCTAAGCAATCTTAGGATTTTTCTTTTTCAAAAAGTTTTTTTTATATCTTCCAAACTTTTTAGTGTGTACGTCAGTTAGACTCTCCTTTCCTGTTGTCTCAATCAAGCTTACCAAATAAACAAAATACTCTTTTTCATATCATTATCAAATTCTGATATCAAGAATTTGGGAATAGCAAGCCTCTATCTTGGTGATCTTAAATGATCAAATTTGAGCTCTAAAGCAAAAGATGCACAAAAAGAGCAGAGATGTAGTTTTAAATGAGAGACAAAGGGAAGAATAGTAGCATTGAATGCTCATATGCATACGATGACTTATGAACCAATTTGCTAACAAGGCTCTTTTCTGAATCTTTAGCCTATGTTACATGGACTAGGGTATGGGAGAATGTGGACATGGGTATGAATGAAGATTCCGACATAGGTACGGCTAGAAAAAGTTTCCATGCCCATATCCATATCGACACAATACAATACAACACAACACAAGTACAATGGAGGTGAGTGAAGAGTCCATGTAACATAGTCTTTAGTAATCTTGTCGACATTATTCCATAGAACTTTTTTTAACTATATATATTTGAACACATAAAAAAAATTTGACATTGATTCAATAACTATTTACTTGAGATCCAGAATTATTTATACCATGAAAATTGGTTAGTAATTCTTTTCATGTAAAAGAACATAAAACCAACAGAAATTAACACCAGCTATGTTAGACCATAACCACATATAACTTTTTCGAGACTCATGACCAAACAGTTTTGCTCACGACATATGTGGCGATAGACGCGGCAACTTAAGCACAAAAAAGACTTGACTCGTTATTGCCACAAAAGTGGCATGTCATGCATCTTGCACAATTATTCAGTGGCCAGGTACTGCTACTCACAGTGGGTATTTGGGTAAGAATTTTCAATGTTGCAACTGCTCTCCACCATTATCATGTATAATACTCCCTATTCGATTTTATAAATACTGTTGTTGGAACAAGTTGATAATACTTCAAAATCATATGGACTAGTCCATTTTAGTTTTTAGTTGATGGAGCACACCAAAGTGATTGTGGATAAGATGGATTATGGATTTCATAGTTGTAAAGTATTAAGAATAAGATGGTAGCAAAGGCAAGCAAAAAATGCATCAGAAGAAGAAACCATGCACGAAGTGGAAAAGATAATTCATCAAGTTCTCCAAAGTGTTTCAACTCAACAAGACGTTCTTCATTTCAGTTGACTTTACCATAAAACTACATAGAAATCCATGCTTGGGTGCCAAGACTTTGTAGCAAACGTGACAGCATAGGAAACTTAATATTAAGTCAAATTTGGCTCAAAGACAAAAGGTTGACTCCCAACGCCAAACAGTGATATCAATTATGCTCCAACTGATCTAAAATGACTGCATATGCCTTCACCTTTGACTTATTTCAGCATTCGCTTTAGTTATAAAAACATTGATCAACACGACAATACTAACAAAATGTAAACTACTAATACTAGTAAAGAATATTAAACTAAATTATATCAAAATTGGTCACAGAAGCATATATAAGTCCACTGATCAATCACGATGCAGAATTTTGTTTGTGACCTTATGCAATATTTTGCATACAGCACCATTAATCTTAAGTTGTCTAAACAAAATTCACAAAAACCTTTTTTTTTTTCCAATTATTAACAGGCATCTGTGTATCTATGAGGCCACAGAGACTCGCCCCTAACTTCCAACCATATGCAGGAAACTAGTGTTGTTCATTATGAATATAACAATATGCAGCATGTTACCAACAACGGGGGGAGAAAGAAAGGAGGAAGCTAAGCAAATGCAGCACAGAAACCCTCCTTAATTCTTCATAAATGAGATTACCCAGCTCATCAAAAAAAAAAAAAAAAAAAGCAGCCATGAAACAAATAAAAAATAAAAAAAAGGAAAATATACCCTTTCTTTCACCATAATAAAGCAACCTTTTAACCAAAGAGCAGTTAAGATTTTGCCATTTGCAGATGCGGTTTTGATAGAATTTCCAAACTGTATAACAAGAAGCATGAACATAACTAAACTCTGACAACCAAGTGAAGTTAGAAAGCAGATAACATTATCCTTCCGTAAAATGGTTAGAGAAAAAACTATGGTTGTATGGAATTTAGATATAAAAATTCTGTCAAATGGTTAGAGAAAAAACTATGGTTGTATGGAATTTACATATAAAAAATTTCCATAATCATTTTACTTTTGCCAGGATTTCAATATTCATTTCCTGATGCATGACAAATTTCTATTAGAATAGGATAACGACCTCAATTACATTAGGATTTTGGAGATAAGGATAAGAGGGCCAAATAAATTTAATCAGATTAGCATCCTAAATAAGGATTACACTTCTATAAATTGTCTAGTATAGCATTTATTGTAATTCAGTGTTGACATCTAATGAATATTTCTGTTAATTTAAAGTCTTCAAGAAACTATTAAGGGTACTACATTAGCCCACTAATCAAGCTTCTCTCTCAGTTTTCCCTAAAAATCAGCCCTTTGATCATGGATCAAAGCCACCTCATCTTGTGCTTCCACCAGTTTCATTAGGTATTAAAGCCAAAGGCAGCCATGGCAATCCACCATGTGGCAGCAAGAATTGGAAGAAGACAAAAACAACTTGAATGGTTATTTGAAAGGCTTGATGAACTCATGATAGCAAGGAAAAATTGAAACTTCACTTGTCCATTCAAGATGTAAACCACATATCTCCAGAAATGCCAGAAGCTAGTTATCAAAAGACTCTTCAGAATCAAAGTTTGATCTCTGGGAGAAGAACTTCCCAGCTTGGAACTCACTGCCAATCTATGATGTTTACCCAGTACATCTTCAGCACATCAAGAAGAGAATGTCTTTTTAGAAACAACTAAGGAACTGAAAATAAAATACAGATTATTTCTCTCTTCCAAGATGAGGAACTGGTTTTCAATTATGTTTGGCAAGTTCTGACAACTAGTTATGCTATCGCTTAAGGTGAAATTCAAATCACAATGCTATCACAAAGTTCTCTTCTCACTTAGTTTATGGTGGTTCCAATTAAATTCGTGAATCCCTGAGTTTATGGGGCCTCACAAAAAACGGAAAGACATTTCAAGTGTGGGAATCATTCCAAACATTCGACTGCATACTCTTACTACTGGAAGAGGCAAAGAAAGTGATGTGGAAAGGCTTGGCGCAAAATCCTTTTGAAAAAGCATAAAATAGAACCTGAAAACAAGTTTTTCTCTCTGCTCAAGATCATCTGATGCAGGACAAATTCTACTAGATTAGGGTGAGACAAAAATATAAGAACCTCAACTAAATCAGGATTTTGGAGATAGGGAAAATCGGGTCAAACAAATTTATTATATTAGCATCTTATGGATTACATCTCTATAATTGTATAGTACAGCATTTACCGTAATTCAGTTTTTACATCTAATAAATATTTATGTTTCTTTAAGTTCTTCAAGCAGGACTTTTAGGGTGTGTGTTGAATTTGTCCATCAAGGTTGTCTCTACAACCAACCTTTTGATCATGGGTCAAAAGAATACTTCTTCTTCTTCTTCTTTTTTTTTTTTTTTTTTTTTTGTAATGCTTCCACTGGTGTCATTTTCACTGGGTATTGGGAAGGTAAATGATGTCATTCCAAATGAAAGTATTATCATCTAAATAATTATGCATTATGGCTTAGTTGTTGGGTGTGCAATTCAAACTAGGGGATATAATATTTAAGATAACTGTTGAACACTCCTGCAACCATTTGATGCCCCAAGACACAAAAGAATTAAAAGATATAGCTACCTTGCATCTGCCATAACTTGAACTTTTGCACCACCTCCATGTAAATCATAAAAGAATAATTTTGCTGCTGATGATCGTTTGTTCATAATTCGGCCTGCCAAAGGAAATCTTTAATTTACTGAACAGACAAAAATGTAAATGAAAACCTTGGCTATTCATGAAACCCAAGTCTTTGATGTTGTTACTACCTGCCAAGGACACTTCAACATCTTCAAGATGGTCCCCATCGCCCAAATTTCCATATTCGCTTACAAAATCCGGAATAGACATTGATACAAAGAATTTGTGAGGATATGGATTTTTTCCGGCTTCCTTTTGTGCTGCAAGTGCTTTCAGCCTATTTTCATAGTATTGCTACAAAGCAAGAAAACATATCAAACACAAATTCTATAACTCATCCAGGATCCAGGTGGACAGCAAATGCAGAAACATAAAGTATAGCTACCGTAGGATCCAGATCCTCATCTCCTCCAGCTGAGGCCTGCTGAGCACGTGAGCTTGTCTTTGGAGCAGTCTACAGGTACACACACACACACACACATATATATATCATTACACCACATAACCAATAAAGTTATCAAGGAATGCTTTCAATAGGAAAAAGATGGTCTATTCTAAAAGGAAAAATGAGAAGAAATTCCTCATCCAGACCACTTCAAAATTTTTTCATTAAAAAAAGCCACACAAATACAATAACTAACAAAATTAAGTAATCATATATTAAAGTTTAGTTTGAATTAATCAATAATTTAAATCTAAATATTCTTGCATTTAAAATCAAATTCACAAGAAAAACAACAATTGTTCAATTACTATTGAAGTGGTAAAATATATATTAAGAATTATAATAACAAGTAATACTGTATTTCAGGAATTTCAACAGGTGAAATAACAAGTCAATATTCACTAGGCTTCTGTTCTCTTCTTTATTATATTTTTTTCCAAATGTACACCCTGACTCAGTTCCTACTACATCTTCTGCTTCTCCTAAACTTTCTCCATATCTTTCAGTAAAAGTTAAGACAAAGTACAGTCCAATTTATAAGTGCTGTATAAAAAGAGGGAAGAAAATTAAAATCTTAAATTGATTTATTTAAGCAATACTATCATGGGGCATACTTCCTAGTTGCAATTTTATTTTTACAATAACTTTTTTTTTTAATGATTTGATCTCAATTCTTAAAAAAATAGCAAGATGGATATTACAAAATTTAATTTTTTTAGTCACAGTGACGGTAAGTATTATTCACCTATTCAAAAATATATGGAAGTATAACATATATTCAATAAGTGGGGGCAAATGACTTCTAGTCTCAACAATTTGCATATGGCCATAAAGGTTTTGTGGGAATCAGTACAGCAACTGTCTCCACCAGTGCACATAACAGAACAAAATCCATAAATAAGCATCACCCATATCACAACTATTTCTACATTCTTTCTTCTTGATAAAAATTCATATCCTTTGAAATCCACGTAAAGCGTTATAAGCATAACACATACTTATACTCATCCAAGCACAAAAAAGGAAGTACATTGGTGAAAATAAAACTTTATGTTGCCAAATATACATCATACATGAAAAAATAAAATGTGGATACTTAAATTTCTCCAAGATAATATTTGAACAATAGAAAGCAGATAGATATATTTACAATTTTCATCCATTACCTTCAATGGCCTTTAATCTATTATTGCTGCTATGTTTTAACATCTTATACACCAAAAGTTATTAGCAGAACGCAAAACGCAGATTATCATTTTTCACCATAAATATTATTCAAAATCAAATAGTACAAACTAAAAATTTAAAGGTAGCAGAATCAGGAAAACAAATTCATACTAGCACTTATTCATGTTTCAATGCCTACAAAACTAAGTGAAGTAACGCAAATTTTTTCAGAAATTAAAAAAAAAAAGGAACTAACAAAAAAGCAATTCTAACCTTGTTAGCCTTGTCCTTCATGTTTTGCCCTAGAACTTTAGCTTCTGCAGAAAATTTAAAAAAAAAAAATCCAGATTAGTATTGATAATTCAAAACGTCTTTACAACTGCTAATACTAAAAAAAGAAAAAAAAAAGTGTAGTCGAAATAAGAAAGAGACGGCCAGATGGGAGTTAGGACCTGAAGAAGGAGAGGCGCTGGTGTGGGTGTGGGCGTTGGCGCTGGCCGACGAGAGAGATTGAGAACGGACAGACGGTGAGAGGTGAAGCTGTAAAGGGGTTGCGTATTTTGGGGGAGGGGGTTTTAGAGGAGGCCGATAGGGTTTTCCTGAGAATCTTACTTTCAGTATGTTCCACAGACGACGTCGCTGCATAATTTTAGAATATTATAAGGTCTACTTTGAGATTTTGGGAATTTATGCAAAATCTTAAATTTCAATATTATAATAAGGTGTTTCACATTTGGTACACTGAAATAGTTCAGAACAGAAAGGTCTTTTCACTCAAAATACCTCTCTTCCTAGAATAGACTGGAAAAATTTTACAGTCCATTATCTGGTAACACAAGTTAGAATGGAATGCTTATTCCTTTTTCAATGTTTAGTATAATCATATTTAGGTGTCAAAATAAAATAAAATATATATTAATTTGACTTAATTGTCCATAATTCTTTGCACTAGAATATATCATATTTTTATTTTGTTTGTTTGTAATTCTATGCGTACAAAAGACTTTTATATTTCTAATTTTAAATTCTTAATATTCTTGCGAAAATTAAATTATTTATACTCTTTAATTAATTTTAAAATTTTTATAATTATTAACATTAAATTAAAATTAAAAATGTGAAAAAATTAATAATGAATCTACATTCACAATTTAATTTAATTTATAAAAAGTTGACTTTTTACACATTTGCATAAAATTTAAAAATAGTATTTTAAACATTTTTATAGTAAAAAGAAAAAAATTCTAAGCACATATTAAACTGTTCGTAATTTAAAAATCATAAAAAATTATTAATTGAAGTTATTAAAAATCTAATATTTTTTAAATTTTAAAAATAAAAATTAGTGAATTTATCCTAGGTTAAAAAAATTAGTAGAAAAAATATGTGGGGATAAAATTAACTTTGTTTTTTAAGTTTTTCTAAAATGAAGTTGAAAAGGTCTTTCCCTAGATTTTGTTGAGGAATGGGATTTGAGGAAAAATATAGAATGACTTTCCAAGTGGGAAAGGCCTTTCCAAGTTAAAATATCCGTACAAAACATGAGAATAGAATGGATAAGTTGAAAGATCTTTTTATTCCACCCCATTCTTGCGTATCAAACATAAGGTAGGGGTTAGGATAATGGTGTTTAGAAAAAGATCGAAACTTGAAAAAACTGGCCCGTGGCCGAGGGGAAAAAAGGGGTGCCTTGTTACCAATTCGGATACTTAATCGGCTAGTTCTGCTTGCGAACTGTCGATCACCCAAACCGATTCATATGTAACATAAATTATTTCTCTTAATTTTTGTGTTAAAAATGAGAGTATATTTTATGTTAGAAGCACATTTTTATTATTCAAATTTTGATAAACAAAAATTTTTAAAAAATTTAAACATAATTTTATATTTTTATATAGTTTTAATGATAATTTTTGTAAAAATAAAAAATTAGAAAGTTTTAAATTAAATATTGTATGGTATTAACAGGAGTTTATTTTAATAAATATACAAAATTTATATAGATGATGTAGTTATAAAAGTGTAATTGAGGGTGGTGATAAGTGCTAAATATTTTAGTACCTGATTTATTTTGTGTTTTTTAAATTTTTTAGAATGAATTTGGCTCATTTATGTCATTATTCCTCAAATTAGTTTTTCTCTAGAAATTAGGATTTTAGATGCAGATTGATATTTTGAGCAAATTAATTCATAATTTTATACAATCTAGTAGGTTTTATTATATTCAATCATAATTTGGATCAATTAGAGTACAATGGAAAGCATTTTAATTAGATTCAAAGAAGATTGAACTAGGGGAGACAAAGCTTTAATATTGCACAAAAACTTTGACATTGTTTGTTCAACTTAAAGGAGATTATTTTACCAACAAATTAATCATGAAATGTTAGTGTATGCCATAAAACTAAAATAGTTTAGGCATTTGTATTTATACTTATTTATGTTATATCAATAAATGTGGTGTTTCTTTTTATCATTTAATAACTTGTTATTTATATTACTTTCTTATTTGATAAAATCCACATAATGTTGATTGTAAGCGTTACAATTATGAACTTTTAATACACATAAGTCATATTCTTAAATATCCATTATCGTAGTATTTATGAGATTGGACATTATTAATACAGATAGACTAGTACATACTTTGCTTCTGCTTATGGTAAGTAGTAGTTGATCTTAATAACTAGGTGTGCGTAACATCTAAACTGGAATGTAGATGCTTGTTAGATAACAAGTTCATTAAATTGATCCGTCAAGAGTCACCATTCATAGTACCAATAGTTTGAACTCTTAATGGCAATGGTATAACTAATTCTTAGACTTTACATTACCACATTATCTTGAGTGTGAATTATTATAATTTAACTCTATTATTCGATACTCATAAAAAAGTATACCATAATGTAGAAGTTGGATATAGCATGAAGTATGGGAGAATAGCGAGTGATCAATATATGATTCACCACTTCTTATCATAGAAGAGTATATCTTGATTTGGCCGCTTGTTGGAATATTGACTCAATAAATCTTCTACTGAAATAACAGTATAACTTGAAAGAAGTTTCAAAACTATACTTTATGAGAAGTTATATTTTGGAAACAAGAAAATATTAATTAGTCATATAAAGAGTGTGTACTACACTCTTAGACTAATTGAAATATAGTGTGGTAAAAGGATATTAATTATGCAGTAATATTATCATTGATAGGTGTAGTCTACCATATGATTTTCCTATTCACTTAAGTGGTCATGATGCATTATTAGATACCACTCATGATCTATAAGTACGGATTAATTAATTAGTTAAATTAATATTAAATTAAAGTACGAATTAATTAATTAGTTTAATTAATATTAAAGTAAAGTATGAATTAATTAATTAGTTTAATTAATGATAATTTAAAGTATTTAATTTATTTAGCTCTTAAATAATTAGTTAATTAATTAATTAGTTATAATTTATACTTATTGTCAACATGAATAGAACCTAATGATTCATACACATATAGGACATAGTCTTTGGATTATGAGATAAATTAACTTGGTTTATTTATAAATTTTCAAATCTTGGTGACAAAGATTTCCAAAATAATTAGAAAAGATCTTAGGTTTCCTTATGGAATAGGAGTTTTTTAAATCTTATATAGTAAGGATAAGCTTCCTAATTCTATTGGTTTCTTAATAGCTTTATTTTCTAAAGACTAGGACTCTACTTCTGTGAATCAAACCTAGCATTGTCTCTTGAATTATTACTACAACCACAAGACATAAAATTTACAGAGAGAAAAATTGAGAGCAATTAAAGAAAAGAGAGGCGTCTTCTTCAAGGATTGTCCCTCTTATCTCTGTCTCTCTCCTAATTACAAGGATTTGATCTTCTTGTATTCTCCATAATAATTCGAGGGAGCTACCACTCAAAAGATAAAGGCAAGCAAGTCCGTAGAGATTTTCACAAGATTGTGTTCATGTAGATATCGTTGGAGACTCTGCATTTGGAAAGATATTCGTGGTAGATCAACATCTTCTTTGAATAAAGATCTTGCCTTTAAAACATAGAAATCATCTATACTTGAGGTATTTTTAGTATTTTCGATAAACCCCCTTTAATCATATAGATTATATCCAAGTGATCTTGAGTTAAGGTAATAAAATTTTAAATTTTCATTGAGTTACCTTCATTATTACCTTACAGTGTTATCAGAACCTACTTTGATTATATCTATATGATTATGTTTATTTATTTGTAATAAATATTGATGGTTTATTCTTGATATTGATTTGTCTCAAAATTATTTTAGAAAAAATCAAAATGTTTGATTTTTAAGAAAAGTTCTTCACTGTTTAAAATTATTTTAAATAATTAAGAAGAGTTCTTAAGGCTTATTTTGAGGTTTCAAACTTGTTTTAGTCTGCTAAAAGGGCTTTAATATGTTTTGTTTCAAAAGGGATTCGAAAAAATAAAAAAATTAATTTTTGTAAATTTCCACAATTGAGCCACGGTTGCCCTTTGACATGGAGCTTTGGGCTCAGTCGCAGATAACCTGCCCACTGTTGGTACCTGCGACTGCCTTTTGTCCCTTAACCGCAGGTTTAGTAACCACCCGCAACTACCACCCCAGTTGAAGTGCAACAAATTTTAAACGGAAATTTTTTTTTTTTTTAAAAAAGAGATTACTTATTTGGATTTTTATGAAAAAAACTCTTTTCAATTTTAAGTGTTAAAATTTGAAAAGATAAACCTTCTTTAATTTTTTGAGACTAATAATTTAAGAATATTAATCTAATATGATTACACGATATGATTTATGACTAGAATTACATAAAATTTAGTGTATTTAATTGCTAAATTGATGTGATGGCATGATTGATGATTATGTACAATCATATTGAATGGTTAAATTTTAGTTAACTTGTATTGGTATTGAAAATAGGACTTGCGTATCTCGCATCCTCTATTTTTTTGATATAATTCTTTTCTCATTTAATTCCCCTCAGATGTTAATCGAAAATTTTTTATCAATACTTGTAATGTACATGTAATGTACATAATATATGTTAGGAATAGGCTTAATTTTTTTAAATTGTTTAGAATAGAATTACATGTATAATATACAAGAATATGGAGATGGCACCAAGGAGTAACTAAGAAAACGCATTAAGGAGTTGACAACATCCCCTAAGAATTTGACTATATATTTTCCTTAAGGCTTGAGAACATATATTAGTTAAAAATTCATAATCATCCACAGTTTAATTATATATTTTTTATTTTATATGTTGATATTTTAAGTGCACGCTATGATAAGACATTAATAATTAAAAGTAAAATCCGGCCAATAAAATATTAAGTCATGATTCAAGTTGCCTTTCATTATTATAGCAAAAATCAGAATACTTGTTGAGCATTGACTTGTTGGCCCCCGTCAAGATCAACTTACCCAAAGCATGTTTTTACTATGAGATATGATATCTGAAAAATAGGTCCAACTTAACAAAATACATAACTTGTTGGCTTCCGTCAAGGTTATGGTATTTTTAAGGCAATGTTAGGAAACACATAAAATATGCATAACAAAAGTTGATACCCAACCAACTAGAAGTCACAAAAGTTGTGATCAGTAAATATTACCTAAATAATCGAAATTTGTTTTGGCTTGTTAGCCTCCATAAAAGACAAAAATAACTAAATGGGATCTTAACTCATTAAGAATCTCTAACGGATTCCTGAATCAATATATTAAGGGTTATTTATTTGAAATAAAATACTGAGAGCAAACCAAAATAAATTCAAGTTCACACTTTTTATTTGCACACACAAACACACACATATATATAACATAAAACAAATCATTATATATGTCTTTACTTTTATGTTGTAGGATATCTAGTGTGAATCTGTGGCCAATCTTGAATGACTTCAAACTTAATAGATCCAACTTTGAGGATTAGTTTCTTAGCTTGAGAATTGTTCTCAAGTATGATAAAATTGGGTATGTCGTTGAGAAATCCATGTCGTCCCTTCCTCCTGCTACTACTTCACTTGAGGAAACAAAGGCATATGAGATGCATAAAGCTGATAATGATACTGAAGCATACATCATATTAGCCTCTATGACCTTGACTTTACAAAAACAGAATGAGAAAATGGATGCTCTGTCCATGATTATGCACCTCAAAGAGATGTTAGATGCACAAACTAGGATTGAGAGGTACGAGGCCTCTAAAGAGCTCTCTAAGTGCAAAATAGTAGAGGGTTCTTTAGTATCTGCCTATATGCTGAAGATAATCAAGCTAATTGAAAAATTAGTTGATTTGGAACACGTGTTTGACAAGGAATTAAATATTGACTTAATTCTTCAGTCTCTTCCTAAGAGCTATTTACAATTCATCATGAACTTCAACATGCAAAAGTTGGAGTGTACCTTAAGTGAGCTGTTGAACATGCTCAATATTGCTGAGCCCACCGTTAAGAAGGAGAAGGGCACCGTTATACTGGTTGCAAGCTCCAAGAAAAAAAGGAAGCCCAACTCTAGACTTAAGAATTCTAAGAAGAAAACAACCAAGCCTAAAGGTGGGTTTAAGAAAGACAAACCTAAAGGCAAACACTTCCATTATAAGCAAGATGGCATTGAAAAAGGAATTGCAAGACTTACCTCAGACTCCTTAAAGTCGAAGAAGCTTGGGGAAGCTTCAATCTCTGATATGTATATGATTGAGATAAATTTGTCTACTAACCAAAACTCTTGGTATTAGATATTGAATGTTGATTTCTATTATTTGTATAAATATGCAGGTCTTAAGGAGAGTAGATTGCTGGCAAGGGTGAAGTCGAGCTATGCATGAAAAATATGGCAAAAATTACAGCAATAGCCATAGGAACTTATGTATTCTCTTTGCCCACTTGACTTATTTTAAAATTAAAAACTGTTATTATATTCTGATACTTACCAAAACGTTATTTTTATTTCTATTTTATGGTTTTACCATCATACAAAAGAATAAATGTTATTCTTTTTCCATATGATGGTATTGCTTATGGTAAGAGTTCATTACTTAATGGTTTATATATCCTCAATGAAGATAAGTCCATCCTCAACATTGATACTAAAACTCAAAAATTAGATATGGTAAAACAATCATACATTTGGCATAGTAGACTTGGTTATGTAAATAAGAAATGCATCTTCAAGTTACATAAAGATGAATATTTGGACTTATTCGATTATGAATCGTTTGAAACATGTGAGTCTTGTTTGCTTGGCAAGATGACCAAGACATCTTTTATCGAAAAAGTTAAGCATGCTAGTGATCTTCTTGGGTTTATACATACTGATGTTTGTGGGCCAATTTTGATACACACCAGAGGTGGTTTCTAATATTTCATCACTTTCATGAATGACCATTCTAGATATAGTTACGAGTATCTCATGAAACACAAATCCAAGACTTTTGAAAAGTTCAAAACTTTTAGAGCTAAAGTTAAGAAACAATTTGGCAAAAATATTAAAATACTAAAATCTGATTGAGATAGAGATTATTTAAGTTAAGAGTTTAAAAAATATTCAAAGGAGAAATGAAATTCTTTCTCAATGGACTCCTCTATACACGCCACAACTTAATTATGTGACTGAAAGGAGAATTATACTTTATTGGACATAGTACATTCCATGATGGATCATGCATCACTTCTAAACTCATTTTGGGAATATGTCTTGGAAACCGCCTCTTCTGCACTCAATCGAGTTCCAAGAAAAGTTGTTAATACCACACCCTATGAAATATGATTTGGTAAGAAACTAATTCTTAGTCATCTAAGAATTTGAGATTGTTTTAGTTTTGCGAAACGGATCATCTTAGACAAGTTAGAAGCTAAATTTGACAGATATTTGTTTGTGAGGTGTCCTAAAGAGAGTCGAAAATACTATTTCTACAGTAATCTTGAGCAAAAAGTGTTTATTTCAAAACATGCTATCTTTCTAGAGAAAGAATTTATTCATAAAAAAACATTGGTAGCAAAGTAAATTTTGAAAAAAATTTAAGAACTATAAACTGATCAACAATTGGAACATGAACATACGCCACATGTCGATGAGGCGCAGACAAAAACTCAAATTACACATTGTCTTCATAGATATAGTAAAAAATATCATGTTCCTAAGAGATATGAATTTTCAATTAGTGAGAGCAATGATGTATTAGTCATGGATGATGACGATCCTACTAGCTATGAGAGGCTATGTTTAGTGTAGATTTCTTGAAGTGGCATGGAGCCATGAAATTCAAAATGAATTCTATATACGAGAACAAGTTTTGAACCTTGGCTGAGCCAGCCGAAAGGATAAAACCCATAGGGTTCAAGTGGGTCTTTAAGAGAAATACTAACATGGATGATAACATTGTTACCTATAAACCAAGGCTAGTGACAATGGGATACAAACAAAAATAAGCAATTGACTTTGAAGAAACATTTTCAATAGTAGCTATGCTTAAATTCATTAGGATTTTGCTTGCCATAACTGCTTATTATGACTATCATATGGCAAATAGATGTGGAGACTGCATTCCTTAATGGGAATATACAAGAAAATGTGTGCATAACACAATCCAAGGACTTTACTTCTACTGATAGTCATAAGGTATGTAAGCTTCAAAAATCCATTTATAGACTTAATCAAGCTTCAAGGAATTGGAATATTTGTTTTGATAAGACAATTAAAGAGTTTGGTTTAAGTGGGAGTGTTGTCGTTTTCTTAATACTTTATGTAGATGACATATTGTTGACGTGAAATGACATATATACACTTTAAATGGTGAAGATATGGCTATCCAACAGTTGCTCCATAAAGGATTTAGGAGAGACAATCCATATTCTGGGTATCAGGATCTAATAGAGATAGATCCAAGAAATTGCTTGATTTCAGTCAATTAACATACAGAGATAATATGCTGAAGAGTTTTAGGATGGAGTAATCGAAAAAAAGGTTCTTGCCCATGTGGCATAGGATTATTCTTTCGAGAGACATGCATCCTAAGATACCTGTCGAGAATGATAGCATGTAAAATGTTCCTTATGCTTTGGCAATAGAATCAATTATATATGCTATGCTATGTACGAAACTCGATGTCTTCTATGCCCTAAGTGTTACGAGCAGATATCAAGCTAATGTTAGTGAGGGTCACTGAATAGCTGTCAAGAATATTCTTAAGTATTTAAAAAGAACACAAGAATTATTCTTGACTATAGAGAATATACTTTAGAAGTGTGTGAATTAACTGATACGAGTTTTCAGTCTAACAAAAATAATAGCAAATTGCAGTCTGGATTCATATTCACGCTAAATAGTGGTGCTGTGAGCTGGAAGATTTTGTACCAAGAAACTACCACTGATTCTACTGCTGAAGCTGAGCATATTGCAGTTTCCAAAGCCACAAAAGAGGCAGTTTGGATCAAGAAATTTATCATCGACCTAGGAGTGATTCTTTTTATTGGATCATACACCTTTGTATTATGACAATAATGATGTTATTGCTCATACCAAGAAACTTAGGTCTCATCAATAATTCAAACATGTACTTAGGCGCGACTATTTTATTAGAGAGATAATTGGTAGGAAGATGTAAGGATAGAGAGTCCCATACAAATGATAACATAATTGATCATCTAACTAAAACCTTTTCCTATAGAAAGCATAATAGTTATGTAAATGCTTTTGACCGGAAACAAATAAGTGATTGGTTTTAGTACAAGTAAAAGTTTGTTAATGTATGTGATAATTGTCAAAGTAGACTACTAATTAGTAGTTTTTATGATATGTGTGTTGTGGCGCCCATCTCAAGCTTAGATGCTACACCAATGATATTCATTAGCCAACATGAATTGGAGAGATTCAAGAACTTAAAATATGAGCTAAAGGCAAGGAAATCCTTCATATTCATCGATTTTGCATCTATTTAATACTCTAGACTGAAGTCAAGAGTTCGAGGGAAAGTTTGGCGAGAAACGATTAGACCAATACAAAAGGCATGTGCAGAGGTTGGTAGGCAAAATCCAGTTCTAGCCTTAAATGTGCCTATATTCATGCCAATGAATCAACCATGGTTACAAATAGACTGCACGAAGGAAGGATCACAGTTTATGCTCCTATCCGCGCTTGCTAATCACGCGTAGATAGCCCACGCAGGTAGGGACAGAAATTTTGGCATGCAAGAATTTACATTCTGATGCTATCCACGCCATCTAACTATGCACAAATAGCCTAGCGGATAGCAACAAAATTTACGCGTTTTCGTTTTCAATTAGCGTTTTGTTCGGTTTTATAAGTTGTAACTTATATAGCATTGTTAAAACATGTTAAGTTGCAATTAGTACTAGTTTTTAGCTTTTTTTCATCATTGTATTATGCCTATATAAACACAAAACCCTTGTGTTCCAAACGGATGATGTTGATTAATGATATTTGTAAGTATTCTCAACATTGAGAGCTTTCTTTATTCTTTGGTGATTAAGAACAACTCGATCTTATTGGAATGATTCTGAGACCACAAATTCGCTTAGAATTACTTCATCTTGATTTGATTAAGATCATCTAGATTTGTCCTTTGACACCTACAAAAAAGTCTTCATCGAAGAAGGCTTAGTTTGAAGCAAACAATCCAATGCTTAGGTCGTCTTGATTCAAGAATTAAGATCAATATGGAGTTTAACGGATTGCACACCTAGGTTCTCAAGCGATCTTGGCCGTTCACGCATCCCGTTTCGCATCAATTGGTATTAGAGCCAATTCCTTAATTATCCAGGTTTCCCAAACCAAATTTTTTCACTTGAATTATATCTTTTTTATTTTGATTCTCTTGTATCTAACCCGTTTGGGTATATCTTTTGGTTCGATATTGTCTTTTCTTTGTTAAAGATTTCAACTTTTTGTCATGTCATCTAATATTTTGCAAATTTTTGCAATTTTTCTGTAATTTTTCTGCACTATTTAAGTTAGGATTTTTTGGTCTTGTTCTTCTTGATCTGGTACATATCGTTTGTGTTTTATTTGGGTTTTATTAAATTCTAGTTGTTAAGGCTTCAATAGGGTTGTTTTAGATTGTAAAAAAAAAAAAAGACGAGTTACTGTTCATCATTACTATTCAACGACACTGTTCATCGACACTATTCATGGTATTTTTCATCTAGAGTACTATTCATCCAATGAATTTTGTTTAGCTTTGTTTGTATTTTGTGGGTTGTTGGTGTTTGGAGTTGTTTGTGTTGTTTATTAAAAAATAAAGGGCGTAAGAGTTGAGAAAAAAGAAAAGTGAAAAAAAAACAAAATTGGGAGATTCTTTAAGAAAAGCCAAAAGTTGAAAAAGAAAAAGAAATTCTTGCTGTTGTTTTGACTTTTGCATATTTGAATGCATCATGTCTAAACAAAGTGAGCAAAGGCTTGCTAACATTGAGCTCAATTTGAAAGATATGCTCAAAATGATAAAGAAAAGTAATGATCGATGGTACACCAAGAAGATACTCTAAATGTCAATCAAGATCTTCTAAGAGAATAAAGAGGCCATTGTTTTGTAAACCCTCTCGAAGACAACATGCTGAGATTGAAGAAGAGAAGGTGCCACATGAAGTTAAGAAGCCTAAAGAGTCTGCACTACCATTGGAAGAAGCGAGAAGAGACAATGATTTGCCACTTCTAGAAGAGTTACCTTTGCAAGAGTCTAAAGGTGATGGTGATGAAATATCAGTGGAAGAGCCTTGTGAAGCTACAACCTTGCCACGTGATATCAAGATTGAAGTATCCTTGGAGATGACAAAAGAAGTTGAGGTATCATTAAAGGAGTGCATTGAAGATGAGACATGCTTGATGCTGATTGTGAATCATCCAAGGAGGCGTGTGATGTTGACACTGAAGTGCCAATGGAAGATTCACTTTTGCATGAAGTAAATATAGAGGACTTTGTTGCTGCAATTGAAGTTGAGGATGCTGTCCTTTTCCATGGCAAGGTTGTTGAGGTTGAAGCACCTTTGAAGAATGGATCGTTGCCGTCTCTTGCCTTGGACGACAATTCGAGAGTGAATCGTTTCGAAGAAGGGAGGTTTGATATGTGCGTGGTAGCATCCATCTCAAGCTTAGATGCTACACTAATGATATCCATTAGCCTACATGAATTGGAGGGATTCCAGAACTTAAAATATGAGCTAAAGACAATGAAATCCTTCATACTCATCGAGTTTGTGTCTATTTGGTGCTCTAGACTGAGATCAAGGGTTCAAGGGAGAGTTTGGTGTAGAATGATTAGACTAATGCAAGAGGCATGTGCAGAGGTTGGTGGGAAAAATCCAGTTCTGGCCTTAACCGCGCCTATGAAGCAGCCGCGGTTACGAACAAACTGTGCAAAGGAATTATCACAGTTTTTGGTCCTATCCGAGCTGGCTAACCGTGCACGGAAACTTTATCGTGCAAGAATTTACAGTCAAATGCTATCTGCACCATCTAACTCTGCGCAGATAGCAACAGAATTTACGCGTTTTTGTTTTCTGTTAGTATTTTGTTGGGATTTATGAATTGTAACTTTTATAGCATTGTTAAAACGAGTTAAGTTACAACTAGTGCTTGTGTTTAGTCTTTTCAATCATTGTATTACACCTATATAAAAGCAAAACCCTTATGTTCCAACAAAGTCCAATGTACCAACCACGGCATTGGCTGCAGATTGAAGTTCGCAACTGAGCTCACAGCTGCTCTCTGTTGAAGTCCAATGCACCAGCTGTAGCTTTGATAAGGAGGTTCCTTTATGGAATTACCTTTAGCACAGAAGGTCTATATGCTAACAAAGACAAATCTATAGTCGATAAAAATATCATGTCTACCACAAAAAGCTCCCAAGTGTTGAGCTTCCACTAGTGTTCACACGATTGTGAACCTCTTAGGCTTGCTTTACTTTACCTTTTGAGTACTAACTCCCTTAAATGATTCACCAAGAACATAATGAAGCGATAAGAAAGACAAACCCTAACTATTAGGGAGAGAGATGATAGATGGCTAGGGCAAAGAGACACCTCTTCATGTCTGCAAATTTTCTCTCATTACGTTTTATCTCTCTAGTCTTCTTGTATCTTAATGTAGGTTCAAGATTCAACACTTGTAGCCCATTTATCGATAACAAATTCTAGTCTGTAGGAAATAGACTATTAGAAAACTAATAGGATTAAGAAACTTTACCTTAAGAAATAAGATTACGCAGTTCTCAACACTTAAGGAGACCTAAGACCTTTTCTACTTGATATTCGAAAACATTTTCCAACAAGACTTGGATGATTGCACATAAGTCTCTATGTTTAATTTATCTCATAAATTAACCCCATAAGTGTCTTACACTTTTTTAATTACAATTTAACCAAAAAATTATGTCCTTATCGTGTGAGACTCATTAGGTTCCGTCAATATTGTCTATAAGAATAAAATATAACTCATTAATTAAATGAAGAGCGAAATAAATTAAACACTTTAATTTATTATTAGTTCTATGAATAAATTAATTAGTTCTATGAATGGTATCTAGCAATGTATTATGACCACCTAAGTTAATAGGAAAGTCATATGGTAGACTTTGCACAATGTTACCGTGTAACTAATATCCTTTTACTACACTATATCCCCAATTAGTCGAGGGAGTGTAGTGTTCACTCCTTAAATGACTTATTATTATTTTCCTTATTCCCAAAATACAACTATTCATGAAGTATAATCTTGAAACTCCTTTCAAGTTATACTATCACTTCTGCAGAAGATTTTTTGAATTACTATTTACAACAAGTGATCAATTTGGGATATATTCTCCTGCAATTAGGAGTAGTGAATCATATATTAATTACTCACCATCGTTCCATGCTTCATATTATACATAATCTCTATCATATGGGCTACTCTTTTACAAGTATTGAGTAATAAAGTCAAAATATAAGAATCTACACTCAAGATACTATGGTAATCTCAAATCTAAGATTCACTTATGCCATTACTATTAAGACTTAAATCTAAGAATCACTTATGCCATTGCCATTAAAAGTTCAAACTATTAACACTATGAATGGTGATATTTGATGGATCAATCCAATGAACTTGTTTCCAAATAAGCATTAACATACCAGCATAGGTGTCATACACCATAGTTGATAAGATCAACTATTACTTAACATGAGTTGTTGCAAAGTATGTACTAGTCTATCTATAATAATGATGTACATTCTCATTAATACTATGACTAGGGATATTAAAGAATACAACTTATGTGTAATAAAAGTCTTCTCATTATAACTCCTACAATCTCTTTTATACAATTAATATTCTATGGATTTTATCAAATAAATAAATAATATGTATAACAAGTGTTAGATGATAAAGAAAACTGCCAAATTTATTAATATAACATAAATAAATGTAAAATACTAACCCCTAAACTAACTCGGTTTTAGGACTTACACTAACAACACCCCACTACATACCAATAACATATTATTACCTTAGTCATGTCACATCAATTGGTAAGCTTGAGTATTACCCGCATATATATCTCAAGCTTCCCCATTACCTATGAAACCTCTCGCAGATCCGTGAACGACGAGAAGTCGAGGCAGCTAGAATTTGGACAATCAAACCTGCTGCCGTAATGTGGACGTGCTCAAGGCAGGGCCCAAGCCTTTCCGATATGGCAATTGGGTTCACAGCATGCATAAGTGTTTTCCAAAATATAGTAAACTCTCCAATGCGATAAATTATATCTCGTGTTCACAACACACATGAGCACATTATGCAGGTATAACATTTAGTAACATAATAGTGAAATGCGTAGCTAGGCATGTTTGAAACAATTGAACATTATTTTTGAATTTATGGTAACAAGTCATATAAACATATTTATCAAGTAAAACATTATAAAGCTGTAAAACACTTTGTAAATGAAACGATTCAATGAACTCTCGCAAGCAGGTTTTTCTTTTCCAAAAGCTAGTAGGATTACTTGGCTTATCTCAGGTCTTGCTATTCAAGATACCTATTAAGAAAAAAAATATAGTTAAAACATAGTCTCAATTTGGTTAAAAGACATTCTTGAAAACTAAATTTATGAAGACTCTATGATTTTTGGATTAGAGATTAATAAGCGTAACTCAAGGTTCGCTAATCAAGAACACCCAATTTTTGGATACTTGGAAATGGATACTTGGAAATGAGACTTAATGAAAATAACTTTTTAGAAGAAATCAACTCTTGGTTTGGGCCATAAATCAATCAAATTTCAATCATAATTTGAATTGAGGTTAACCCTAACTTGTATAAACCAAGTTTTCAGTCTACCCAACATCAATTTTCAACTCGTTATAACTTGCAATAAGTAGTTCACATGGACATGATATGTAAATGTTTGAAAGTTACAATTAAAGCATTGAACTTTCATGAAAAACATAATTCATTTCAAAATCAGCCTAAGAGTTGGCACTTCACCAACTCTAGTTGCATAGGGTTGGATTTTCAATCAATTTCTCAGGAATTCCAGTGTTAATTTACAGATATCTAGGGCATGTGTCTTATACCTTTGAAAAGCTCTTCGAGTCTAGTTTTTAATATAATAAGAATCATCAGTTCTAAGCTTTCTAGACCCAGTTATACCTAATTTACTAAAACTACTCTAAAGTGACTATTTATACAGTCCCCTAACCATAGCCTAGTCAAAGCAACATATGTAATTTTGTTCTCAATGAAAAACCATAATCTTCGCACCCTTATAAACGAGACTCGATATACAATAGATTCCTAAGAGACAATATATGCCCGATTTTTAATCACAACCTTTTCAAAATAGTATCTCAAATTGGATTCTTTTTAGATTACCAGTTTATAAGAGTTCCTTAAGTTCATGCATACCAGCTTTAGTTTTTCCAGGTTCAAGCAAGGTTTTTATACTCGAATCATCAACACACAATACTAATAACTTACTAAAAAATAAACATCCAAGAAAACTTACGTCTTCAGTTGGTTCAAGCACTTCTCTTCTTCCTATCTCTCTACTCTTCTCTTTTAATTGATTTTTCTTCTTCCTTTCCTTTTTTTCCCCCCTCTTTGGCCGACTTTTCTCCTTTTTTTGACTTCTATTATTGATTTCTTCATATATATATTTTAGTTGGTCATTGGTTGGTCAAAAGTTAGGAGGTGAGTCAGTGCTAACTTGAACTTAAAATTTCCTAGGCAGTCATGTAGCAACCCTAACCCAACTTGTCTAAGTACCATTATTATTCACTTGCACTTATCTTTCATAATTAATTACTACATAAATAAATAACTAAAACATAGGTTTTTCATGACTAGGGCAGCATGACAAGGAACTGGCTAATCCATATATATTTGTTAGGTCAGTGAAATGCAAGTTCTCACACTTTTCCTTTTCCTTTAATTGATTCTTAGTTGTCTATTTTATTTTGATTATCATTTTATGTTAATATTTGATGTATTTAGGACAAGGGTATTTGCATCATTTTGTTCACTCTTACAGTAAAACGTAAACATCATTATTGACAAGGGAGTGAATATAATCAGGCCTAACCTCAAGAATTGAGTAGTTATTTGGTCAAATATAAGGAGAGGTAAATATAAATAACCCTGAGAAGCAAGGAGCAGGAATGGACCAAGGGAGCTGATGTAGAGAGAGAGAGACTGACATAGTTGAAGCTGGCTCCTAGTATTCTACCCAATGTAAATTCGAAATTTTGAAGAATTTATTCAATAATTGAAATTTCTTTTTCGCTTAACTAAATTCAGTAAATTACTATCTCAAACAGCAAAACTGTTTATCATTGAATGTACAGAGAAAGAAAATAATCTACTTGCAACTTAAGAGTAACATTTGACGTGATCAAATTAGTTTTTGGCTGCACCTATATTATGAGCTACAAAAAAAGAATAACAAAGAGAATACATTTGGGGGGAACACCTATTTCAGTAAATATTTTCCACAACTATAATATTTGAAGACGTCTAAGATGCTTGAAAGTTTGCATTTGGTAAAGTCAAACCACGCTGGTACTAGTCCGAGCAATCCTCTGAGCTTCTTCAAGATCCTTTAAAAACCTGCGAACTCACAGATTGATGTATTATCTAAAAGTTTCATGAACCAGAAGACAAATAGAGGTGAATTGTACCATAAAATATGAGTCTGGTGACTTCACTAATATAGCTTACCAAAACGAGGCAAGGTCAATCATGGAACGCAAACAACTTTCTAAGTAAACAAAAGCATCATGCATTCGGTCCAAGCAGATGAAAAAAAAATGCAAGCAGGTCTACTTATTGCATCAATATATCCATTGATCTTAATATATGTGCAATCCACAGCAATATCATGATTTTCATGGACCCCAACTGAACAATGATCTCTTATATGTAGATTCACTGACCTCTTAGAATTTAGAACCGCAGAACCGCCAAGTATGAAGCGAATACCAGAATTTGTCGAATTTTGTAGAGCAACTGAACGTGATTCTTCATATGTTGTCCCACCCACGACGAATATAACCACTTCCTGCAGCCTGCCAATGTTGAAAGATGTGGGAACTTATGTTGATCAACAGTTTTACAAATTCCATAATTGTTAATCTATTGTGTTACACATTTTTTGGAAACAAATAGGACAAAAGACTCTGAGGTAGATCCTCGACCATATAACCGGACTAAAAAGCTGATGCAGTGGATATCAAATAGAAAAACAGAGAGCGGAGATCTCAAGACCAAGAATGCAGGATGAGGCATATACATGACTGTCACAAGGCAAATATCCTCCTGCATTCTAAATGCTCTTGTTTATATTGATGACATTTTTGCTGTTTTCCACAGATGAAGAAGTACACAACAATTTGCTTTTGCAATCTATGGCTAATTTTCTAGGTACTGTCTCTGACCACAGAAATGGAGCAGCCACAGCTGACACAAAGCAGGAAAGAATGTCATAGCCGGAAAGCTAAACCCGAAAGGTACATTGAGCCTCCCAAAAGTCTGCAGGCGTTCCACGATCTCACAATCCCAACAAACTGTCATTCCAAGATAAAACGCTTTAATTTCTGCATGCTGTTTCAAGCACCAATCATATGTCCTCCCCTTTAGTTATTCTCTAAACAAATTGTACAACCAGAGAATTGAACTCTTATATTCTTATGATCAAGAACATGTGGACTGAAAAGAGTATATTTGTATTCCTACAAAAGTATGCCACTGTAGTTTCATGAAGTTTCTGTTTTCTTTCCATAAAAACTCATAATACTTTAGAATTTAATAGTCAAGCATATATTAATTTCTTCATATTATTTTAGAATCTCTACAGTTGTCATCCACCAGGTCAAGGCAGGTGATAAACCTTAATACAGCCCCATTTGAAGTCCAAGCAGTTATAGAGCCAAGTATTGTTCATAATTTGAACTGAAAGTCAAGAGTTGCTTAAAAATCTACCAAGCCGAAGAAAATATACAAGTTCTTTTATAGTCAAAGGAACAATATGACAAGCACATAGTTTTCTTTAAAAATTCTTCCCTCTTTTATGCAATCTCTTATATCTGTATGCTAATTCTTCAAAAAGCAGCCTCAATGCATTCTCTTCCGACTAAAAACCAATAGGAGACCCAAAATTCGAGAGCTTATTCCCTTTGTTTTTTCATTCCCTTTTATTTTATTTTATTTTTTTTGTGTTGTTTTGTTTTTGTTGTTTGTTGGGGGGGGGGGGTGTTTGTGGGTGGTTGGTAAGGTACAAAATATATTCAGGATGGGACCTGAATAAGAATGTTTTAATACTGGAAAACAATCTATAAAATGCCTTACCTCTATCTCTAGTAGAAATAGTGTCCATTTAAGTCCTAATTATCCCTGTTTTACTTGCTAACCCTTAAGCAATCCTCTCCGGTTTTCTTTGCAAAAGAGCAACACATGAAACCAAAATCCAAAACCACCTATCATGAGCATGTTTGGTTCTTAGAATCAACTGGACAATCATATTTTCAGCCATACATTGTTTAAAGTAAAATTGCACAGTGCTCAATCCTAGTGGCATCCACCATCTGAAGAAATCAATCTCAAGAGTCTCCATTTCTGCAGGATATCCAGTCAATTCTGAATTTGCTATTTAAATCAGTCACTCCCCTTAATGGCACTTTTAATGAAAAATCAACAAGCTCATGATTAGTCAACCAAGGAACAACAAAGCACTGGATGGCTTATAATAGGTCAGTGAAGGAGCCTGAAATAATCAATAAGTCCAGGAGACAAAAAAACAAGGTCTCAGTGAAGAATGAATACAATCAACACGGTGTGATAGAGGCCTCAATGAGGAATTGAAAAAAATAATAATAATACGATCTGATAGGTCAGTCCAGGAGTCAGAAACAAGGACTAAACAGACAATGTGGAACGAACAGAACCAGTAAGTGTGATGTCTCAGCCCAGAAGTCAAACAAGGCTTTAACATAAAGTGAGGAATGATTTAAATGACTAACCTCCCTTGCTGAAAGTGATTCCCAACAAAAGGATAGTCAACATCTCTCATTCGCCCTTTGGTGATGCTCTCCATCATTTGAGACAAAAGCGGCTGATGCTGGGTGTACACATTCTCAATCCCCTACGGCAAACAGTGAAAAATGTCTTGGAGGCTACACCTGTACAACTATGAAGGAACACAACAAGAAAAATTTTTTCTGCCAAACCTTGAGCCCACGAGCCATGTTACGTGCAATATTTAGGAGATCCCTGTTTCCATAAAGATCTCCAGTTCGTTTATCAACTCCCGCTTGCTTCAATAAGAATTGCACAAGCTGCAAATGGAAGGAAGAACTTTTAATAATCCTAATGCCAAGATCGAACAGAAAAACAATAATCAATGCACATCTTCCAGTTGAATTGATGCTCCAAATGAAAAGGAAATGACCACGTTCCAAAGATGAAGGAAAAGACAGCAGAAATGGCAAGACATGAATGAGCAATGGAAATCAGCCGAAGCAAACAATCAAATAAAAGTTTCTTAGTCTTGTCTCTTACCCCAGGCTTGTACTTGGGAGAGCGGGATGCCAATTTGTTAAATAATTGCATCAGTTGAACAGGACTCTCCTTTTCATAGCGCAAAGCATATAGCATGACAAGACGCAATCGATCAATGTCAGAGACACTGTCGTTGTTTAAAAGATTTGTCACAGCCTGTACAGAAACATGGTGGGAAACAAATTGAATCCAGTTCATGTTCACTAAAAGTTGCTGAACTCAAATACTACTAGCACAGCAGTGGGGATCACAGCAATCCTGTATAAATCATTACACTATAAGTCGAAATATGTTTATTGTGATAAAGTTCTTAAGCCTCATCAAAATTCTCCACCAGGAAAGGAGGAAAAGAAAAGAAAAAAACCGAACTACAAAAATCGAGTCAGTAATTCATTTAGATATCAAATTGCATTCCCAACCCATAATTCAAGACCTTGATTGAGTGAAAAAACAAGAAAGGAGGCCTTCACAATGTATCAAAATTAAAAAGTCAACCATTACTCTCTCACAGCAAGCTTATGTATCTAATTGAAACTCACAAGAAATAAAAATGAAAATTTAGTTGATGAGTTTTTACTAATCTAATCTCAAATCACACCTAACCTCTATGAAGTCACCAAAGGTACAATGCAAAATGACATCCTTGAATATTCTAAATAACATTGCAGGGAATTCTAATTTCTTTTATTAGCCCCATTGCATGTCCAATGCTATTCTACTATTCCTAGGGCTTTTAATTGTGATAAAACCACCATGATTTTACTCAATAACTTAACATTCATATGTGGTACAGATTTTTCAACAAATTTAAAAAAATAATTTAAAAAAAAGAGATAGAGAAGAAGAAGAAGAAGAATCTCAGTGCCCAAGTTAGGACGCAGTACAATGTCAAATGGGCCAGCTGGAACTTTATATAATCTGATTTTACTTTCCAGTATTATGCAGGGAAATGAACAAAAGAAAATAGATGTAATTGAACAGGAAACTGTATTGAAGCCATACTGCTGCTCTTTTCAGGTTACATTATCGTCTTTATGTGCACTGTTTTTTGGACTACATGTCTCTACTTCTCTGTATTTTGGTCATTCCCTATTTCTTTAGCAACCTTTTAAAATCAACTCCAGATAAAATAGTGACATGGCACTGATTAACCAAACAAATGTTACAGAACAAGAGACTTAAATTGGCACCAAAATGGGGTGCATCATTATATCAAATGCCATTTTTGACAGGTTAAATTTGTTTGATTTTGAAAACAAATTTTTAGTTTGCAGTTTGAGTTTTTGATATTTTTCTAATAACTGATGTTGAAACTAATGCTCGTGCTTTATCATGTAGTACTTAAGGCGATTCATTAAGTTATTGTTGACTGTTGAGAATAGCATGTGTCATTGCAACATGACTGTAAGCAAACATGCACATCATTCAGTGAAGCGTGGCATTGATTTGCGGTTTGCACTTGTGCCTGGGAAGGCATTTGTGCTTTGCTGCACCTTCTGCTTCTCCTCACTATTTCCACTGAAAGTGTTTGAATGTATTTTATACCAGTTGACAGAAAATAACACACTGACAAATTCTAAGGCAAAGTGAATCGAAGGCCAGTTTTGTCATTCACCACAACAGCAACTACTGTGTGTAGCCCATGTTTACTCCAAGTAAAGGATTCCACTTTCTAACCATTGATTTTCATCTGAGACATTAGTTAAGATCAAAGCTTCTATCCTCAAATCTCCAATCTGTATCTGGTCTTGATTGTAAGAGATATCATTAGAAAGGACATACATTTCATGTCAGAAAATTGAGCTGTTACTGGTCAGATGTAATATCTATTTACACGAGGAAAAGGATGGATGCTAACTCAACCAAGGAAAAACATTCTAAGATCATACATTTCTCAATCATTATCCATCTAGAAACTTGAATTTCCCAGATATTCATCTTTTCAGCAGGCCATCAAGTGAAAAATGCTAATTTTCTTTCAATCATCTAGCTCCATATTGCAGTACCAGTAAAAACATAAGATACACAATTTTGTGCACATTTTGCTTATAGTAAGACCAAGATTCCATTAATTCAAGATCCCCCAAGTTTTCCTCATTCGAGCTACCTACTACAAATTGAGAAAAAACCTCTCTCTACAGATTAGACAAACTGAAAATACCAATAATACTCCTACAGTGTGTCCAGACAATTGGTACTGTACAGAACAGGTAAACTGCAACTACCAACAATGATCCTACAGAGCATCCAGACAATTGCATATATTTGAATCGAAAACATACTTCATACAACAATTTGGCATAACACTTAACTGTTCCTGTACATAAAACAGTAGTGCTCTACGTGTGAAGTATATCTTATTCCTGTACATACTAGAATAATATGATTACCAAAGCAAGGATGATGGTCAAATTTACCTCAAAGGCTGCCCCTTGCCCACCATTGCAAGCCAATTCCTGTTCTGTTTCTGAAACTAACATGAGTTTTCTTTCTTCAACTATCTTACTCATTTCAGTTACCAGGGTCACATGCTTAGAAACATTTCCATGCATTTTCCTGTACTGTGGGTAGTTGTCAACAAATTTAGCCATGTCCTCTGGAAGAATTCAAAGCACAAGATGTTTTAGAAGATGATCATGTTGCATATGCTAAATGGTACATTGATCAAAATAAAGTTCTCCTTCACTAAAGTAGACATGTTTTCTAAAACAAACCTACAGTCTGGATGTTCTGGTTGCTCTTTGCAATTTGTTGGAAATCATCCACCATCTTTTTGATATTCATTCCAATATCTCCAAAGTTTTCATACATATTGGCTTTAAAGAAGGCATCTTGTTCAGACGACAGCACAACCTCCTAATGAAGTAAATTTTAAATGTAAAATTCATATTTAATGTGGTAAAAGAAAGCATGTAATGCAAGGCAAAAAAATCCCAACCTGTTGATCCGCGGGAAACTTGCCAATGTTTCTCAAGTCTACTTTGTTGTCTTGAATGCCTATCAACTCATGGACCATTGCCTATAACAGATTTATAGAAAGAATCAGCAGCATCGAATTTGTAATGCAACCACAGAAGATAGTAAAAGAGGGGCCTTCGGATATAATCTTCAGAAACAATCTGAAAATGCAAGGTTAGAACGTCTACCTGATATGTCCATTGATTGAGCAATGGGGTAACAGGGTCATCTCTCCTATCAACCACTAACAACAGAGGAGAAACTTCTGTACGTCTGAAATCAAAAAGACCACTTTCCTGCTGGTACATCAGCCTCTGCCACATCCAACAGAAACAAAAATTTAAACTATTTGAATAGTTCAATCTCTAGAGAAATTAAATAATTTCTCATTATTATGAGACAAGCAGATATTGCAAAATTATTACTATTCTTGGGAAACCAACCAGAATGTGAAGAGACGATGATTGGGGTCTTAACATAATCAAAAGTATTAAAAGAAGAGTTCATCTATATCAGTAGATTTGCTTACTGCTGCCTCTTGTGCTATTCGTTTTGAAATATCAGATGTTCTTGAATATCGAATAACAGGTCTTCGTTTCAAGGCCAAAAATAAAGCAGCAATGCCTTCAACAACTCGATCACAAAAGTGCTGCACACTTGATGGATCAACAACTGCTGGGAGCATATATATGTGGTTGGATGCCAAATTCAAAGTGAAGTGAAAAGGATCTAATGCAACAAAGTCAGCAAAGAACTCCTGTACATATAAAGTTGTTATTCATATGTATATTTCCAAAACAGGAAAAGCCAGCACTTCAATTACAATGAATAACATTCAACTCAACATGATAGCTTTTTTGGGTACCAAAACAAACGAGATTTATTACTAAATCAAAAGAATGATGTGTATTACTATTACAATAACCTTCCAAATGTTTTCAAATTAAATATGACATCCTCTCTTGTTTCATATCATGCAAATAATTCCCCCCCCCCCCCCACCCCCCAAAAAAAAAAAAAAGTAAATTGTTGATTTTGACAAAAACTTTATTTGAGTTGCTAAATGAGCATTACATATTCTAAAGGTATAGGAGGTCATTGTAAATAAGATAAAGGATCAAAATAACTGACATGAATGGTTAACAAATTCACAATGATATCTTAAAAATATCATAAACGATCAATATAATTTATCTTTTATACTTCGCACTTTCTTCTTCGTTACCAAAACTCAATAACTGGGACAATAGTAAACTAGAACAAAAGATATTTTCATTGAAAATTTTAAAACACTACTCACATACAATAGGTTCAAAGTTACCTGCACTTGGTGAACAATCTCATGCGCATCTGAATCAGCTAAAATATGGAGTTGGGTATCTTTCAACATATTGGAAAAAACTGTAAAGATCATGACAAACAAATTATGGCATCAAATAATCTCTCTAATAACCCCTAAGAAATGTAAACGCTTTTTATTTGCTTTAGTTGCAACCTAAAACTTATAGTTGCCAGGACTATGAGTGCAAATGCCAAACAAATTTGCCATTATTAAGGCTGTAAACGAACTGAGCTGTTCGCGAACAGAGCTCCACTCGGCTCGTGAAAGCTCGAATTTGCTCGTTCGTGAAGCTAAATGAGCCGAGCTCGAACACAAAATTTGACTCGTTTATTAAACGAGCGAGCTTGTTCGAGCATGAGATACTCGGCTCGGCTCGAATAACACTTTTACACTTATTTGAACCGAGCTATTCGCGAACAAAGCTTGACTCAACTCGTGAAAGCTCGAGTTCGACTCGTTCATATAGCTAAACAAGCCGAACTCGAACACAAATTTGAGCTCGTTTAACAAACGAGCACAGCTCGGCTCGACTTGTTTATTAAATGAGCACGAGCTCGAACTAACAATACTCGACTCGGCTCGGCTCGTTTACAGTTTTAGCCATTATCAAGCAATTTATAGTGCTCCCACAAGTTTGAAAAGTCTTCCAATAATAAAATTACGCTTGCTAAACTTTCTTATATCCTCACTGAATGGCTGAGAACTTACAAAGGTGATACTCGCCAAATCGAGGTTTCGCCAATTGGCGCCGCAGATGCTGAATATTCTCTGATGTTGGTCTGAGGAAATATACTGCTTTCAAATGTGACATAGGTTCTTTTGACATGGATATCGAATCTACTAATTCTACCAAAAAAACTTCTTTCTGAAGTAGCTCTGACTGAGAATATACTACGCTCACAATACCAACCTGCAACTCATTATTAAACACAAAATAAAACTATGTAAAAACCAATTCTTTCTTTAAGCACAAGTTCTTAAATGCAACTGCTGTAACAAACCTTCATCGAACAATTTTAACACCACAAATTCTTTCTAATTAGTTACTCCAATCCCATTACATAAACAACAACAATGGCATTAATTCAAGAAACTTGAAATCAACTTCAAATAAACCAGAACTAAGAAATTCAAGTTTCAAGGGAGGAACAATAAATACATTGGACAAGTTAAGTAGATTTTCCAACTCCCAGAAACAACAGAAAACACTTCCACCCATCCCTCTACAAAACAATGTAGCCAATACTTCACCAGGCTTCAACAACCAGATCAATAGCAATCAACTACCCAAAACTAATTGTGGAATTCATTTTAAACTAGTAATTTCAATTAACTAAGCCCAACACCCATACACCATCAGTGTCGTGGTTGGTTTCATGAACACGAAGGTGGCAAACCTAACATTTCTTACTATTGGCATAAAAAACCATGCATTCACTTTAGCAGCAGGACCAGTTATTCAACTATCAAGGAAATGCAACATAAGTACATTAAAATTGAGAATGTACATATAGTTTCTGAGAAACCAGATCCTAACCAGTAAAAAAGGTAGGGAAAAAGGAAACAAAATGCAAAACGTCATCAAGCAACTAAAAAAAATACAACAAGCATAGGATTTTTCTTATTGCAAAGCAATCTCTACTATTGCAATCACAATTAGCCAAATTTTTTATTTTTCTTAATGCAAAGCAACCTCTACTATTGCAATCACAATTAGCCAAAATTTTTACCTTTGTCAAATATTACAAAAATTTAATCCAAAAAAAATTGAAAATATATTTTCCCTATACTCACAAACACCAGAAACCTCTTGTTCATCATCCCTCCTTAAAACAATGTCCCTTATATTTCACCAAGCAGCTGCATAGAAACTCAAATATCCAAAATTGAATACAACATTCGTCTTAAAGTAATAGACTCTATATTTTTCTGAAGCACACAAAAGGGAAATAATCCCTGGCAGTTTTCAAAAAAATGGAGGTAACTTAGTGACCTAATTGTATATAAACCCCTGGCCTATTTCTATTACTTATTATAGCACTACACAGAGCAATCCCCCTCATTCTTTTGGCACAAAATATATAAAAAGTACCTTCAAATCGAGAACATTCATAACAGTACCAACGAAATAGATCAGGTTTAGTAAAATTGACAAGAAAAACATCTTCATGCAATTAGAAAATAGTGAAAACCCAAAAACTATTGAATAATTTGCTTCTTTAACTCGGTTTTTAAATTGAACACACCTATCCCTAACATTGTAACTACAATTAGCCCAAATATCCTACATCCTCAGAATATCATCAGCATTTAAATAAACTCCCATTGATTTTACAATCTTAAAAAATCAGCCCCATTTGCGACTCATTAAAAAATTTAATAAAATTAAATTGCAGCAATTTCCCGATTCTCTGACTATTATTTGTTTATTAATCTCAATTTTACATCAACAATTTCCCAAAATAAAAATTGTAAGATTTGAATATCAAATACTACACATCTTATGAAAAATAAAATCAACCAATAACCCACAAGAAAATTGATAATAAAGATCAAAGGTAAAACATAATTTAGTCAATTAAACCAATAATGAACAACACAAATTCGGAAAATCAAATTCTAAACGAGAAGCAAGCTTACGAACCGTTGCGGAATCGAGGATGAGAATCTTCATTCCGGAAATGTCTTGAAACATTCGATTGATGTATTCCCGAACGGCGTTTACTAACACCATTTTCTTAAACTTGAAAAATATTTTGATCCAACTCTTCAGATGCTTTGTGATGAATCTCCGACGGACTACGACGTCGTTATGCCGGCGCCCGATTCGAGTCTGGGTTAAGATCTCCTGTTTCTATAATAGAAGATGCAACTTTGAAGGTTTTATGTAATTTTTTTGGTTTTGATTTTTTTTTCTTAAGCTGGAAGTTAAAATAATAATTAAAAAAACATTTGCGTTCGTATAGTCATAAGATAATATTCTTAGTATTATCTTTTGACCGGTGGGAAATGGTTGGGTTGCAAATAATTATTTAGAATAATTTTATAAAGCAAAATAATTTCATTTTGGGAGAAAACGCTGGATATATATGCATGCATTTTAGTACATGTTATATTAAGAGATTTCTTAAAAAAAGTCGATGTTGCAAAAAAATATTGAATAACACTAAACTGTCATTATATCAACTACAAATCTTTCTATGATAGAATAAGGATTAATTGTAACTCGCCTTGTTAATTGAGGTTTTGTGCATAATGTCACTTCATTTGGGATTATAGTTTTTATATTCAACAATTTAATACACATGATAGGTAGGACATCAAAATTATAAAAAGTTGGGAAGGGGAGTGCTTTGCCTAACACATTTTAGTACTACCCATAACAGGTAAACCATATACGAACAAACATTATCACATGGGGTATTGAAAGTAGATTTCATCAATACAATGCACATAAATAACTGAACAATAAACAAAATACCAAAAATTGAAAGGTGCATAGTTGTTGCAACTATACTTGACATTAGCGAAACATTGTAAATAATTTAAATTATGGCTAAATACTAATCCCCATAATTGTTAAAACAAATATCATGTTATAATTTTCACCTAAGAGGGGCAGCACAAAATACTATAAACAAAAATGACCACAAGAATCATCCCAATTATAACCAAACTATGCCAACATTCATTCATCCAAATTGAGAACATGACCAAAAAAAAATTTAACAAATCACAATTTACAACATGAGTCATATAAGCAACCTAAAACCAAAAACTTACAAATAAAAGGTCAAGAAACATATTTTCATGATAGTATAGTTTACCTACTCCTGATGTCATGCAAGATCTTCATCCCCAACAACTTGCTTTCTCTTTGCTTTTGTTCTACATTCTATCAAAATCCTCGAATTCTACTTGTTGCTTAGTGCTCATAACTAATCCCAACCCGTACTCTAGTCATGTTATTTGTGCCCAAAGCTGCTTAATGTAGTGGAAATCACCTATTTAATTGATCAAAATAGACAGTTACATCTTCAAGATTAGTCTACATACGACTATTCATATCCACAGCCAGATAAGGTCCAGGTCCAAAGGTAATGTTTTGTGGTTCCAGATGCAACAATCCTTATCAATATGTTCAAAGACTGGGCGTGAAGGTTGCGCTCATTGCCTCTTATGAAGTTGAGGCAGTTCATTTTCAAAACACCTTTCATATTTATTCTTCTGCATCCACTAGCTATTGTGAAATTTTGTTAGTCCAAAAGGTAACTTAAGAAGGAGGGCGAATTAGGTTGATTAGATATAAGCCAACAATACACAAATTTCACTAAATTTTTATTAAGCACATTCCCAAGTAATCACACACTTAGCATGAATAATGATAATGATATAGTAATTAAAACTCACAAATAAGCAAGGAGAGAGAGAAAGAGAGATAAACTATTTATAGTGGTTCGATACCTATGTGTCACCTACTTTTACTTCTAACCTTCTTCAAGCTTGAAATTAATCCACTGCGTGCTTTCTCAAAGGTTGGTAAAGCAAACCAAATTATACATGAAAGGATCATTCTCTGCTCACACTACACTCAATCTAATTGAGACCAAGAGTTTTACTACTACATTCTTGTCAACCCTCTCCACGCTACAATTGAATGCATACTCACACGAAAAACTAGCCTAAAAACCTCTTCGACAGTCATTTCAAAAAAGTTGAAAAATGCCGTTAAACAGTAACATTGTCATCGGAGTATAGCTTCTCCTACGTCAGTACATCAAACAAGATAGCAATGGCAAATCAATACAACTATTTTTGCTTGAAATCAGCACTCAAACACTATCTTTAGTTGATGGATTGTGTTGCGAACATGCCACTCGATCTTCGAGAACCGATGTAGATTTAGTGAGAAGAAATAAAAATGATGTAGATTTACTAAAAGGAAAAAGAAATATGCGTCGATTATACTTTGACTTTTAGACAACTGCTGTCCATCCACCTTAGGCAACTCCAGGGATTTAAATATACACCTTAAGCAATCGACGACAGTTATCAACTAAAGTAAACTAGCAAGTGATCGATGAAACTTTAAAGGGAATTGAAAGGTAGACAGACTTAAACAAGCATGTTGTGGAAACTGGAATTTGCATTGAGACTCAACATATTTACATCAATTGGAAATTGTGAATACACCAACTAGAAAAAGAAATGTATCAACTAGAAAAGTAAATTGAAAGCATAATGATAAACTAAGGGAATATTGGAGATACAAAGAAAACTAAACTAACGAGAGGTTTTGAGAGTAATTGAGCAAAAAGTTTTATGTGATCTGATGCATTTCTTCCTCTTACCTCTCTCTGATGTATCTTGATCTATTTATAAGCATGATTTCTATCCAAAGAATGGCATTTCAAGCCTTTACATTCACAATCGGCTAATCTCCATGTCCACTGGCCACTATGCCATTTCCCCTTTTGTTGGGACACCATTAATTATCCACTCCTCCAATACTTCATTGTATGATTGTCGTGCCCCATTTTTTGAAAATAGAAAGAGAGAGTGGTTTTTGTAAAAATAATTTTTAAGAAAATGATATTTAGTTTTAAAATAAATGAAAAAAAATGCCTAAAATGGGACTTAAAAATGCAACGGTTTGGGTCTGAAAATAAGTCTAAAAAGGATTTTTATGAAAAAGATGAGTCGCCACTTGGTATTGAATTTTGGTGTACCAAGTCACCAGAAAAATAATTTAATTTGAAAAAAAGTAAGAAAAACAAGGAAAAGACTTTTTAGAAAATATTTTTTTGAAAAAGAAAGAAAAGTGATAAAACCCTTTTTAGACAATTCTAGATCTTTAAAAATAAAATTAAAAGGTTTGGGAGTCACAGTTGAAGAAATGAAAGGCAAAAACTTGTGCCTAAGGTACCCATTCAATCTAGTTGAAACTTGTTGCGAGGTTTAGTTGAAGTTTTCCTAATGTAACCCTAAAATTTATCACATTTAGATGCACTATGTGAATGCAAACCTAAAGCTAAAAGAGACATCAGGAGAGACGAAATGTCCCTTCAAGATTTAATTGTAATTAACGCAATAATTGCATAACTCAAAATGAGACCTCGAAGGGTCACGAGTGATGCGAAATGATATGCAAAAGTGAAACATAAAATATAGATATAAATATAAGTGACTAAGGAGAAGGAATACAGAATAACGGGTACGGGAGACTAGACTCGTGACATAATGTTCTTTCACATAGATGGCTGAATAGTGTGCTAGGCTATGAAAGCCATACTCGCCCATTTTTTATGTTCAAAAGGTGAATCATCCTA
This sequence comes from Mitragyna speciosa, assembly GCA_024721245.1. Lineage (NCBI taxonomy): Eukaryota > Viridiplantae > Streptophyta > Magnoliopsida > Gentianales > Rubiaceae > Mitragyna > Mitragyna speciosa. The sequence goes on from CM045571.1 coordinate 11,917,280, forward strand.
ACTTAAGCAAGCAAATGAACTATCTATTCTAAAATTCTATATGAAATACAATATAAATATCATGCATTAGATATACCGGGATAAAAGGAACACAAGGGAAAATACCATGAAAAATGGAAGAAAATCCAAAAATAGAAAAATGCATGTAAGGGGAGTGAATTGCACGCAAATGAGACTAATGCGTAAGGGGATCTAAGAGTCTAGCATAGGGGTGTAAATGAACCGAGTCGAGCTCGAATACTACCGAACTCGAGCTCGAGCTTGTTAAAATTACTGCTGCTCAAGATCGAGCTCAAGCTCGATCGAGTTTGTAATTCGAAGCTCGAGCTCAGCTCGTTAGTCTTAGGGAGAGTTCAAGCTCGACTCGAGATCACTCGTGAAAATACAATCAAGCTCGAATTCGAGCTCGAACTCAAAATTCATATATAATTAGTATGGGTAAATTGTTAATTTTCTATATATAATATTTAATATATATATTTCGAGCTGCTCGAGGAGCTGCTTGAACTTATCTTTTAATGCTCAAATTCGAGCTTGTTTAGTATACGAGCTGCTCGAACTCGATTCGAACTCTGTCAACGCCGAACTCGAGTCGAACAGTAGACCGAACTGCTCATGAGCAGCTCGCGAGCTGCTCGGTTTGTTAACACCACTAGTCTAGCATTGGACTAGCCCAATTCTACAAATTTCTTATGAGCATTGGACTCGACAGGATACAAGAAAACTACAATTAGCGTTCAACTAATGTGGCAACGTCACAAATATATATAAAGCAAAGCATAATAAAATTAAATAAATACATAAAAGCATATAACACATGAACATAATAATTAGATGCAAAAATCCTAAAGAAAGTGAGTAAACACATAAACACATAGCACATGAAGACCTATATATTACACCTGGAAGCCTACTACAATCTAAATAGGGAAGTATAAGAAAAATGACCTATCTAACTTATCTATTTCGCTTGCCTAACTAAATACAAGTTTTTGCTAAATAAATAAAAATTATAAAAACCTATCTATTGCATTCTTCCGAATAATTATAAAATTAAAACCAAATCAATAAAACTAAACATAAAATTAACAAATACTTAAAAAAAAAATAATGCAACACATAAAACACATAAAAAAAGCACATAGAAGCACATAAGGAAATTTAAAGAGTGGTGAAAATACCTCTCTTCGAATACTCGGTACCAATACTAACAAAGCAAACAAACGTGTTAAGGTGCCACGGTTCAAATAAGTAAAGCATACAAAGATAAATTCTAACAAATTGGGGGTAAAACATAAGTTGCAACAAATTGGATTTAAATGCAATTAAGACCCAATTTAAAGGGTAAAAAGTGAAATTTTAACAAGCTAGAAAAAAGGTAAAATGCAATTTATAACAGTTACAAAAGGTAAAAAATATAACTTCAACAAGCCTATGGAGGGAAATGTAATTTCCAGCAATGTAAAGGCAAAAGATTTAATTCCAGCAAGTTGGGGGGCAAGATCATTAATTCCAACAATATTAGGGGTTAATTGTAATTTACAGCAATGTATAAGTGGCAAAATTGCAAAATCTAGTAACAATAAGTACTTAAAGAATGAATTTTCAATAGCAATAAGGACTAAAACATAAATTTCTAGCAACAATAAGGAATAAAAATGAATTTCACAGTAGTTTCAGTATTTCTTTTATTGATTAACTAAAATAATGACTACAAAAATGAAACACAACACCAATTACCAATTGGTTATTCTTCAGCCGAGAACAGACAAATCTACTTCAATCCACAACTTTCAAATCTACAATCAAGTCTCCTTAAATTTTGAATCAAATCAACCCCAAAACTCTCAAGCCAACAAGCATTCATCAACAATTAAACATAATTTATTTAATTAAATTATATTGAAATGAAATTGAAGGAGAGACCGAGACCTCATGTGAATCAGGCGACGCTGGAGGTGATTGTCGACAAAAATGTTTTGATAGGCTTTTGGGGTTGTTTTTGGTTGAGGATGGCAGTGTTGATTTGAGGCTTTTGAGAGGCTAGTTTGGTGGAGTTTATGGTGGTTTGTTTTTTGCTGTTAATGGTAGTTTGGGAGTCTACAATTTGATTGATTTTGAGTCTGTCTTTGGGACGATTTTTGTAGGTTGCTTGGTAGTGATTTGGAGTTGGTTTTTGAATGGTAGTGTCGTGTTGTTTAAGGCTAATGCTGACTGGCGTGGAGCTGGTTTTTGAGGAGGACTAATTTATGGCTAGCACTTGGTAGAGATTTGCTGTGATTTCGGTGATTTTGGGAACTAGCTTTGGGTAATTTTCTGGTAGCAATTGGGGCTGCTTTTGAAGCTGTGATTTTTGGTTGCTTTTGTCAGGTGGTGGCAATGGCGTTTTGGAGTTGTTTTTGGAGCATTTGGGGAATTGGTTTTGGTATTTTCAGTGGTGATTTGGGGTTGTTTGAGAGCAGTCTCTTGGTAGCAATTTGGTAGAGTTTGTGAAGCTGGTCATTGGGGCTGTTAATGGGTGGTGGTGCGATGGTTTGGGTGGCGATTGGTGGAGTTTATGGGGCTATTTTTAGGGTGTTATAGGGCTATTATGGGTGGCTTTGCAAGATGGTGTGGAGCTGAAAATTGGTAGTGTAATGGAGCAAAATATGAAACGATGTTTGGGAGCTATTCATGGAGGTTTTTGGAGCTGCTTTAGGTTGCTAATTTGGGATTACTATGGCAATTGTTGCTGCAATTTGGGGTTGCATTTGCTGCGCTTTGGGTCATTTTCTTTACGATTTGGATTTTTTTTAATGACTAATGGTTGTGCGATTGTGGAGTTGTGAGGTTGGTCATGGGTTGTTTTTTATGGCTAATGGTGACGCAATGGTGGAGCTGTGATCAATTGGTGGCAGCATAGTTATGGAGGCTGCTTTAGGTGGTTTTGGGGCTGTGGTACGATAGTTATGTGGCTGTTATGGGTGACGAATAGTGCAGAAGATGTGGTTGAATGGTGGTGGAGTAAGATTAGGGTGGCAGTGTGTATTGTCAAGAGTACGTGAATTTTATATACTGTGTAATTCTGTCTGCTGTGAAAAGTAAGTAAAAGTGTAATGAAACATAAATAGTTTCTCTAATGTGAACCTAGGGTTACGTGTCTTACATGCCGGAGGCTAAAAAATTTGTAGAAACTTAAGGCCCAAAGATAAAATAAAATAAAATACACGGACTCGATGACTAGGACTTTTAGCCTTTTTCGTCAGGCCAATTTTCACCAACACTATTTTTTCTTTTCTTTATTTTTCTTTTTTCTCCTCTTTTCTTACTTTCTTTTTTGTTCTTTTTCTTTCTTCTTTTTTTCCTTTTTTCAGGTATAAAAATATAAAAAATGAAAATTTTAACGACTAAGATATCTAGACAATGTTTCATTTAATAATGAACATCCTAGAGAAATACCAAACGACCTCTAAAACCACCAAAAATTAAGAAAAATATCTAAAAGTGTAAAAATACAAATTGGATACTAAAACGAAAGAAAAAGTATCTACAAGTTAAAATAATCATACAAAAATTTACAACTGACCTTAAAAAATAAAAAGTGTCCCAAAATATTAGAAAATCTAAATGGTGTGTCAAAATTTAGTATCTATAGTAGCCCTATTTTTTGGGTAGTTGGGTGTGGCCATTACTTCATTCTTTTTTTCCTAAAGCTCCTTTCGACATGGTTCAGTCGTTGCATCAATGGGCTGACCTAGGTCATCATTCCTGTTAGTCAACCACTTTGTCTTTTCCCTACCGATGGTAATCATATACCCAACAGTTGTCCCCTTCAAATGACCTATCAAAGTCATTAATCGATGGGTCATTTGACTGCCACGATTTCATACTTTTACAGTTGTCATTAGTTTTCAAATCAATCACAATTATAGAAATAATTTTGATTTTGAAATTCAAAAAAAGGTCTCCTCTTAATACACAAATCCCTTGTGATGATTGATTTTCTAACTTTCCCAAAGTTTCGATTCACTCCCTCAACATAAGGCTTAAATGATAACTCTCACCATTTTCAAGTCTATCATCATTTCCTCCTGTATTGGGATTAGTTCTCATCCTTTCAACCCTATAAAGTCTTTTGACTTTACCCTTGGCTTTATCAAGTACTTCATTTCCCTTTACTCTTTGTTTGATATTCCTTTTTGCTGACACTTAAATTTTCAACTAGGGCCACCACCCAACTTGCAAAATCTCCATCCCCCTCAGTGGTGAAAACCTCTGGCATTCCTCGTTTCATTGACCAAGTACTTATTCTAGAGGATTCTTTTGCCATTGACTTAGGACCATTTTTAATAATTATAACCCAAAAATCATAAAACATTACCCCCATCAATCAAAAATCCAAAAATTGAGAAATCCTTCCAGTCGTAAAATCTTCTTCACTCAAGAGGCTATTTTGCCTTTTCATACATGGCCATAGAATATAGTGATTCACTCTCACTTCATTTTCTGGACCATGTTGCTTTGCGACCACTTTGGGTCTATATGGAAGAGTTCTGGAACATATGATCCTATCGAGCTATGCCAACGGCCAATTCATCGTGATTATGACCTGTAAGGTAATAATGAAGGTAGCAGTGGAAATTTAAAATGATATTACCTTAGCTTATGATCACTTTGATATAATCTATATGATTAAAGGAGGTTTTAGCGAAAACATATCAAGGATAGATAATTTCTATATTTAAAAGGGCGAGATCCTTATTCGAAAAAAATGTTGATCTACCACGAATAGCTTCCCCAGCATAGAGTCTCCAATAGTATCCAAACGAACACGATCTTTAAGAAACCTCTATGTGCTTGCTTGCATTACTTTTGAGTGCTAACTTCCTTCAATTGTTATGAAGAACTAAAGAATACTAGAAGAAGATGAAATCCTAACAATTAGGAGAGAGGTGTGTGGCGATTTTGTTAAGAAAATTCACCTCTTACTCACAAGTTTTTCTCTCTCTAGATTTTATGTCTTGTAGTTGCAATAATAAATCAAATGACAAGGCTAGGTCTTATTTATAGATGTAGAATTCTAATATTTAGAAAATAAGACTACTAGGAAACAAAGAGGATTAAGAAGCTCAACTTTACTAAATAAGATTTAGTAACTCCTATTCCATAAAGAAACTTGAGAGCTTTCCTAATTATTTTGAAAATCTTTTCTACCAAGATTTAGATATTTATAAATAAGTCATTTAAGTTAATCTATATCACAAATTAACCCCAAAAGAATCTCGTACTTATCTTAATTATAATTTAACCCAAAGATCATGTCCTTATTGTGTGTGACCCATTATATTTCATTCACGTTGGCAATAAATATATATTATAACTCATTAATTAATTAATTAATTAAGGGCTAGATAAATTAATTACTTTAATTTATTATTAATTCACTAACTAATTAATTCATATTTATAAACAATGAGTGCCATTTAGCAATGCATCATGACCACCAAAGTAAATAAGAAAGTCATATGGTAGACTACACGTATTAATGATAATATTACCGTATAAATAATATCATATTACCATACTATATCCCAATTAGTCTGAGAGTATAATGTGAATTTTTTAAATGATGAATTAATATTTTTTTATTTCCGAAACATAACTCTTTATGAAGTACAACCTTGAAACTCCTTTCAAATTATACTATCACTTGTGTAGAAAATTTATTGAGTTAATATTTCGAACAAGTAACCAATTCGGAATATATTCTCTTATCATAAGGAGTGGTGAATTCTAAATTGACTATTTGCTATCTTTCCATACTTTATACTATACCCAACTTCTATCTCATAAGCTACTCTTTTACGAGCATTAGAAAATAAAGTTAAAGTATAGTAATCCATACTTAAGATACTAAGTACTCTAAAGTCTAAGGAATAATTACACCATTGTTATTAAGAGTTCAAACCATTGGCACTATGAATGGTGACTCTTGGCGGATCAATTCAATGAACTTATTCTCTAATAAACATCCATATACCAATTTAGGTGTTACGCACATCATAGTTATAAGATCAACTATTACTTACCATGAGTAGATGCAAAGTATGTACTAGTCTATTTGCATTAATGATGTCTAATCTCATTAGTACTATAACTGAGATATTTAAGAATATGACTTATGTGTATTAAAAGTCTCATAATTGTAACTATTACAATCTTTAATACATGGTCAACATTATATAAATTTTATCAAATAAATAAGTAATATAAATAACAAGTTGTTAAATGATAAAGAAAAATGTCACATTTATTAATATAATATAAATACGTGTAAATATAAACACTTAAACCAACTTGCTTTTAAAACAAACACTAACAAACTTTCACTTGTACTAAAACCAATCTCTCATTTATTTTTGGTTAAAAGCATTTACACGACTATCATGATTTTTCTAATACAAGGCTTTAGTTAGATGATCAGCTGTGTTATGATCCGCGGTAACTTTCACTATCTTTATATCATTTTTACTAAATAACTACCTAATAAAATAGTAGGGTCTAAGTACATGCTTATACCATTGATCATATTTGTTCCTTGGCTTGGTTGATGATACCATTATTGTCATAGTATAAAGGTATAGGATTAACAATTGGAGGAACCACTCATAACTTTGTGACGAATTTTTTGATCCAAACTGCCTCTTTTGCGACTCCAAAAGCTGCAATGTACTTGCCATCAATTGTAGAGTTTGCGGTAGTTTCTTACTTCCAACTCTTCCAGCTGAGAACACTACCGTTTAGCGTGAATATGAATGTGGACTGTGATTTATTATCGTCTTTGTCAGATTGAAAACTCATATCAATGAATCCATACACTTATAAAATGCATCCTCCATAAATGAAAAATAATTTTTAGTTCTTCTTAGGTATTTTAGAATATTCTTGACAGCTATCTAGTAACCCTCACCAGGATTTGCTTGATATTTGCTCATAACACTTAGAGTATAAGAGACGTTGGATATTGTATATAGTATAGAATACATAATTGATCCTATTACCGAAACATAATAAATCTTTTGTCTGTTATCAATCTCAACAAGTTTCTTAAGACATATGTTTCTCAAAAGAGTAACCTCATGCCGCATAGGCAAGAACACTTTCTTCGATTGCTCCATGTTAAAGCTCTTTATTATCTTGTCTATGTACATTGATTGACTGAGACCAAGTAACCGCTTAGATTTATCTCTATAGATCCTGATACCCGAAATATAAGTTATCACTCTTAAATCCTTCATGGAGAAACTCTTAGATAGCCATACCTTACTATTTGAAGCATAGGTACATCGTTTCCCATCAACTATATGTATACACATTCTTCTTGTATATACATGGTTCGTCTTCGTTTTTTAGAAAATCAAACTTTTTTATTATCTCATAAAATGAATATTCCAACTCCTTAAAGCTTGCTTAGGTCTATAAATGGACTTTTGACATTTGCATGTCTTATGAATATCAATGAAGTAAAGTCCTTAGGTTGTGTCATGTACACATCCTCTTGCAAATTCTTGTTATGGAATGTGATTTTCAAATCGATTTGCCATATCTCATAATCATAATAAGCGGTTATGGCAAGCAAAATTCTAATAGATTTAAGCATAACTATTGGCAAAAAAGGTTTCTTCAAAGTCAATACCTTGCTTTTGTTTGTAATCCTTTGCCACTAGTCTTGCTTTATAGGTAATAGTATTACCATCTATGCTAGTCTTTCTCTTAAAGACCTACTTACATCTTATATTTTTTTATCCCTTCTAGTGACTCAACCAAGGTCCATACCTTGTTCTCATACATGAAATTCATTTCGAATTCCATGGCTTTATGCCACTTCAAGGAGTCTACACTAGACATAACCTCTTCATAGCTAGTGGGATCATCATCATCCATGACTAATACATCAGTGCTCTCGCTAATAAGAAATTCATATCTCTCAAGAATATGACATATTCTACTAGATCTACGAAGACCTTGTGTAAGTTGAGCTTCTGTTTGTGTCTCATCGACATGTGGCTTAAGCTCATATCCAACTGTTGATCAGTTTGTGATTCTTGAATTTCTTCAAGTTTTACTTTGCTTTCACTGCTTCTAAAGCATGTCTTTAGACAAACACTTTTTGCTAAAAAATATTGTAAAAGTAGTATCCTCGACTCTCTTTACGTTACCCCACAAACGAATATTTGTTAGACTTAGTTTCGAAATTGTCTGACGTTATCCATTTTACATAAGCAACACAATCGTAAAATTTTAGGTGACTAAGAATTGGTTTCTTACCAAACCACATCTCGTAAAGTATGGTATCAATAACTTTTTTTGGAATTCGATTGAATATATAAGAGGCGATTTTTAAGGCATATCTCCAAAACAAGTTTGGAAGTCATTCATTGCTATCAGGTCTTATTGTTTTAATACTTTTGCTAAGTTTTTCTCAACTTCATAAAGGTTTTGAACTTTTCAAAAGCTTTGGATTTGTGTTTCATGAGATACACATAATCATATCTAGAATGGTCATTAGCAGAAGTGATAAAGTATGAGAAATCGCATTTAGCATAGATCGACATTAGGCCACAAACATCGGTATGTATAAGCCCAAGAAGATGGCTAACACGCTCATCTTTTTCTACAAAAGGTGTCTTGGTCATCTTGTCAATCAAACAAGATTCGCATGTTTCAATCAATTCAAATCGAATGAGTCCAAATATCCATCTTTATGTAACTTGGAGATGTGTTTCTCATTAACATGTCTAAGTCTGCAATTTCAAAGATATGATTTTTTCACAATATCTAATTTTTGCCTTTTGGTATCACTATTGAGAATGAACTTATCTTCATCAATAATATATAAACCATTAATTAATGAAACAGTACCATAAGTACTACCATCACGAGAAAAAAACAATGTTTATTCCTTTGTACGATAGTAAAACCATCCAAATCAAGTGCAGAAATAGAAAGAATATTTTTGGTAAGTATCGGAACATAATAACAGTTTCTTAATGCTAAATTAATTTTAGTGGGCAAAAAAAGTACATAGGTTCTTATGACTAATGTAGCAACTCTTGCTGCATTCTCTATGCATAACTCGCCTTCTCCTATACCAGCAATCTACTTTCTTTAAAACGTGCATATTTATACAAATATGAGATCTAAATTCGGTATCTAATATTCAAAAATCTTGATTAGTAGATAAATTTATCTCAATTATATACATACCAGAGGTTCAACTTTCCCATGCTTCTTCGACTTTAAAGAGTCCAGGTAGGTCATGTCTTCCATGCCAATCTTGTCCATAATGGAAGTATGTGTCTTTGGATTTGTCTTTCTTAACCCCACCCTTAGATTTGGTCTTTTTTTCTTGGACTTCTTAAGTCTAGAGTTGGGCTTCCTCTTTTTCTTGGAACTCGCAACCCTTATAATGGTGCCCTGCTCTTTCTTGATGGTGCGCTCAGTAGTCTTGAGCATGTTCAATAACTCAGTCAAGGTACACTCTAACTTTTTCTTGTTGAAGTTCATGATGAATTGCGAATAGCTCTCAGGGAGGGACTAAATTGCATTGAAGTTGAAGAAGTTGTTGTCACTCAATATATTGCATTAAACAATTTATCTAAAATATAAACGAAGCTAATGAGCCTTTTGTTAATAAATAGTTATTTTATTAATGTAAAGCAAATTATTCAAAGGAAGGGGATAGCTCGCTTCAAAAGTACATGGCAAAGCAAATCAACATTTACATTTACTCAATGATGAAAATCCTAATATATCTATTCTAATTTCTTCTTTTGCAAGCTTTGGAAGGTGCTGCTCATTTTGATAAATGGAATCTGATCAGTTCAAACAACCCTTATTAGCTAGCAAATCAGTGACTTTGATAGGCTTGACGGTAATAATGGTTAAGTGATTGAAAAAAAGCTAAGAATTTGAGAAGTCCTCAACTTCTCTAGAAATTGACCATGGAGAAGAAGCGTCTCTTGAGTAATATGGAGAGTATCAATTGAGAATCACACTTTACATGGAAGTTTGAATAACCATGTTGAATATTTCGTGTCCTAAGAAATCACGAAGCACGGGTCGGTCCGTGACTGTCGCGCCCCAAAAAGGTAGTTCGGTTCGATGACCCTTTTCGAAAGAAAGTTTTTTAGAAAGACTATACGTGTGTAAGAAAAAATCGATTTTTATTGAAAAAATGTTATTTAAAAAAATGGTATTAAAAATAAAAGTAAAATAAGGTTAGGACTAAAAAAATGCGACAGTTTTGGCCAACTAATTTTTGAAAAAAGGGTTTTATGTTTAAAAAATGGAATCACCACTTGGTATTGTGTTAAGGTAGACCAATTCACTCAAAAAATTATTTAGCAAAATAAAATAAAATTTTAGAAAATATTTGAAAACCCTTTTCCGACTCTGGTCTACCAAAAAACGAGAGAAAAAGATCCGAGAGTCACATTTGAAGAAAGGGAAAGCAAAGGCTCGCGCTTAAGGCACCCTTTCCATCTAGCCAAAACTAGTTGCGAGATTTAATCAAATTTTTCTAAAGTAACCCTAAATTCTATCGCATTTGAATGTGTCTATATGAATGCAAATTTTAAGCTAATGTGAATATCAGGAGGGTCGAGATGTCTGGTCGGGACTTAGTCAAAAGTATCGCATTAATTGTGAAATTTGAAACGAGATCTCAAAAGAGCCACGAGTGTAGATGCAAAATGGTGTGCAAAAAAAAAAGAAAAATAGTAATATAGATAATAAGTGATCGAAGAAAGTAGGTATGCATCATAACAAGTACGGGGGACTAATGACTCGTGACTGATATTTTTCTACTCACGGAGGGAGAATGGCCTGTCAATCCATCGCTTCTCACGTAAGTAGTCTATTTCTAGCCGGATCATACAAAATAATCTAACTTCTAAGTAAAATGCAACTTAGATGTCATGCACTATCAAATGCTAAAATAGATAATAATAATAAAAGTATATACCAAAAAAATTATGCAAATATAGAAAACTCTAAAAAAAGAAAATGTGTTGTGAAATGAGATGGAATGCATAAGAGTGAAACTAGCATTAAAATGCTCTAAATTTCTAGTGTTGGACTAGCCCTTTTTAGGAGACCCCTACTAGCGTTGGACTAGTAGAGAAGCGAGAAAAAAGTCACAACTAGCATTGGATTAGTGTGGCGACAAATAATAATAAACTAATAAAAACATGAATTGAAAGTGAATAAACATACAAAGATATATAAGAGCACATAAGAGCACATAACACGTAAACATGATATTCTAGATGCGAAAATCCTAAGGAAAGTGGTAAAACATGTAAGCACAAAAGCACACAAAAGCACATAAGCCCTAACTATTACACCAGGGGATTTAGCTACAATTTTAGGGGATAAATAAAAATAACATATCTATTACACTTACTATCTAAGTAAAAAAATATTTGTAAAAATACAAAAAGAAAATAATCTAACTATTACATTAGCTATTTAAATACAAAAATAGGCCAAAATAAAAGAAATTGCGATCTATTCTATTTTATTTTTTGCCCAATAATAAAATTTGGAATTGAATAGCATAAAAATAAAAATAAATAAATATGCAAAAAGCGTATAAAAATAAGAAACATTTGAAGAAAATGTATAAAAAATCACATAAGAGCACATTGGAGCATATAAAGAGAAATTAACGAGTAATAGGGGTAATAGTAATACCTTCCATGGGAAACCCAGTACAAATATTAATCAAAAAAATAAAAAAGTCAAGGTACCACTATTTAAAGCAAAAGTAAAGCATAAAATGCAAATTCCCAACAAATTGAGAGGCAAACATGTAAATTCCAGCAAACTAAGACGAAAAAACACAATTTACAGCAAGTACAAAAGGCAAACAACATAATTTTAGCAAGCTTGGGGATGATAATGTAGTTTCTAGCAACGTTAGTGGGGGTAAAACTATAAATTACAGCAATATATAAGTACTAAAACACAACTTCCAGAAACAATATGTGGTTAAAAAACTCAATTCCAGTAGCAATAATAACTAAAAATACACATTTCAGCAATATGTAGAGGCTAAATTGAAATTTCAGTAGCAATAGAGAACTAAGTCATAAAATACAGCAGTTATATGAGTTAGCTTAAAATTCCTGCAAGGTTTAATAACTTAGAATGAAATTCTAGCAACATAGAGTTCAGGAACAAAAAATGAAAAATTTCAGCAATAAAAATGTTTAAAAAATGAAATTCCAGCAATTATGGTGACTAGGAATGAAATTTTCAGTAGGAATTAATTTTTCAGCAACTTGAAAGGGCAAACATGAAAATTTCAGCAACTATATGAACAAATAATGTGAATGAATGGGGTCAAATTGAAAAGGATTAAAGCCGAGGGGGTTAATCTATAAATACTAGGGATAAGTTACATAAATCAAAAGGTAACAAGAGGTACAATAACACTAACCAAAATCCTAGGGGCCAAGACATAAATATCTAATTTTCGCAATAAAATAACTAGGGACAAAAGGAAGAAAACGGCAAAACTAAATAAAGAATACATAAAGGGATTACCTAAATTAATCTGGTTAGCTACATCAATTAACCAACTTAAGAAAAAGAAAATAATAAAAAGGACAAAACAAAATTAACTAAACTAACTCAAACAATCAGAATGTCAGGTTACCAAAACTTAAAAATCCCCAAATCCAATTTTCTTTCAATTGAGAGCACTAAAGCTAAAAGGCAAACAGCCCAAATTTCCAAAACTCTAGATACCTAAATTCCCTCAAATGGAATCTGAAAACTCCTCCCTCACTAGTTCGGTCTAACACAAATTGCACAAGATGCCATAACTTCAACCCACTATATATGATAATGGAAAAAGGGACCAAAAACATTACATGGAAGAGGCATTTTCTTTGTCTTTATTTCAGACTCACTTTCTAGATTTCCACTTGACTCACGCTTCTTTGCCACATCAGGTAGAGTAATAGACTTCTTGAGAGTGAAAGTTTCTTCATCGTCAAAAGAAACTTGACTTTCCCAATTGGAAGAGAAAAATCCAGTGGTGATGACAAACGGTGATGTGGGTGCTTGCTTGGTGAGAGTTGTGAGTGGCTACTAGTTGTTCACGAATTGGGACTGATTTTGGTGGGGTGACATGGTGTAGTCTCGGTGGTTGAGCGATGTGGTGGTGGTGTGATTGATTTCGGTGGTTGGGGGCTATTGCCATTTGTTGACTTTGTTGCTATTTTTGGGTGGTATTTTAAGTGTTTTTGGGGTTGTTTTAGCAGATTTTGAGGGGCTAATTTTTCAGAATTTTTGAGTTGAAATTGCAGAATTTTTAGGGCTGTAATTGTGGGATTTTTGGGTTGTTTCTGCAGTATTTTGGGGACTGATTTTGCAGGAATTTGGGGTTGGGATTGCAGGAATTTGGGCTGATTTTAACAAGATTTTGGAGCTAGAATTGCAGGTTTGATTTGGGGCTGCTTATGGGGTTGAAAATGGTGGTTTGGAGGTGGTGATAGATGGCATTTGAAAGATATTTTTCTGATAATTTAGGGCTGTCTTTTGCAATCGTTCAGTGGGGATGACGGCTGAAAATTGGGGCCATTTGAGGATTGGTTTTTACAGGTTTGGGTGGTGTATTATGGCTTTGTTGTTGTTGATCGGTAGCAAGGGTCGTGGGTTGTGCTTTGGAGTTAAAGATGATTGTAAGAATTGGTGGTTAACTGTGAAATTGTGAAAATTATGTGAAGTGTGTGAATGTTTGTGTTTGTGTGTGCTAACTATGTTGTTTAGGGAAGTGTGTGTTTTTAATGTGGTGTGTGTTTGCATGGAGATGTGTGGTATGTGTTCTTAGTGTTGTGTGTATTTGTATGAAGATGTGTGGTGTATGTTTTTGGTATGGTGTGTATTTGTATGAAGATGTGTAGTGTGTGTTTTTTGTATGGTGTGTGTTTGTATGAAAATGTGTGATGTGTGTTCTTGGTGAAAATAGATAAAACTAAAAACTAAAAATCTATCTAGACTTTTCTTTTTTTCTCTCTTCCTTTTTTTATCCCAAAACTGGGCTATTTATAATGCACAAAAGACTTATCTTCCAATAAATGAGTAAAAGACCAAAACGTCCTTGACAATCAAAATTACAACTTTGCCCCTACAAAAAAATTAAAAATCTATGTTTTTTCCCAAAAACACAAACAATAAAAAAAATAAGAAAAATATAAATAATAAATTTATTAATAGTAATTCACCCCGGAAAAAATTAGAAAAACCTAGAAACATACTTTAAAAATCTAAAAAATGAATTTGGGACCCAAAAATGGCAAAAAATATTCAGAAGTCGAAATGACTGTTTTGCTCCTGTACTGTCAAAATATATGTAAAATATCAATTAAATTCAAAAGAAAAAATCACAAAAATTAAAAAATGTGTATAAAAGTACAAAAAATGAATTTAAATCCCCCAAAACTAATGAAAAATATTTACGATTAAAAAATTACTATTTGGCCTCCAAAATTGCTGACTTTCTTATTTTTACCCAAAAATTAGGATTTGACTACAAATTGTAGGAAAAGGTCCCCCCCTAATATTAGAAAATAAATGGTATGTCATAATTTGGTGTCTACAGAATACACAGGCAAACTCCAAATAATAGAGCTTTTGCTTTAGCTTGAATGCTAGTTTCTACTACAAAGAAGCCAGAGAAGATAAGGATAAGCTTCCCTAATGAATCCCTAAAAATACCTTCACCTCCAGATAAACTCATATTCCCTTTTGAGCAGCCATCAGCGTTCAACTTGAGTAAGCTAATGAACCTTAAAACATGAACTAAGTGAATTTGACTTGCTAAGCTTGCATTTGTTTGTTTACTTGTTCAAGGTTTAATAGTTGTTTTGCTTGGCCATCATTAACAAGTCATTTTGTTGTTATATAACATTGAAAATTATCTTTAACGATGAAAAATGAACAAGTGATACTTAAGTTGTTCATATGAGAATAATGAGTACTTAAGTGAATCAATAAAATTTATGCTTTTCATAAGGTTTCATCATAAAAATAGTTGAAATCTTATTATTTCATTGTGAGAACAAGTCGTGATTGCATACGTAATTGTACTCTAAACAAGGCAAGGTTAACTTAGTAAGTCATTAATTCAATTTCAACATATGATTTATTAGTAAATTCCATATTTTAGTTAATTTGATATTGAATTTCGACAAGTTGTTTTTTTCATAAATCTACTATTCTATTGCTTGTTCACTATCAATCCATGCTATTATCTTGATAAGTGATTTTTTTTATAATAAAGCAAGTGATTAAGTCCTAGGAGTTGCACGTATTTGATTTCTCATAGGATATGATGCTTAGTATTCTCAATATTACAACCTACTTGCATACTTGGGAAAAAATGACATATTAGACTTTCATTACGGAAAGAACTGAGTCACATTCATTTTCCAAATAGTGAGGATTTTAGCAACTTCAAACACTGGTTTGATGCAGTCCTTCGTAGCCTGAATGTGAAGGAGGTGGAAATCATAGCAGTCATGATCTGGTTGATTTGGAAGTCTAGAAATGAACATATTTTTTAAGGTTCTGCTAGAGGAGCAATTAATATATGTATCTATGGGCAAACTTTAATCAATGACTATCAGGATCAACACTTCAAAGGGGAGGTTTCTATTAGCTATCAGATTCCTAATAGTTCTGACAACAAATGGAAACCACATTTACAAGACTGTTTGAAGTTAAATGTGGATGCATCTTTTGCGAATGAAATTGCTAGAATTGGTGTCACAGTTAGGGATCATACAGGAGAATTGCAGGCAGTTTTTGTTGAACATGTTCCCTTCTGTTTTGATGTAGAGCATGCAGAAACTTTGGCTTTTCTCAAAGCTTTGAAATTTGCAAAAGAAATGGAGATCACTCATCTGGAACTAGAAGGAGATGTTCTTAATGTGATTAAAAAGATAAACAACCAGTATCCTGATCTTTCAATGATAGATTCGTTGATTCAAGGCATTCAAGATTTGGCAGCAACTTTTTCTTCTTTTCAATGTATTTTTGTTAATGGAAGATGTAATAGGGGCTACTCACGAAGCTTCTAGGATTGGTTTACAAACTAGAGGAAGTTGTCTTTGGTTTTCAAACTTTCCCACAACTATATTGCTTGTTGTTCTTGCAGATGCAGATTATTGAAATCTTTTTCTATTAAAAAAAAAGACTTTCATTACTTGATAAGTGTTGTGTTTTGATTGAAATTTGCATAGCCTAATCTACACTCATCATTTCTCTATCTCATTCTTCTTGGGCTTGAAATAAGTCTCAAAAAAATTGAACAAAAATCCTCACTTTGATCCTACCAAAAAGAAAAAAATGTGTAGGTGACTAAAAGAGAGTAAGTTACAAAGAATATACTAGAAGAAAAAATTGATACTCATCAGAAGTGTAAGAGAATTGGAAGTAGATTGAAGGAATAGAGAAGGGAGGGGGAGGAATTTGAGAAGCTACAAAGAGGAACAACGGGAGAGAATATTTGCTAGTAGAAGGGTTTTGCAGATGCGCAAAGAATAAAAGATGGAAAGAAAATAGCACAAGGCATCAAAACTCGAGCCCAGTGCTTGTCAATGCAGTTGGCAAATTGGAATTAGATCTAGAGTCCAATGCTTCTTGAGGGAGAAAAGCTGGAGAACCCGAAGGCATTTTTTTGCTTCAAGCAACAACAGTGAGCTGCAAAAAGATGACAATAGAAGAAATAGAGAGGCTTCAAGAAGATAAACAGTGTGCCTATTAGTTGAATGGTAATTGCAAAAAATTGGGCCAGGCTAATTTGCAAAAACTAAGCCAAAACCAAAGAAACCACGGATGAAACAGTGCAAAATGGTTGAAAAGGGCGTAAATACCAAGAGGCAACATTGAGATATTACAAGGCAAAAAAGTAAATTAAGAGACAGTGACACCAATGATGTGGTGAAAAGCAAGAAAAAAAATAGCTAAAAGTGGACATATGAGATAAGCATAATGGCAGTGGGGCTACTGCAGTTGTTAAGGTTTCTGTTTTTCTATTAGTTAGATAGTTAGAAGAGAAAATTACGGTTTTAGTATCAAATGTTTGGAGCATTAGTAGTTTTAGTCTCTCAAGTTTGAACGAAAGCAAATCTGGTACCAAATATTTTAATTTTTTACTACATTTAGTCTTACTGACCGGTTTTATCAAAATCTTATCAGAATTGAGTCACTTGATGCTTATGTGCTAGTAACCAAATTTAAGAAAAAAATTTAAAAAAAGAGAAAAATTTTAATCTCTATAATTTGCAATTAAATGTACTAATTTGAATTCACATACAATAAATAAGTAGATGAAACTGAAGTGCATTCTTGTGTGAGTTCACACACGATAAATTGTAGATAAAATTGAAAAATATTCTTGAATAGTGCATTTGTGTGTGCTATTAATTACAAATTGTAACAATTAAAAATTTTCTTTGTTTTATTTTTTTTGAAAAATTCAGTCACTGGCACGTAAATATCACATGACCGAATTTCGATAAGATTTTGGCAAAATCGAATAATAAAACTAAATATGCTAAAAAATTAAAATATTTGGTACTATATATATATTTTTCCTTTCATCTAAACTTTGAGTGCTAAAATTGTCAATGCCCAGTTTATCTACTTATTTATTGTATGTGAACTTAAATCAGTGCTTTTAGTTACAAATTATGACAATTAAGTTTTTTTTTTTATTTTTTTAAAATTTGACCGTCGGCATATAAGTATCACATGACCGGATTTCGATAATATTTTTGCCAAACCAATCAGTAGGATTAGTTATGCTAAAAAATTAAAATATTTGGTGCTATAATTTACTTTCGTCCACGAATTGAGGATTAAAATTGTCTATCCCTCAAATATTTGATATCCGAAACTGCAATGTGCTTTAGTTTAAAAAGACAAATGACAATTGCAATTTTTAAATGGCGTTTGCACGTAAATCCATATGGTACCAATATGATAAGAAAGATATTTTACCCCCTCACACTCCCAATCGGATCTGATATCTCCATTTCCCGCTCCCTCTCAGCCCTCCAAACACACTCAACATCCTCTGCTCCTATTAGGGTTACAATCCCCAAAGTTTTCCTTAAAATTCAATTCAAATTAACTACTCATTTACCGATACACATTCATATAAAGATTATGTATATATATTGAAGAAGAAGCAATTTAATTTCTATTAATATTCGAGAAAGAATGGCTGTTTTCAGTTTTAGTGCAGTTTCGCTGTACCCGTACAAGGTTTTATGTCGAGAAGGCCCAAAGCTTACTAAGCGATATATTTCTTGCTGTGCACCGTCCCCTTCTCCTTCAACTATAGGTATACAATTAAATTTAAAAGCACTGAAGTGTTCCCTTTTCTTTTTTGAAATTTTTTATGAAGGGTTGCTAAAATCTAATGAACTAATGCAATTTCCAAGGATGAAGCGGTAGTTTTTTGTGGTTTTTTTTTTCTTTTGCATTGTTTTGTTATGAGGTTTTTGGGATGCTACTTTTCCTGTTTTTGCATTTTGTGTACGTCTTAAATTTTGATTATATGACAATCTTGTTTGTGAAGAAAAATCACTAAACATTGCTGATTCTTTTGTTCAATCAAAGTCAAATAAAAGAGAGACATGACAATAACACAAACTAAGAAAATTTGGAGTTTGTATTGTTTATCTGAGTATTGCTACTGCGTCATTTTATTGGTAATGGATGGATATTTACTTTTTAATTGCTTGGTGTCTTAGGAACACGTAATGCGTCGAGAGGGCCTCGTAAAAGATCTCGAGGAAGAGCAGAAGGGCCTGGAAAAAGTATGGAAGATTGTGTCCAGCGTAAGATGGAGCAGTTCTATGAAGGTTCTGATGGTCCTCCACTACGTGTGCTTCCCATTGGTGGTTTAGGAGAAATTGGGATGAACTGCATGCTGGTTGGTAACTATGATCGCTATATATTGATTGATGCTGGTGTGATGTTCCCAGGGTAAGTGTTGATAAGTGTGTCTTTAAACACCGCTGTGTTCATTCATCCTAGGAATTGTTTAATCCAGTTACAAGCAGTGGTGAAGTACTTTGGTAGGAAGTTTGCTTCTTTTGTTTCTTCTAGTCATGAAACTCGTTTGCTATCTTTCATTTCTGTTGGGAACTTTCTGCAAAATGGGAACCGGGAGTTTTTACTCACAATATAGATTCACACGATATGACTCCTTAGTGAGGAACGGAAGCTTCTTCTTCTTCTTCTTTAAAAATTGGTACTTGAGTCATTATGTATTAGGCAATTTGTGAGACTTTAGATAGAATTTTTGCTTCCGATATATCGTTACTGATGAATTGTCTTGATCATTATGATTTCTGGTGTGCATCTCAGCTATGATGAGCTTGGTGTCCAGAAAATCATACCTGATACCACATTTATCAGAAAATGGAGCCACAAAATTGAAGCAGTTCTTATAACCCATGGTCATGAAGACCACATTGGTGCATTGCCTTGGGTAAAGATTCTGTTCTGCTTCTTGAACTATCTCTCCCTTATATTGGTATTGAAAATTCATGAGAATTTGTGATGCTTCAAAATTCTTTTGTGTTGCTGTGTATCTGAATGAGACTCCTTAAGCTGGGCCAGACAGTGATTAAATGCTTTACTTGTGGGTAAAAATGACCAAATATGGGGTATGCTACACGAAGTGCTTTCCCTTTGTCTCATGCTTAGCATTGAAGAGTCTGCCTTAACAATTGGCGTCATTCAGTTTCTTGCTGGTGATGTGAATAGTTTAATCTAAAAGGTCTTTTCAGTTTATGAGCTTACATTCTGAAATACATTTAGTTGTCATTTTTGTTGGTCGGTGTGGAGGTGCATTTTGTCACTGCCTGAGGTTGGTCAGACAACTTGATGGAGTTCATCAAATTTATTCAATAGAGGGCAAACATGCAGTAATATTGTCAGTTTCACATTATAAGTTAGTATGCTGATATGGAAAATGATGGATCTAATACCTGTTTTTGGCGTTAGATAATCTCAGCTGCTTGGATTCAGTATTCAAATGATCACTGCAGGCTGATTTTTATTGATTGTTTAAATAGATGACAAATTATTATGATCGGCTCTAGTTACTGAAAAGAATTTTGATTACTCCTCATTTAGCTTTCAGAATTTCATATTCTTCCTTCCTTGAGTAAGTAATGTTGAAAGTTGAGGAAATTCAAATTCAGATTAAATACTTGAGACTGTTGAAGATTAATTCCCTGCTGGATTTGAGGGCCCTAGATCCAAGTCAGTCTCTATCAGCCAAAATTTATTTTGTTCCCATTTAGCCTTAGTAATATCCATGTTCTTTTATATCATCTTATTTCACTCCATGGTATTCACTTTGCTTTTTCTTTGTATAACAAGATCCTATCACATGAATTCGTTCCTTTGATTCTTTTTGTTTCAAAGAGTGTACATATACTCCTTTTTAGGGATTACGTGTTATATAATGATATGATTGTGCCTCTCTTTCCTCACCTTTGCTTGCTGTCAAA
Source organism: Mitragyna speciosa (assembly GCA_024721245.1). Lineage (NCBI taxonomy): Eukaryota > Viridiplantae > Streptophyta > Magnoliopsida > Gentianales > Rubiaceae > Mitragyna > Mitragyna speciosa. Next base: position 11,937,868 of record CM045571.1, read on the forward strand.
CAGGTAATTCCTGCTTTGGACGCACGCACTCCTATATTTGCATCTTCCTTCACAATGGAGGTTTGTGATAAAAATTCTATGAGTATATGAAAGTTTGTCTGTTATACTTTCGTTGTTTTATCTTTTAAGCTACTTGTGATTGGAGCAGCAATAAAAATGTTTAGATGTATTTTAAAAATTGCTACATGTGATTCAAATGTGGTTGTCTAGAGATATGTATGTTTTTAAAAATGTACTTTAAAAATTTAAATTTACTTGTTAAAAATGTACTTTAAAAAGGATATCTAGAGATACGTCAAAAGTAGTTTAGTTTCTGAGGACTAGAAGCTGATTCCTGAATCTGCAGTTGGCATGCATCTTGCATCATTTTGTGGCATTCCCAGATGTGACATATTATACATGAGATGCATTTACCCTGAAAAGGGGGGGGGGGGGGGGCGATACCTAATGCATGTTAATTTACACTTCTTTGTTCCTGTTTCTGCACAGCTTATTAAGAAGAGATTGAAGGAGTTTGGGATTTTTATTCCATCTAGGCTCAAGATATTCAAGACAAGGAGGAGATTTGATGCTGGGCCATTTGAGGTAGAACCAATTAGGGTCACCCATTCTATTCCTGATTGTTGTGGATTGGTTCTTCGATGTGCTGATGGTACTATTCTTCACACGGGAGACTGGAAGGTATTTGTATGGCTGAGTTTTTGTCTTTATTTTCTTTCACATCAGTTTTTGAGGTTAACAAGTTTGTCATGTTCAATAGATTGATGAGTCACCACTAGATGGCAAAGTATTTGACCGTGAAGCTTTAGAAGAACTCTCTAAAGAAGGAGTTACATTGGTAAGCATTGGATTTATCACTAAGCTTAAGATTTTATTGTCATGTATTAAACATTTTAATATTTAAGTTAAGTTAGGGTATTGTCATTTTGATAATTGAGATTTTATTGTCATGTATTTGACCGTGAAGCTTTAGAAGAACTCTCTAAAGAAGGAGTTACCTTGGTAAGCATTGGATTTATCACTAGGCTTAAGATTTTATTGTCATGTATTAAACATTTTGATAATTAAGGTGAGTTAGGGTATGCATGGTGTTGTATTTCTTCATTAAACCATGGACAGTTTTGAATGATGACATTAAAGTTTAAGATTCTGGATTGTTTAGCTAAAAATTTAGAGAAACCATTTGGGTTTAGAGGATTCAAAAATTTAGTCGGATGGCAATATTATTGGTTAGGAAAGAAACTAAAAAAAGAACTATGTTTGTTGGAAAATCAGAAATTTGGAGTGAAGAACTTTTTTGATATGTATAGCTAACTAAACTGTAGGTGGAACCGTGGAAGAAGCCTTAAAACAACTTATTGCTTGATTTTATGCATTTGTTAGATTACATACTCTCATGATCTTGAAAATTATAGTATTGGAGATATAACCATTATAAAATGAATTTCATACTCCAATGTTATGCCTTATGTTACATTATTGGAAGATTATCGTGACAATAGCAATGGTGTTACTCTCATGTGACATTATGGTTGGAGAAATGTCAATTTTTTTGTGTTTTCAAAAACGTTCTTATTAACTTATTACTAATTTTTGCTCAAATAAAAGAGTATGTTTAGTTTAATCAGTCACTACACTTTTAACACCCACCTTGTAAGCACAGTCATTGGGTGTGGAAATCTCTACTAGCAAATACAGCGATAAACCTTAGAGTCTTTTCTGGATGGATTGAATCTCCTGAGGGATGCTTCAGTAATTTAGTAAGAATAATGTACTCTGTTGACCATGGTGGTATATTTGTCTCAATCAGGTTATTGGCGTAGATTCTCAAAGCTCTAGTCTATCATGGTATTTTGGTAATCTCACTTGTTGCTGTGTTTCTTGGTCTATTCTTAGCTCTTCCTTTACCTAAAAGCTCTGTAATTTGTTCCACAAATTTTCGGTTCCTTTTGAGTTCAATTATAATCCCCAAGATTTGTTTTTCTTATTTTTCTAATTGGTTGCTCAATAAGTATAATAGAACAAATCAGATCAAGGATTATAATGGGAGATAATAAACTAGAGGTATTTATACTTCTTCTGGACTTATCTTCTTTTTGTCATATATGGGAATCTGTGGGAGATGATAGACTGGAGGCATCTCTAATTTTTCAGGATTTATCTTCTTATCTTTTATGAGAATAATTATGTCATAAATCTTAAATTAAAAGATAATTTGAATCAGTTGTTGATGAGGTGGGGATCAAGTAGATGTTCTAATTTGATAATATTACTTATAAATCAGTATAATCAGTGTTAAGTTTCTCTTAATTTCCATGTATTTTTTGTAGTTATGTATATTATATTTCATGCTCATAATAATAGGACCATTTTCAAAAATTTCAATTAATCGATTTTGGGTACAAAACACATTAATTACAGCAATAGAATTCTAATCAGGACGCAAACTCATTCAAATGTATTTATGAAGGATAATTGCATAATTTTCTTCATAAGCTACAATCGATGTAACATGTTATTCTTTCAAGATTTAATCCAACATCTAGATACTATATAATTCAAATTTATCAAACAAAAAAGAAAAAAGGAACAAATTTGGGCCACTCACAGCTTAATTTTGTTGAATTCTTGAGTACGAAAGATCTTGCCAGGTGAATTGTTGGCTAGCTTCATAATTTTTTCTTTCTTTCCCCCCCCCTCCATTTTCTTCTTCCCTGCTGAGGTTTACTTTCTCATCTTCTTTTCTCCTGTTTCTTCTCCTCCTTTTCAATGATGCTGTTGCCTCTGCTGCTTTTCTAATCACCAGCGCTGCTTCTTTTTCTCTTGCATTCTATTTCTCCTTCCCTGACTCTCTTGTTCCTCCTTGTCTTCTCTTCCCTTCTCGTTTCTCTCCCCTTCTCTTTCTTTTCTTTCTGGTTGTTTATTGGTGCAGTGCGTTCTGCTCCTTTATTTGTCTTCTTTTCTCCATCCTTCCTTTCCCCACTTCTTATACCCCCATGAATATGAGTCTTACACAGTACACCTATACCACCACAGCCTGGTCCACTAAGACCAGCATACAGAAATGCCATCTACCGCTAAAGGCGTTCACATACATGCTAGTGCACACTGCCGAAACCACAGCTGTCACACTGCACCACTTCGCTTGAGCACTTTCAGAATCACATTCATTCGGGACACCTCGCACATATCTAACAAACATCCGTGCAGCTTATGCTTTCTTTCCTGCTGCTGGCAGTAGATGCAGCCACTGCTGCAGTTGCCGGTTGCTCATGTTTCTCTGTGTTCCCACCTTTTCTTTTCTGTTCCCTTACTCCATTTCTTCTTGTCTCTTATTTGATCTTCTCACTGACCTTCTCTCTAAATGAAGAGATTTTTAGAGAATTTTGTTGCATAGTGCTTGACAAAGAACCGTGGGAATGATCTGGAGATGGCTATCTCCATGGACTGAGGATAAAAATTTTGATATAGGAAGAACAAGCAGTAAAAGATTTTAAGTATTTAACATTTATGTCTGAAATTTAGTGTCTAAAATTCAAATAATGTTAAAACAGAGCAAAATGAGTGCAATTATTTTTGGATTATTAGTAAAGCAGATCCCATGCAGTTGGGCACAATAGATCAGGATGGATAAGCTCCATTAAATTGAGTTTCTGTTTCTATTAAAGTGCATTAACTGGGTGGAATCATTGTCAGATGATGAGTGATTCGACAAATGTACTTTCACCTGGAAGGACACTTAGTGAGACTGTTGTAGCAGATGCATTGTTGCGGCGTATTTCAGCTGCCAAAGGCAGGGTTATTACTACGCAGTTTGCATCAAATATTCATCGTCTTGCAAGTGTTAAAGCTGCAGCGGACTTGACCGGCAGGAAGTTGGTATGATCTTGTGTTTCATAATAGTTCTTACTGATGTCTTTTGAACGCAGATGTAATTATTATTGTCTCAGGTTTTTGTGGGAATGGCATTGAGGACATATCTTGATGCTGCATGGAAAGATGGAAAGGCACCTATTGATCCATCAACTCTGGTAATACCTTTATGACCCTTGTTTGCTTTGCATATCTTCTCCAGACGAACTATATATGGGTGATTTAAGTGATTTTTATTTTTTTGTTGAAATAAATTGGGATTGGTTTTGAAAAGATGCTAAGTTATTTTTAACAAAAAGGAAAAAAAAAGAATATCTTTTGTATGTGAACCTGGTAGGAGTGACGTTGCCCCCTGAAAAATTGACTTCTATATACAAATAATGGGTAATGTCCAAAAGCAAATTCTGAAGTTGCTGATGTTGTTGATAATCATGTACACAACGCACTACCCATCAGATTAGACTCATGAATCATGATTATAGTTTCTTTGTGATACCCAATGAGCAGCTTGCATGCTGCAAGCTGCTCTCCCCACCAAGATGTTTTGTGTTCAGTTCCTGCTTCCCAACTGCAAAAGTGATATTACTTTGTGTTTGATCTGTCTTGACTGAAATATCAATCATGTCCTGGCTATGCTGGTTCTAGTACTTCTCCACAAAGTTATATTGTTTTCTTTCTCCATTTCTTTTTATCAGTACATTCATTTGGTATCAAAAAATGTGTTAGAATTTGGAGTTTTTCACGGGGATACAACTTTTAGGTTCAGTAATCACCCTTACTTTCTTTTATTATATCTGTCCGAATATGCATCTTGTGCGTAGGTGAAAGTGGAAGATATTGATGCTTATGCACCCAAAGATTTACTCATTGTCACCACTGGCTCTCAAGTAAGTTATGTTGATTTCTTTAGTTGCCATCCCTCCTTTCTCTTTAGTTTTCCCCCTCCCAAAACTGTAATAATCTTTCTGAATTTCTGGTGTGGCATATGACTAAGTGCACTATTGTGTCAGGCAGAACCACGTGCTGCACTGAATCTTGCATCTTATGGAAGCAGTCATTCACTCAAATTGAGTAAAGAAGATTTGATTTTGTATTCTGCTAAGGTACTGTTTTAGCATGCTTGAATTGCTGGGTATGTGAGCTAATTTGCTTTTAACAATATTTTTGCTTCTGATATTATCGAGATCATGTTCTTGGTTATCTTTTAAAATATTTCTTCCCCTAAAATTAAGAAGTTTTTTCACTCAAGTCAGTATCTACTGGATATTATCCCTTTCACTGAAATCTATAAATCTGATTCTTTATTTCAATCTATTTTTACATGTTGTTGTTATTTGTGATGTGTCATGCAGCTACTGCAATCCTAGCAATTCCAGTGTAAGGCACTGGGTAAAACTACTGTTGGATAAAATTTTGCAGAGAATTATATATGTGTGTGTGTGTGTGTGTATTTATAAATTATTCTTTTTTTATTTTATAAATTATTTGAAGTGACAATTTTTATGATTGTAGCTTAACTTCTCTTTGTTTCCAATTTTCCCAAGTTCTGTACATTCAAAGACAACAAATGTTGTTAATAAAAAGTTGGCTTAGTATGTGGGTTATTGAGGTGCTGCTAATGTCCTTGTAAATAGATTTCTTCAAGGAAGAAAAGGCTAAGAGAAGATTGATAGATAGGAAAAGCAAAATGAAATATTGTATATTGGCATTTTCTAGGGCATATCCTGGTACAAGAAGAATAAGAGGAAAGGATCCATCAGAAAAGAATAGTAGAAATGAAATGTCAACCTAGATGAAAGGATTACTTTATGAAAACTTTCTGGGATCTTCTAATTCCAAAGATATAGATCTTGAAATGTATTAGAATTGGGTGCTAATGCATTTTAATCTTCGAAGAGATGTTCAAAATGTCGTGCACATACCTGACATATAATCTCAGATAGCAGATGTGTTCAATGCCTAAGCCAGTTTCCAGCTTCCATTATCCGGAACTAAACCTGGCTACTGAGACTGGTATGTATCATGAAAGAGTGAACGCTATGACAAACTAACAAGAATTTTTTCTAGGAAAAATGGAATTTCAATTTAGATGAATAACTTGTGGAAGTAACCCTGAATCAGTATACAAACATATAATAAGAGGAGGAGATATCCAGGTTGCAAGTTCTAGAATTGAGATGTTTAGAACTTATAAATTGTGACAGACTTGTTTATGTGTCACATTATTAGTGTGTTGTACTCCATTTTTATGGCCCAATGAAAAATAAATAACCACCTCGGCCCTCCTAGATGGTCAGAAATTTCGTCCAATTCTTTTGGCTCCATATATTGTATATTATCATTTGTTTTCAACTTGGGTGCATTGGCTTTGAAATGTTATAGAAGTACTTTCTTGCAGTGTTGTTCAAGAAAAGAAAGATCAAATATCTGTCACAAAGAATAATATTTTAAAGCTGTAAAAGAAAATCTTTAATACAGTTTCTGTGGAATGCCTTTTGAATTTAATTCAATTTCAATTAAAGTAGGGACCAGGTATGGCAAAGTGCACTTGCACCTTATTTTATAGGAATTGATAGAGTTAGATAGTTTTGTTAAGGAGGAAGAAGTATTAGCCTATTTAGTTGAGGATGAAGAGTGATGGAGAGGTTCTAGAAGACCATTGGTGATATCTTCTTAGCAAACGTCAATTATTTGTTCATTACTGCCGATGTGTAAGAATAGCAAGAAGAGGAAGCTGTCCAAGTTGTCATCCACTTGGATGCTCCTGATGAGGGCTTGAGCAAGGTTTTGAAATTCTAGTGTGTTTGTGTCTGCATTGGAAACTGAAGTGTGGATGCATTGTTGTAGGATTAGGGGTATGTTGTTTATTTTCAATTATAATTAAGTTAGACGTGCTTTCAATTTGTTTAATGTGTCTTTTGATTGAACAATGCAAAGAGTTTCTCTAGATTGATTAAATAAAATAAATAGATTTATGAAACAAATTTTAATGAGCTAAAAGTGGAAATGTAGGTGTTTAAGAGCTGTTTTCAGAGATTAATGAAAAGAATATGAAGGGTAACAGTGTTTACGCTTCATCTTTGGATTTATGCCCTCCACTTAGACGAATATATTCGTAACACTTTTTTCATACAAAAAATAGTAAGGCCAATTAATAAGTAGGCTTTTTGGTCTAGAAGATAAAAAAGTGGAGTGTATGAATTAAAAAAGTGGAATCCATATATCATTTCCCAATATGTAATCAGTGTCACGCCACATATCCTAGGACATACATTTTCCCATTGTGTACCAAACTAAATCGCAGTACGCAAGGCATCCTACATCAAAGCTGCTAATAATCATAATAAGATAATAATACTACAACCTGCAAATTAAAATTATTAACAATAACAATAACTTTCACATTTAGTGCTTCAAAATTGAATCAACATGAACTAGCGACATCCAAATATCGTATGTCATATATACACAACCGTCAACCAGTACCAACTAGCATATTTACTTCAACATAAGAATTGCCATGAGTCTCTAGAGACGCAAAATATCAGCTATATGAGTACAAACTACTTTGATACATAACTTATAGTCACGATACATCAAAATGCAATCTAGTATACATACTTTCTCTAAAACCTTGAAATTCCTAGAGCTAGAATTCAAAGTTAAGGAACCTCCTCTTTCAAAAGCTGCTGCAGTCCTGTAAAAACATCAACAATGAGACACGAGCATAAAAGTTCACTGAGAAACTAGAGTATAATTCACCTGTTAGAGCAAGTTACATTATAACTATATATTGTCAAATATGCAGATCAATGATAAAAAATGAGTCAATTCTGCAATTCAGTACACTGGTATGGATATTCAAGATATACGAGTCATGGTCACAACTAAATTGAATCCAATCTTGCCACATTACCCCCATCAAGCAGGTGCATAACAAAGTCTCCAACTACGGTCTATTGAAGTGAACATAAGACCTGTCATTAAAAGACTAGTCCTTTTGATACATGATAAGCACATCAAGGTACCATCGATAACTATGCTATACTTCCTTTCAAGATCAGTAGTAAAAGTATATAAATCCATAACAAGTTGAACATAAGCAAGTTCAAGTTGTGGTCGAGTATCTGTTTATTTTGAAAAACATGACATGACCAGTTTAAAAGTCTCTCATCTTGACAATTGGAAGAGCTACGCCTCCTAGCTTATATAGTTGGAGTCATACCATTGGTCCTTGCCACCCACAAAATATGCCAAATAGCACAAGAACTTAAGTTGATTTACAGTTTAATAATGACATTGAACTAACCATAACTTAAGACTGAACACACTAAAATGTCTATACACATCTAATACAATTCAAAGAAAGCAAGAATAACACCTTCCAACATTGAAAATATCAGATCAGAAAGGATTAGGAAGAACCCTTATTCGTTCAGACTAACCTAGTGAGCGACCAGAATGCTGCTTTATGACCATGTTCGAACGAACAAACTGGTCGTTTTTTCGAATGGCATTATCCTGTTGCAGCTGTAGGGCTCCTGGTGACCACCATCATTCCACCATACTATTTCATGAAATTTCCAGCCAAGAACTTGAACAAAACGACCCCACGACTTACCACATCCATTCCATAACATGGTATCAAGTTTTATCAACCAACCCAAGTAACAATTCATTAACTCATAATTAAAATTTAGTCCATGCATTTCAGTTTCAGGTTTTCAGTCACCAATGTCACTTCCAAATCCATTTGAAGCTTACTTAGAGCATGCTAATGTTTCCTCAAACACAACAAGAATCCAAGCGTACATGAACCAAATCACCATATAATTCATAGGTTTCCAACATATTCAATGAACACCATTTACATATGCCTTACCTTGCAAGTTTCTTTGATGGAGAATACTCGCAATTTCTTGAGTTTGGACTTGATGCTCCAACACATTTCAATGAACCAAGATCGACTTAGAAAATTCAAAATGAATTGTGTGTCTATGTGTGGCATGCCAAAAAGAGAGAGAAAATGAGGTTTTGAGGTTTCAAATTGGAAGATGAGGAAATTTTGAATATTTTGGGTTATAACTAGTTATTGAAATTTTGCCAGATTGCAGTTAAGTCCCTCAATTTAAGGTTGGTTCATAAAATGAATCCCAAGCCTTTAAAGATATGACGTAATTTCCAACTTCCAAGTCAATGAAATGAGTATAACAAGAAGGTTTGGTTTAAAAAGGTTTGGGTCTTACAATCAGCCTATTTGGGAGTTGAAAAGTCATTTTAAGAGTCTTATTTAACTACTCAGTCATTGGAACTTAATTCTATGGGGGGTTTTTAGTATTTTCTGAATGTTTAATATTCAAAGGTGTTTGAGTTGTTTATCTGTTTATTCTGGTTTTTAGTAGTTTGTCTTAGAATTAAATGAGGAATTTGTTTCTGATTTGCTATTAGTGTTAACACTGGGGAAGGAGCCTTAATTCTATTCTAATGAAGGGGTGAATCCTAATGAAATAGGATTTGGTTGAGTCTACTAATAATGTATACCCTTTCAAGAGAAGACAGATGTGAGGTAATAAATTTCCTGCAGACTTTGGTGTCTTCTTAAGGGCTAATAAAAACCCCTAGCTTTGGATGTGATATTTAAAGGTGTTCCCGGTATAGTGCTTGAAGGTTCTGGGAGTTATTTTTATATTTTCCTATGTCATTCGTCTTCATTTCAAGTTTCTACACTTTTCCATTAGTTGCCAGATTTGATTTTGTTTCATCACTATATCCTATGTTTTCTGCCTATCCAATTGCAATTTACTACAACTTCTAAACCGTAAAAAATCCAATACACACATATGTTGTCGTAGCAAAAGCTTCTTCTGGGCCTTGGGAATTTTCAACTAATGCTAAATATTTCTGGCATGGCTCTCTTCTGTATGTACTATTCAAGGAATTGATCAGGACAAGGCTTGTTTGAGTTGAGGTTAGCCGAGTCTATCTCGTGGCTCCACTGTATAATGCAGATTCGTACTTGCTGATTGAATGACTCAAATGAATTTTGAGTCATTCTGTTCAAATTGATAATGTACCCATTTGTCTGAATTGATCTTCCTTGAATAAAAAATTTAAGATGTAAAGGAAAATTGAATACACTATCACACCTTACTGGTTGCATCTCTCAATTGCTTCAAATGACACAGTAGATGTTACTGAGTATCCCTTTATCCAGTAGAATATTAGTATTTCTACAATGGTGGCCGGATTGGATTTTTGTTACTATCCAGATCTTTGGCAAAATTCTGCTGTTAAATTGTTGTGGTTTTCATTTATTTATATGATTTATTTATAGGTTATACCTGGCAATGAAAAGCGGGTGATGAAAATGCTAAATCGTATATCAGAAATAGGGTCTACAATAGTGATGGGCAAGAATGAGTACCTGCATTCCTCTGGTCATGGTCATCGTGAAGAACTGGTAAGATCTGCATTGTGCACATACCTGGTTATTAAAACCTTTAATTTTTTCGGATCTGTTTCCAAGTTTGAGAACCTCATGTTTTATTGGCTCATATGTTTCGAAGATTGAAAAGTGATGGCTATTTGATTTGATACTGGAGATAGTCATAGTGAAGTATATTGATAGTAGCGAATTGTAGTAAAGCTTTATAGGTCTTTGGCTGTTCTTTACTGTTTTCTGTCCGCATTGTGAGATAAAATTTTGGTTAACAACATTGATCATGGTTGATTTATGTTTGTTTGCTAGTTTTTGTAATTGATATTTAGTTGAAAACTTGCGTGATAGAAAATGGGGTCTAAATTGATTTTCGTTCTTGAAGGATGAAGTGCTTAAAATTGTGAAGCCACAACATTTCTTACCCATTCATGGGGAGCTTTTATTTTTGAAAGAGCATGAAATATTGGGAAAATCGACTGGCATTCGGCACACCGCGGTAAGTAATTTAATTCTTTTAAAATGTAGCAAGGAGCACATTGTTGCTTGGCGCTATTAGTAGTATTAGCTAATTGATGTTAGCATTAAAAAGAAAGATGCTTTCTACATAGTTACTAACACTAGATTACAGTATTAGCAGCAAGAAATGTCAGAATATACAACTTGTTTTTTTTTTTTTTTGGCTTTTCTCAAAATATGCTTATTGAGGTGATTGTTGATTAGGATAAGAAAATCCATGTCCTAGCACTTCATTTCATATGGATTTGGTCATGTGTCAACTTCTTCTGTATTGGATTAAGGATCCAAAGTTGCTTTGTGTATGATAACTTTACTTGTAGCAAAATAATTCTGTGGGAGTTTTATTCTTCTCATTCACTGGCATGCATCTGCTATTATTCTGTTTAGAAATCTGGATGTTGAGAATCTTATAAAGTGTTATTAATTGGTATGTGACATATCAGGTTATAAAGAATGGGGAGATGCTTGGGGTCTCACACTTGAGGAACAGAAGAGTTCTATCTAATGGTTTCACTTCCTTGGGGAAAGAAAACCTACAGGTTGTTATGTCTTCACAGATGCACAAAAGCACACAAATACACGCCTTGTAACCAATATGGGTATTGTTTTCCTCTTACATCTCCAGATGTTTTAACATTTAGGATTTGCTTATCTACTGTTAAAATTGCAGTTGATGTATAGCGATGGTGACAAAGCATTTGGGACAGCTACTGAGCTTTGCGTTGATGAGAGACTTAGAATTGCTTCAGATGGTATAATAGTCATCAGGTAAATCGCATCTGATCCTTAAAATTCTCAAGTTTCAACTTTCACCTGGATGATTCATAACACATTGTTTTTATTGCAGTATGGAAATTTTACGCCCTCAGGCTACGAACAGCCTGATTGAGAAAACACTTAAAGGGAAGATAAGAATTACCACACGTTGCTTATGGCTTGACAAAGGAAAACTTTTAGATGCACTTCACAAAGCTGTCCATGCTGCACTATCAAGTTGCCCTGTTAACTCACCCCTTGCCCATATGGAGAGAACTGTCTCTGAAGTTTTGAGAAAAGTAGTTAGGAAATATAGTAGCAAAAGACCTGAAGTCATTGCAATCGCTATGGAAAACCCAACAGGAGTCCTAGCTGACGATCTAAATGGAAAGCTATCAGAAAGGTCACATGTTGGTTTGGGAATTTCAACATTGAGAAAAGTAGTTGATGGACATCAAAGAAAGAGACAACCTAGTGAGGCACAGGACAATGATGGTGACGGCCATGTGCATTTAGGAAGGATCATGCAACAAGAATTAGAAGGTTTCACTTCTGTTATTGTTTCTGCTTCTGTTAACAAAGAACTGTGATGCATGTCTTGTTTACACAAAATTATCGGAGGATCTGCTTGCATACATGTATGGATTTAGTAGAAAATTTATGATTGTTTATGCATATATAAATAAGTTTATATGTTAATCTTTTGTCTGTCTAATTCAGCTGTTCGAAAATAAAAATGTCTATTTTGATTGCTTATGTTAGGTTGTCAATTGTCAGAACTTCATTGCATTTGTCAGAAGTAAAATTTTTGTGAATAAAAGGACGAATTAAAAGCTAGGTGTTAATTTGACCAAGTGGTGTATGAATAGCATTGGCTGTAAACCGAGCTTAAGGGAAGTCTGGGAGTTGTGCAGCCAACCACAAAAGTTTGGAAAAGGCTTAACTTTTTAGTTGAGATATGGCATGAAGGCCAAATATGCTTGTCATCTTATGTTTTGGCTACTTTGCCATTGTATTTTTAGTTGTAGTCTTCTGTTATTAAGCAATCCCAATCTTCTAGTCGTTGAGCACGGTCTAAATTTTCAGTCTCCAACCTAGACATGTCAATCATCCAAAGTTTATTGTGAATTAACTTCAAAAACTTGACCTGTCATCCCTAGCATTGGTCAGATGCACCTGTAATTTGGAAGAATGCTTAAGAATAAAAAAACAGCAGATAGAAAGACAAGATTCTTTTGCAACTTACCTGAATGCTATTGACCATAAACAACTGGGGGTTTGATCTTGTGCACTTTTGGATATCGTGAACCCAAGTGCCTTAAGATGTTAAATTTTGTTTTTATCTTCACTTATTCAGCCTTTATAACCATTATTTAATACAGCAGCAGAAGATATTTTTTGTTTGTCCTCTGTTTATTTTGACTGATCTTAATTTTATGGGACTGTTTTTAATTTTTCACGCACGGTGATAAAGGGATGAATTTTGAGAGACTGCTACCAGAGGATGAAACTAATTCAGTTTCTACATCATCAGAGAAATTTTCTTCAAATGGTGCAGAATCGGATGATTTTTGGAAATCATTTTTACAATCATCGACAAGTGATAGGTCGGAACAAGGTAATACTGGCCTTCATTTACGGGAGGTACAGCATGAGAAGTCTGAAAAAGCCTGCAGTGTGCTTGATTTAAGTTTACCACAATCTAAACTTAAGTCTTCCAAACCTGTGAAACGAAACAAATGGAAACCTGAAGAAATTAAAAAGCTAATTCAATTGCGCGGGGAACTTCATAGCAGATTCCAGGTGCCCAAAGGACGAATGGCTCTCTGGGAAGAAATATCTTTGAATTTGTTATCTGATGGAGTCAATCGAAGTCCAGGACAATGCAAATCTCTGTGGGCATCTCTGGTTCAGAAATATGAGGTTGGTTTTGATTATGACTAGCACATATTTATTGGTTTCCTTTCATGACATTATCATTTTATTTTCATGGAAGGTGTATGCATCCTTTGTTTGACCCACTGGGTACCTTTCTTTAATACCTTTTGGCCCTCGTTGGAATGCTGGAAACTGTATGATTGCAAAGGCTATTGCATGTGATATAGTAGTTGTCCTTTTTCTACTGTTTGGAAAGACAAGTCAAAACAGAATGTGTATACCTTGTGCTTAGTATATTTTCTTGAGAAACTGGAATATTAAATATAAGCTGAATTTACTTAAAAATCCTTGGTTTTTTGGAATACTAGAGAAGGTGTAATTGGTTACATCTATAGTTCATGGGAGATAATGGATACATATGCAGTTTTTTCAATCCTTTTGCCCTCCAAAATCTTGATATAATTATCAATAATAACACCCATCCTCAGAAGGTAGATTAAAATGAGAATACTTAGGATAGCATCATTATGAATTATTCTTAAAATAGCAAGGGCTCTAATCCAAAAATAAGTGACATGATTCTTTAGCACAACCAAAGGATAGAGTGTCACAAACTTACTAGTAATTTATGAAAAAGTAAAGATGAGAATATATAGTATAGCTAAGAATTTGGGTAAATGTGAGTTTGTAATTTGTTTTCTTTACATCTTGTGGAAATTCATGTATAATTGATAGAAATAGGCTAACTTTAGTTAAGTTTCCTATTTTGTCAAGGATCCTAAAATCAAGGATTTAATTAGGATCTGAGATTGATTAGGATATCTTTCCTTAATTACTGTAGGTATTATGTCTATATTCATTTTGTATTACGTTTTGGTTCATTGTGTCTAGATTATATTATGTTGAGGTTCATTATATCTACTAGTTATATACAAGCCTATAAATATAGGCTTGTGGTATTGTAAGTGTGAACTATTTTATCAATGTACACCATTTTCCTCCCAAACTCTGTTTATTATTTTAACATGGTATTAGAGCTTCTTTTATTATTAATTAGAAAAGATATACGTTCATGTTTAGCAAGTTCATGAGCTTCACAATGAAAATTCTCAACATCTATATCTTTAAACAAGGAAGGAAACATTAGTTCAATAATTTAAAATGATGGGTGTCCAAGGCGGCAATGATGAAGCCAAACCGTTTCTTTATTGGAAGAACCTGAATCTGAAATGAGGAATAGGATAATTTGCCTTTGGTCATGTTCAATTCACTTGGTATAGTAGAGGCCATCCCATTCTCTAGCATGCCCAATCCTCCTTCCTGAATCCTTGTCTTAAAATACACAATGGTTACTGTGAAAGACTACATTACAAGATAAATCTTGACTAGTTTTATTGTTGAAACCAAACTTGTGAATAATTTATTGACATGGAGGACATTTTTAAGGTCACTGATGGGCTTATTTTAACGTTCCCTACACCTGCTATAGTATTGACTGTGGCTATTTTCCTACTACTTGGACATAGTAAATAAATGGAAAAATTTTTGTATAAATGGGTCAAATGGTCAGTAGCTCCTCAGACTATGATCCAAGAGCCAAGAAATGTGAAATTTGAGATATTTAATTCAATTGAAAATGGTAAATCACCTGAATGTACTGAAGAACAAGTACCTGATGGCTTCTCAAGATGTGTCTCTTATGTTTGTATCCATACCAAAATTGGGAGAATTTGGATCCTAGGGCTGTAAAATGTGTTCTTGTGGGCTATTCTTTGATTCAAAAAAGGTACAAGTACTATTGCCTCATCAAAGAAATTTTATATTTGAATGCATGTCACGTCCAATTAACAAGAGTTGTATTTTACCAATCCTTACCCTCAGAGGGGGGCGGGGGGAGTTTAGCAAGAGAGGATAAGGAAGCTTGTTTACTTGATTTGTTCTCATTTCCAGTGTCTACAAGTCTGCCTTCTAACCATATGCCTATGCTGGAATATGAAACAGTATCTAATTCTGAACTTGAAACACATGAACTCGAGCTTGAAACACTTGAACCCAGGCCAAACAATCATCGGAAAACCTGATTTTGCTCGAGAAAATAAGATGCACTCAAGGAGGCAGGAGCCTATCCCCGAACCTATGCGAGTCCAAGAATCCAATCCAAATCCTTCGAATGAGGTAACAATTTCTAAGTTTTAATTGCAAGATAAATCAGGGTTTCATGTGGATAATAGTGACCAAGACCTTTCCATTACCATCAGAAAAGGAACTAGAGTGCACACAAAGCAACCGTTATATCCCCTTGCAATTTTGTCTTTTAATAAATTCTCTCCATCTCACAAAGTCTTCCTCATAATACCATTACCATTCCTACCATTGTACTAAGGCATTATCTATTGAAGAATGGAAACAAATTATGATTGTGGAGATGGAGGCATTAGAGAAAAAGAAAACCTAGGAGTTGGTAAAGTTGTGAGTGGAAAGAATTAAGTGGAATGTAAATGGGTATATACTATGAAGTATTAGGCAGATGGGTCGGTAGAAAGATACAAGGCACAGTTGGTTGCAAAAGGGTATACTTAAGCCTATGAAATTGACTACCTTGAGACATTTGCTCCTATTGCAAACATTGACTGCAACAAACACAGTCAAAGTTCCATTGTCATTGGTAGCCAACTGCTGTTGGGACTTACGGTAGTTTGACGTCAAAAATGCATTTCGACATGGAGATATAGAGGAAGAAATCTTTATGGAGATTCCACCAGGCTATGGGAAGAATTGAGATGTCCATGCCATGTGCAAATTGAAAAAGGCCTTGTATGGCCTTAGGCAGTCACCACGAACCTGGTTTGGGAGATTTGAACCATGGGTTATAAATAAAGCCAAGGGACCCCACTTTATTTGTTATGCATTCCCCTTTAGCAGAAATTACGGCTTTGTTGGTGTGTGTTGACGACATAATAGTGATTGGGAATGATGCTAAGGAGAAACAGTTGTTGAGCCAGTACTTAGCTCAGGAAATTGAGATCAAAGCATTCGGATGGATAAATTATTTCCTTGGAATTGAAGTTGCTTATTCGAAACAAGGCACTTTTTTCTCCCAGTAGAAGTATGTCACTGATCTCCTTAAAGCAAAGGCAAAGCAACATGGAAACCAGCTAGCTTTCCTATAGATCCAAACCTTGAACTTGAAAGAGCAAAAGATGTCATGGTGGACAGAGAAATGTATTAGTATATAGTAGGGAGACTTTTTTTTCTCACACACAAGACTAGATATAACATATGTAGCGAACGTGAGCAATCAGTTCATGCACAATCTAAAAGAAGTTCACTTGCAAGTAGCTTATCAGCTAATGGAATATCTCAAGGGAACACCAGAGAGAGGTATCTTGTATAGAAGGAATGGACTCTAGAGACATACACCAATGCAGATTATGCTGTATCAATCGTCGATAGAAATCAACCATGGGATTGGGGGAAATCTTGTGACATGGAAGAGTAAAATACAAAACATGGTAGCTAGATTTAGTATAGAAGCTGAATTCAAGGCTATGGCTCAAGGAGCGATTGAATTGCTTTGGCTAAAGATCATTCTTAAAGATTTGAAGATTAAGTGGGATGGCCCAATGAGGCTCTATTGCGACAAGAAATATGCAATTAATGTAGCTCACAATCCTGTGCAACATAACCAAACAAAGCACATTGAGATTGGTAGACACGTTATTAAGGAAAAGGTGGGGAGTGGATTGATTTGTTTGCCTTGTGTGTTACACATGTAGTCAACTTGCTGATGTACTTACAAAGGGTTGAGTAACTCAGCGTTTCAGAACAATATATCTCAGTTGGGAATGGAGGACACTCATTCACCAACTTGAGGGGAAGCATGGAAACTCACGTATTATCGATAGAATTAGGCTAACTTGGATAAGTTTCCTTTTTTGTTAAAGATCCTAAAGTCTGGGATTTGATGAGGATCTGATTAGGTTCTTTTTCCTTTATTGTTGTAGATATTATGTTTAGATTCATTGCATATTATATCTTGGTTCCTTGTGTCTAGATTTATTATATATTATGTCAAAGTTCGTTGTATCTACTTGTCATATACAAGCCTATAAATACAGGCTTTTTCTACCATTGTGAACCATTTATCAATTTACGCCATTTTCCTCTATTATTCTAACACATCTTTCTATGGAATGGGATTATCTCGATTTCATTTTGGGAAGGGGCATTCAAGAATTTTGTTGGAATGAAGATGCCCAAGTCGAATTAAAATACTAAATGCTTAAACTGCAAGGGAAGTTGGAATGGCATAGACCAACCATCCCTTTTCATGAAACAAGCGATTAGTGCCTTATATATTTTATATCAAAAGTAATTCAAGTTTGAAATATGCGTTCTCCTATATTATAGTTTAAGTTTGAGATTTACTGTCCTGTATCGTCATCACGTTTATGTACTTGTAGTGTTGGCTGTCATAAGGAAATGTAGATTAGCAGTTTCTTGTGGTCTGACTATACTAGGATTATGCATTTATCACAAAAAAAAAAAAAAAAGGAAAGAAAAAATGCAATAGGGTTATGCACTTCTCTTTTTAAATGTTTTACTGCAGAAGGGAATTGGAGATAAAAGGGGCGTGTAGAGGTAATGAATGTCTTTGCACTAAGAAATGAGTAGGCTACTTGCTTTTTGTATTTTGAAGAGTTGAATAAAATGAATATACTCTTTATTGTTTGCTGGGCCAGTCAACCTGAAGGATACATAGTATTCTAAAATTCCTATGTAGAAAATATTAAAAATTTGACGAGGGTGCCACTATTCTTTCCCCATATGGCTCAGGTCCCTGCCTCAGGAATGTGCTTGAAATCGTTCTGTGGAGCTCTTGAATGTGTTCTGTCATCATCCTGTCCATTAAATGAACTAGTTTACAGAATATTTTTAGATTTTTGCAGTTACATAAAATAAGAAATTAATTCTAATAGCCCATATGTTATTTAGTTGGTGCTATTTTAGCATATGTTTTTCCCTCTTTTGATATATACAAGCATTTAAGATTCTTACCGATTTATGTCTTTTGTACTTTGATTTTTTTTTTTTTTATTCACTTTCTGTTGTTTAGCTTTATGGACAGGATGCCACCTACTAGGCTCTCAAAACTTCGATACTAGTTTGAATTGCTACCTACAGATATATTCACGCTATAACTGTAAACTCCAACTATTTTTATGGCCTTGTTGGTAAGAAACATTCAAATCTACTTCAGAACAGTTGGAAAGTGTGCAGTGATGATAGTGAAGAGGTGACAAATAAATTGAAATAGTGTAATGACAAAGAATCTTGGGACTGCATAGAGCTAAGCATTTGCATAATTTGCCAATGTTGGTGGGGTTGGTTTTATTTTTTTAATTTTTAATTTTTTAACTTATCTTCTCTGTGTCTGTCCTTTTCTATGGGAGGTAGGTGGGCGAGGTGGACGTGGATGGTAGGAGGTTGTTCTGGTACTTTAATAGCCTCATAAAAAGTGTGCTTGTGGATGCTGTAAAAATGATTTCATAGCCTCGTAAAAGTATTGCCTTTGCAATAAAAATGATTGCAAGCGCACATATATTCTGACAACCTCTGGCAGCCTCTGGGCATCTAACAGTTTTTTTTATTGATTTCAATGTTATTGAGAATATCTCTTGTGGCCATTACAATTCCTTCTTAAGTTGCTGATCAGTGTTTACTATTTTGTTGTGAACAGGAAACTAGGGCCGATTCTAGAAGCCGGGAAAAATGGCCTTATTTTGATGACATGAACAAAATCTTGTCAGACGAAGATGTGGCATTGCCAAAATGATACTAGAAGCAGCACGCATACTTGTCTGTTAGGGAGCAACAATATTTAATTGTGGTGAAGCAGAAGGTGCACGCTTTTTGCACAATTTTATATAGAGGAGGCAGAAGTCATCTTGGAGCAATGTTAGTTAATACGCTGATGATTTGGATGTCAATGGTAGCAAAAGATTTTGTGACGCAGGATCAGGTGTCACGGGTGCTACAAGATCGCAGAGAAAAATGTTTTGTAGTCTTAGAATGCGTTAGATAGATATATAGAACTTTTGCAGATTCTTTTAGTGCAATGGCAATTTTAATGTCATCACTGATTGTCATGGTGTTTATGTAATCTTCTTCATATAACTTTGTTATGAAATCATCGGTACAAACTATTAAATGCGTTAATACGAGTCCTCTAAAATAAGCATATTTGTCAATTAAACCTCCCGAAATGATACTGTCTCTGTGTTTCCTTTTTTTTTTTTTTTATAATTATTATCAATGCTCAATGCACATATTTATGCCACAAAATCTTGGGGTGTGGTTCTCATATTTTACTAGGGGTGTGGTTTCCAGTATGCTTGAACTAATCCCTACAATTCTCTCCCTCTAATTAGGGTTGTATGCGAGTCGAGCTACTCGCGAGTAGCTCGGTCAGCTGATCTGTTCGAGCTCGATTTGACTGAGCTCGAACTCGATCTTGAACTGATTGCGAGTATGATAAATTGAGCTCTGGTACTTTAGTATTCAGCTTGAAAAGCTTGTCGAGCTTTTAGAGCTTCTTAATATATATATATATATATATATATATATATATATATAAATTTTTTTATGAATATGAGATTTTACCAAAATGCCTATACACATTAAAACAATTGCATCTTTTACCTTCTTAATTTTTAAAAAATATCGGGGCATATTTGTGCTTTCATTTTCCAAATAAATAAAGAACAAATTTTCAATCTTCTTCCAATTTCTAGTTTCCCATTCCCATTCTCATTTGGACACTTTCTCCCCCGATTTTGGCAAATACTATGCATTTCACTTTTACGTCTTCTTATGAGATTTTTCCATGTTTTCGATCAGCAAATTTCTCAAAAAATTAAACCATCAAAAGAGTCCTAAAACAACAACTCAAAAACAAAGTTTCTCTTATTCGTTTTGTGGTTATGTGCGGCTTCAACAACCAACACATAGCAATACTTGGCTTCAAAACACACAACACCAAACATGTGCACACGCACAGATCCAACTTATAGATTCCTTTTGATGTATTATTTATAGTGTGTTTTTTTATTTTTTGTGATGTCTTGTTTATGTGAAAATTATGACTTTTAAGACATCGATTTGTGCTGATTTTAGTTAGTTTAAGCTTAATAGTTTAAGAAATCGTGATCTACTTGTTGATTCAATCATTTTGGTGTAAAAATTCTTCGGATTGGAGATTGTTGTTGGTGGCACAGGTACGATTTTTTCTTCAGATCTACGCGATTTGTGCCATTAATATCGAAATCTGAGCATAGAATTGTAGTCTATGTGAAAAATCAAGGGAGATAATATAATTTGGAGGTGAAATATCATTGCCGTTCGGTTGCCGGCGGTGGTGGTGGGTGGGGGAGTCATATTGAGAAATTAGATAGAGCTTAGGGACTTTTGTGCAAATATATAAAAATTGTAAATTTTTGCCTTTTATATTTTCCTCCCTTTAAATACTTTTTATAATCTATAAATTGACCCTCAAAATTTGTAGTGTGAGATATTTGATTCGAGCTCGAGTCGAGCTCGAGTTATAAAATTTCAAGTTCGACGAGCTCAAACTCAAGTTCGAACATAGCTCTATAAGAGCCTAGTCGAGTTCGAATATAGTGAAATTTGGGCTCGACTCGGTTCGATTACAGCCTTACTCCTAATCTTAACTATCAAGGCGTTAGGATTTGTACCGTGGACCTTGATAGGGGAGCATCTTCAACCCTAGGCTAACCGGGCAAGCCCGGTTGGATAATATTATATTTACGTTGGTTATGAAGTTTTTGTGCATTTTTTTTTTGTTGCTTTAAACTATCACTAAAAATATATTAATTATCATTGAAGAAAAACATTCATGAATATCTAATGAATTTTAATTTTAATGAAGACATATACTTTAAGTAGTCAGTTACATATATTTGCTTTTCTTTTTAAATGTTTTATTATTTTCTCTATATTGTTGATTTCTTCTTGAGGCTTTAGAATCTTTTCCTACATATTTTCTTTTGCATTATGAAATCAAATTTGATTTGCCTAAACTAATTTTGGCATACCATCTCTTTAATTAGGACGTCTTTGATATTCTTTTGGTTGTTATAGGTGTTGGAAAGCAATTACTAAATATTTGGTATGATGGTTTATATTGTGAGTTATATATTAACAAAATAACAAGATATACGAGAAAGCAGAGTGGAAAGATAAGATATAGGGTGTATTTGTCTTTTATTTATTCAATTGCCAAAAGGTTTCAACAGAATTATTCCAAGAGAGGTTGGATGACATCTATTTATAGATAATACATGATCAATTGTACCTGAAATATGCTAAATACTTAAATATGAATTTGGAACTCATGGGGTTGTAACTAGGCTAAATGATCTCAGCCTTAATTCAACTAAATTATTTTTCCTATCAAATTAAATTTGCCTAACTAACTTATGTCTACAAGAGTATAGATTGTTACCTAGTATAGGGAATTAAGGTCAAACCTTCATAGAACAGCTCACAAAGTATTAGAACTCTACGACTTACACTATTATCTAGGCGACCAAGTTGAATAATTAAACTTAAAATAAACTAATTAACGATTTAAACCTAAAGATAAGATAGCAATTTTGAGAGGAAAAATAACGCATGAGATGAATTATATAGGATTTAGAATCCATTTATGGCATAGGGTGGCCATCAATTAACTCAACTTATGCTATTTACCTCACCTTATTTAGAGCCCAATTCCAAGTATATCTAGCCTTCACTCTCGTGACGAGCTAACAACTACCAACCTATTAGCCATTTCCTACTCTCGTGGTAAAGCAGCTAATATTCGTTCATTTCCCTTATAAATTGCTTATGACTCACCTAAGAGTACTATTACTCTCGTATTAAATACTTCCTAAATTCTAATTATCCCCTCTCCACTACTACCAACTCTCGTTGCATAATAGTAATTGAGATATTATAACTAATGACTAGTCAATTACAATTTAATTAATCCAAGATAATGGATAGACAAGATAGTTCAATAGCACAAGATCATTAATCTCATAATAACCCTCGAAACATAAATTTCCTCTAAACCCTAGAATTGCCAAATTAACTATCCAAAGATAAGGCAATAAAAACATCAATTTTGCAATAAATAGCCATAAAAATGCAAGAGAAATTAAACAAAAAAACTCATATATTTATTGAGAAGCAAATCCACAAGCAATTCCTCCCTTTGAGTTGTACAATTGATGCTTCAAAGATCTACCAAAGATTTTTCCTCCTATGCTTATTCTCCATCTCTTTTACTCTATTCTATATAAACAAAAAAAGTAATATAATTACAATAGAGCATTAGAGCTATCTCTCCCTCTTAGGAAAGTAGTGATTGATTGGAGATCAAAATCTTCCACAAGGAGTTTTTCTCACCCAAACGCTGCTCCTTACTACAACAAAACCGCATTCTACACTATTTCAGCGTTAGTTCCTGTGAACTCATAGAGTCCCGGCCGTTTGTTTGTATTTGCAGTAGTATCCGCGACTGGATCCTTGCCATGGAAACGGATTTTCTTCTATTTTCTTTGATTTTTTCCACTTGTCTTCACTATTTCCTTGTTCTCAGCTTCCAACGTCTTTAACTCAACAACAAATCTTCATCCATTGTCTCCAAAACATACCTCAATTGATGATGAAAACTAAAAACTTTCAAAAATAAAAGAATAGCATTAGTATCAACTCCATTATAAACAGCTCAAAAATGAAGAAAAATTGCAATAAACTAATCTAATTTACCTAAATGACTCCTAAATTACTTATTCTAATACCCTAAAATACTACTCTACTTGAGCACTTATCAAATTCCCCACACTTAAGGCACTTCTTGTCCTTAAGCAATAAGCTCTCAATCAACAACTTAAAGATATCAAGCCAAGTTATGCAGTTTAAAATAATATTTTCCTTAACATCCCAATTTATCACCATCATGAATTCAATCAATCTTCTTTAAATAGTCATAATACTAAGTAAAGAGAAAGTAATCACACCTAAATTCTGCTAATTAAGTTTGTTCCTCACCTCTACTCAATTCTACAGGTACACATACCAAATAGTCAACAAGCAACCTCATACACCTATAGTTATTCAACTCTTTAGAACTTGAAACCTTTATTACACTTTTTAATTGATAAGAAGATTAGGCCTTTCCCTAGAGCAATGATGTAGCCTTTTTATGCGAATGTTCACATTTGTTAATACAAACCCCCGGTTACTCAGCATCTCATCTTCCCAGATTGCTTTATGTACTCATTATTCTAGTGTTTGTTACATGAAAACCAACATTAGTTGATGCCAAGCCCTAGTTATTCAGTACTAAAATCATAGGAGTAACTCATAAGTGTTGTCATTATTGTCGTTAGCGCTGGCAATCAAACCCAAAATCCAACAACCCATCCAATCCTCTGTAGATACCAAATTTTGACACACCATTTATTTCCAAACATCGGGGGGCATGTTTACATTTTTTGGGCCAAATTTTAATTTTTCAATAATTTTGGGGGAAAATTAGTAATTTTTATCTGTAAATATTTTTTTATTAGCTTTGGGGGTTTTAAATTTATATTTTTACTTTCATGCGAATTTGTTAATTTTTTATGATTTTTTCAGATTTAATTGGTATTTTTTTTATATTTTTACTAGCACAAGGGCAAAATAGTAATTTTGCCTCGCAAACACCATTTTAGCTCATTTTAGGTCCCAAATTTATTTTTCTAATTCTTTAAGCATGTTTCTAAATTTTTTGATTTTTTTCGAGGACGATTGCTATTTTTTCTGTAAATACTACATTCAAGCGCAAAATCGTCATTTTACAATTTAAATTTATTTTATCAAATTTTAAGTCATAAATACATTTCCTAGGGTTTTAAGATTATTTTGAATTTTTGGTAATTTTTTGAGATCAATAGCTATTTTTCTATGAATTTTCATTGTCCAGGGGAAAAATCATTATTTTACAGTTTAAATTCATTTTTTATCAATTTTTTGAGTCATAAATGCATTTCTTAGGGTTTTACGCTTATTTTTAATTTTTGGTAATTTTTCGAGATCAATAGCTATTTTTCTATGAATTTTCATTGTCCATAGGAAAAATCATCATTTTACAGTTTAAATTCATGTTTTGTCAATTTTTTGAGTCATAGATGCATTTCCTAGGGTTTTAAGCTTATTGTTAATTTTTGATAATTTTTTGAGGTCAATAACTATTTTTCTATGAATTTTCATTGTCCAGGAACAAAATCATTATTTTACAGTTTAAATTCAGGCAAAATCATTATTTTACAGTTTAAATTCATTATTTTGTCAATTTTTGAGTCATAAATGCATTTCCTAGGGTTCTAAGCCTATTTTTAACTTTTGGTAATTTTTTGAGGTCAATAGCTATTTTTCTGTGAATTTTCATTATGCAGGGGCAAAATCATTATTTTACAGTTTAAATTTATTTTTCATCAATTTTTGAGTCATAAATGCATTTCTTAGGGTTTTAAGCTTATTTTTAATTTTTGGTATTTTTTTGAGGCCAATAACTATTTTCTGTGTATTTACGTTGTTCGAGAGCAAAATCGTCATTTCACACTCCGAGCGCGTTTTTTATCAACTTTAAGCTCTAAATTTTATTTTGAAATCTACTTTGAATTTTTTGAAAAATTTTGGAAATTATTGTCATTTCTTTGTATTAATTTTTTGGGTTAAAATTTATTTTAAATAAAATTAAAAATTTTTATTACTGGTGGCGTTTTTGTTATTTTGTAGTATTCTTAGTGACCAAGACAACTAGCCTTATAAATACCCCCCTTTAATCAGAAAAAAGTGAGAAAAAAATGAAAAACCCTAAAAGCACACTCACTTTTTATTCCTAAATATCAAAACACATAGTTTATACCAAAAAACACACACTTGAAGCCGCTAGTTATTGTTCATCGTCATTAATTGTTCATCATCATCAGGTTCAAAAGCATTTGTACCAGGTCTTCAAGGAGGTATCCCTATTTCCCGATAATTTCTTTTTATGTGTTCCAATGTGCTCCTATGTGACTTTTATGCATTTTCTTTATGTTTTTCATTTTTACACATTTTTACGTATTTATTTGCTTCACATTATTTAGTTTCAAATTTTATTATTAAATGTCCCTTATTTTACAATATTTTTGTATTTAGCTAGCCAATGTAATAGCTAGATAGTATTTCTCACAATTTTAACAAAAATTTTGTTATTTAGATAGCAAGTGTAATAGATAGGTCGTTTTTATTTTTTTTCCCCTTTAAAATTGTATCTAATCTCCCCAGTGTAATAGTTAGGGTTTATATACTTTTGCGTGCTTATGTTCTTGCATGTTTTACCGCTTTCTTTAGGATTTGCATCTCTATACCATGACTTACGTGCTATGTGCTCCTATGTGCCCTTATATATGTATTTATATGTTTATTCGCTTTCAATTTATGTTTTATTATTTTGATTTATGCTTTATTAGTTCTTATTATTTCGTCACTACACTAGTCCAACGCTAGTTGTGACTTTTCTCGTTTTCCCCATTAGTGCAATGCTAGTGGGAATCCCTAGAAATGACTAGTCCAACGCTAGACCCTTAGGACATTCTAGTGCTAGGTGTATTCGTGTGCATTTTACATCATTTCACACACTATCCCCTTTTTAGTCTTTTCATCATTTTGCATGATTTTTTATATATGTAAATAATCATCACTATTATCTATTTTTAAGTATCTGACATAGCATGACATTCAAGTTGCATTTCACTTAGAAGTTAGGTACATTTGTGTGATCCGACTAGAAATAGTCACCTACTCACGTGGAAGCGGTAGCGTACATGCCGTTCTCCCCTCCGTGAGTAGGAAACATTCAGTCACGAGATATTAGTCTCCCATACCCGTTATGTTGCATACCCACTTTCTTCTGACACTTACTATATATTACTATTTTCCTTTTCTTTTTGCATTTCATTTTGCATAGACACTCGTGACTCCCTCGAGGTCTCGACTCGGGTTTCGCAATTAATGCGATAATTCCGACCAAGCCTTGACGGAACATTTCGACCCTCCCGATACTCACATTTAGACTTAGGATTTGCATTCATTTAGATACATCCGAACGCGATAGAACTTAGGGTTAATTTAGGAAAATTTTGATTAAACCTCGCAACTAGCCTCGGCTAGGTAGAAAGGGTGCCTTAGGCGCAAGCCTTTGCCTTCCCTTTCTTCAAATGTGACTCCTAGACCTTTTTCTCTCTGTTTTTCGTAGACCGGAGTCGGAAAAGGGTTTTAAATGACTTTTCTAAAATTTTACTTTTGTTTTGTTAAATGATTTTTTCGAGTGACTTGGTACACCCTAACTCAGTACCAAGTGGCGACTTTAATTTTTTAAATAAAATAAAACCCTTTTTCAAAAATCAGTTGGTCAAAACTGTCACACTTTTAGTCCCGGCCTTATTTTCTTTTAAAATACGATTTTTCTTAAAATACACTTTTTTCACTAAAATCCGATTTTTATCACACACGCACTTCTTTTCCAAAACTCTAGCTTTTTGAAATGGGTCACCGGATCAGACCATCTTTTTCGGGCGTAACAGTCAATAACCCCATTAGTACCTCACCATACACCTTACCGATTTTTAGGACGCGACAGGATTTTAGTGACTCTACTGGGGATCACTAGTGAGTCCGAGCATTAGGCTTAATAACCTTGTCCTTATTTAACCCTTCTATTCTATCGCGTTGGATGTTTGGATTGCTTTTTTTTTCTAGGTTTTTAGGGTTTTTTTTTGCATTTCACACACCTCATCTCTCGCTACTTATGTGATGTATGTATGTTAATTACTTTTTGTTATTCGACCGCGCTTGCATTTGAGGAAGGGTCAGTCACCCTTAGAGCCCACGCGTGTTAATATTTACATTCCCTCCTCTCATAAGGAGCACTCCATACGTGCATTCTATAGTTTTTTATCCCTTTTTTCTCTTTGGTGGTCATCACCCGCCTGTCCCGATTAGGAATAGGATTGATCTACTTAGGCATGTGAGCGAGGGCACAGATGTGCACGTAATCATGTTTGGGAGATCACCCGAACTCTCGGCTTAAGTCCATAAGTCTAGAGATTCGGGGACTTTTAAGATCCACTTGGACATGTGGCCGGGGCACGATGTGCACGTAGTAGTGTCGGGAGGATCACTCGAGCCACCGACCAAGGGCTTTGGGATTGATGACCCTTATCCCTTAGGTCTGAAGGCTTGGGAACCGACAGCCTAATTGAGTCTAGATGCATTAGTGAGCCCAACCTCATGCATCTATGTAGAATAATCTAGAGTAGAGTCAGCCTTACCCTGTCAGGCACACTAAGGCACGAGAGGAGGAAACCAACCTCATTTATTTTTCCTTGTTATGCCATCTATGTGTATTATTTGTTTTTGCCAATGTGTTGTGTGTTATTTGTTGAATAAACTAACGCAATTTCTTTCCTTTTTGATTGCATTCACAACCATAGAATAAAGAGCCCTGACACGGTGCTCTTGTAAGGAACTAACCCATTTTCTGTATAAGTATATTTTATCGTCTTGCAAATTCATTGTTTTGAGACATTTATAAATTTTTGTGATTTTACGAACCAAAATACCCGAGGGTCCCATAATTGTAATTTCTATGAACCCACCAAAAAAAAAATTCACTTTTTTTAAGATTTCAACCCCGGCTTTTTCTTTTAAAAGTGTTTTATAGTACAGACATATTTTAAAAAAAAAAAGTCAAACACATAATTTTGAAGTCAATAACTCTTTGTATAGTTCATAACTCGTTTTCTTCAAATAAAGTCATGTACCATTTAATTGGATTAAATTTTTATGACAAATTTTTCAAATTTTTGCATATTGTATCATGCTTTAATAAACTGTCATCATACATTAGCCTTAGAAGGGACGCCATTTAGGGAACCCCATGGTAGGAATAAGCCAACCTTGCCTCCCGTGGGTACATAACCCTTTTCATGGGAAATTGCACGTTTACATTTCTGTAAAACTCGAGAAGTAGGGCCTATAGGTAAGGTATCTGACATGGTGATGTGCATCAGATGGACAGTCCACGACGTATCTATCAGATGTTAGCAGTCCCACCAGAAGTCAGAAAATGGCCGGCACTTCTCTCCTTCAGTGAAATCAATCAAGTGGTAGCTTTTCTAGGACCCGTTGGTGACTTTAAAGACATAGAGGTAGATGGACGCCTAGTAGAAGCTTTGGTTCACCTATGGGATTCTAAGTTGCTCAACATTTAGGATTGGAAGATCGAGAGATGACTATTACTGTTGAGGAGGTGGCTGGGTTGTTAAACTTGACAACTAGAACATACAGTGCCAGTGTTTCCAACTATTTCAAGAAAGACCGAATTCTGTCATTTCGCTGGGTTAAAGGAATTCCGTAATGCAAGGGTCAGATCAGAGCATAGATGTGAAATTTCTATTCGATCGGTTCGCAGCAAAAGATGGGTTCAACCAACACATGGAGGATTTCACATTTTCATCCTAAGACGATATGGGAGCATAAGAGACCGATGGTGTATGGGTTCATGATGGCCGGCATTTATTTTTTCCTAGGAGAGACAAAAAGGTCGAGTTTCAAGACCACCAAGCTTATGACTGACTTATTTTTCGGGATTGGAGGTCGAAGAGCATCTATAGTACCGACTGTATTGGTAGATATATTTGTCTCGTGTACAAATTGTCAAAGAGGGGAAAAGTTTCTTTCATGGATCAAATCAGATTTTATACATATGGGCTATGGAACACTTCAAGAGGTGCTCACCCACTCCTAATAGTCTGTCATTGGTTGGATATAACTGGATAGTCACTCATCACAAGAGGACTGATAAGAACGACAGATCGATGAATGCATCTGATTATTTGGGTTTATTAGAGACATTGCTAGACCAGAAGGTCATATGGGTATTAGATTGGACCTGATTGTCTAAATCCAACTCTACGTACAAAGTCGTCAGACTTCATACCTTTGTTAGGGACTCAGGGCACTGCTGCTTACACACTGAAAAATTTCTCAGACAGTTTGGATGTATTCAAGGTCTACCACCCACGCCGGATCTAGCCAGTTTCACCATTAGCTTCGATAAAAGGGTTTACTCGGACCCTATTCCAATGAAGACCCAAATCACTCAGGTTTGGAGCACACTGTCCAATGATGACAACATTATCTATGATCCATAGTCTAAGCACAAGGGTTTGGTGACCTCTCAAGTACGAAGATTGGTTTCAGAGTCGCAAAGAGAATAGACCGCAAGTAGCACAATCCAAGGAGGTAAGGAAGTTAATGGCTATCATCGAGGGCGAAGGATAAGGAAAACTTGCAATTGAGGTAATCAGTGGAACGGAGCAAGGAGATGGCAGAACGAAACAAAGAGTTGTATGAAGATGCTAGAGAGAAGAACAGGAGCTAAAGAGAAAATGCAGTGAATTGTACGATCAAGCAGAACGCATGAAGAACCCGATACTTTAGAGAATCAAAAGATGCTATGATAGATAGGTTGAAGAGGTTTAATGATCTTGTACAAAGTCGTCTTCGAGAGATGATGTAGACAATGTATTTAAACTTTGACTTTATCAATGAAAGTGTTTGTTTCAAGACGTTATGTTCAAAAACACAGGTTTGGTATACAGGCCCTACTTCGAGGGTGTTGCATCATGCTAGGCCTACCCTTGGCATAATAAGGGCTCCCTCCTAGGACATGCATTCGAATTATTTATACACTTGCTGACTTTAATCTTTTTCTTTTTCTTTTGAAGTAATAAAATTGACAGTGCTAATAATGAAATGACGGCTGAATCATGTTCCTCTCCAATATGAATTTCAGGTACGTTAAACCATAGTTTCATTTCAAAGAAGCCCCATTGTAACCAGGTCTCGAAATCAAGCCTTGAAGCGTGCAAACAAGAGTTCAAATCAGGAAGTGTCTGAAAGAACAACTCAGGCCATGCCAGTGGATTTTTCTGTATTAGGAGCTCAGCTGAGCGAGGTGTTGGGCAAGTTCAATGATTTAAGTGCAGAAATGACATCACAGAGGCGTATCATTGACCAACTTGTTACGAACAACAATGGTAGTGCCCCGACCAATCCTGTGCCGGTAGTTGACCACCCTCTTGAACAAGTCAATCAATTGCCTCTCACGTCCAATGTGCAAACTGTTTCACTCCCGCCTTTGACCAACCCAATTGAAGGACTCTCTACCCACTTCAACCATGACCTTCTACATATGCGTCAGAACTTTGCACAGACAAACCTGTCCAATTATCCCATTCGTCAATCCCATCCACAGATAAATCCAAACATCCTACTCAATCCTGAAGTACCTGATCATCACGCTGCAGAACTTTTTGTTTGGGACGTCGCTTCTCAGGGAAGACCGGTTATAGATGAAATTGCTACACCTGTAGACAAGGATTTGCTTAAGAGGTTGGATCGGTTTGAGGAGTTCATGAACAAAAATCAAGAACTACACAAATATGGCGGATTGGATTATGATGATCTTTACCTCTTCCCTGACGTCCAGTTGCCATTGGGTTTCAAGGTTCCCAAGTTTACTAAATACGATGAAACTGGTAATCTTAAAACTCATCTCAAGATGTTCGCTAACAAACTCGGCAAGCCAGTTGATGACGAAAACTTGCCCATGCATTTATTTCTTGAGAGCCTAGAAAGAGATGCGTTAGACTGGTATTCTAATCTGAAACCTCAAGAGATAAAGATCTGGTTGGACTTGTCAACAGTTTTTGTGAAGCAATATGAGTTTAAATGCGAGTTGGCACAAACGCGAATTACCCTGGAGAGCACTAAGAGGAAACCTTCAGAAGATTATAAGACCTATGCTAAACATTGGAGAAAGCTGACTGCTAAGGTGGAACCTCTCATGAACGAAGAGGAGATTGTTCGTACCTTTATTAAGGCACATGATTCGCCGTATTTTGAAAAAATTTTTAGCATGACTGGGAGCTCATTTGCTACCATCATTAACAAATTGGAAGAGTATGATGAATTTGTCAAGGTAGACAAGATAGTTAGTGTAACGGCTCTGAAACTGCAGTTGGAGGCTTTACAAAACCAAAATCAGAATAATAATAGGAAGAAGACCCCGTTCAAGAAGAAAGAGGGGGAAACTGCTTTTGTTTGGGATCAAGACTCATCCTTTAGACCCAAAATCCAGAATCGTCCCTCATATGCTACTTTTTACCCACGGCCTGTAAATCCTCATCTAATTTGCCACACTAATATACTATCTCATTATCATCAATCTGGTTATCCAAACTTCCACCTCTATTCCCAACACCTTGGCCAACCTTTTAAAATTACCCTCGTCCCCACTATAATTCGAGACCGCCTACAACAAAACAACATCCACATCACCCAAAACCTATTTCAAGCCAACAGAGACCAGGTCTAAAGGCTACCTCGAACTTACACCAATTTGGGCCGTCCCATTGACCAATTGTATGAGCAACTGAAAGCTGTTGGCAAAATTGGAGTGATTCCAGCAAAGGTTTACAACAAGGGTTTGCCTGCAGGGTACAATTCTCAAGCTATTTGTGCATATCCATTCAAGGAGTTCGGGATATTTCACAGCTAATTGTTGGGCTTAAAGAATCAAATTTAAGACATGATTGAATCTGGAGAGATTGTTCCTTAGAAGGCGAGAAGAGCAGGGACCAAATGTAAACAAGAATCCTTCTCCTAGAATACGAAAATACTATAGGCAGCAATCACTACTGATGATGAATTTGATGATCTTGCATCATACATTGTGGATGAGTATGAGATTGAGAATATAATGGAAACTAATTTGATCAAGATAAGAGAGAGTCGAATGCTAAAGATTTAGTGGTGAAGAACGGGAATACTGTCTTAAAAGACGAATTGAAACAATTAGTTTTCGAAAAAGATGAGCCTTTCGTGTTAGAAGGATATTTCGACCCTTTCATTTTGGACTTGTTGCCTTTTGAGTTGGATGCACCAGATTCTGTTGTACTTGAATTTCCTAAACAGATACTTGTGAACAGTTTACAAGAAGTGCCCTGGAATTATGAGGAGCCTGCGTTGTTGATTGGAGATAAGAAATTGTTGAAGAAAGAAGTAGGCACTGTCACCAGGTCTGGGAGAGTTCTAAGAGATCATGAGAAGAATGTTTCACTCAAAGCCCAAGGTAATTCTGTACCACCCAAACAACTCGTGTCTGAAAAAGATGTTTTGAATTTCTTGAGATTGATTAAGAGAAGTGAACATAAGATAGTAGAACAGTTGGACAAGACACTTATTTATGTTTCTTTTCTGAAATTGCTTATGACTTCCAAGCTGCATCGAGAAGCTTTGCTCAAAGTACTTAAAGAGGCTCAAATCCCTAAGGATGTCCTGGTCGACAAATTCTCTGATATGGTGGGTAACATTTTGACTTCCAACTGTATTATTTTTCGAATGATGATTTGATCGTCGAGGGGATTGGACACAACAAGGCACTGTATATATCAGTACATTGTAATGAAAAATTGCTGCCGAGAATTTTGGTGGACAATAGATTAGTTTTAAACATTTGCTCATGGGGCACTCTTGTCAAATTAGGGTTATCTGATAATAAACTTCGTCTATCTACTGTCGTGGTAAGAGGTTTTGACGGAACAAGTAGGGAGCCAATGGGAGAAATTTTAGTTTTAGAGGTGGGACCAGCCCAATTTCAAATTCCTTGTCAAATTATGGATTTCTCCGGTGCCTATAATGTGCTGTTAGGAAGGCCGTTGATACATACCTCCAATTTGGTGCCTTCTTCGCTGCATCAAGTATTGAAATTTGTTATGAACAATCAGTTAATCACTGTATTTGCTGAAGATAATTGTACAATGATGATCAATGCCAACTCAAAAGGGAAGGACAGTGAAAAAATCTCAGTTTCTACTCACCTGGTTGAAGATGTTGTCTATACAGGATGAATTTCTAAAAATGAATCATTTGTGCTGGAAGCTAGTATCATGATGGCTAAAGAGATGATCCGAGGGGGATATGAGATAGGAAAGGGTCTTGGGCAAAATTTGCAAGGACTGTTGGAGCCAACAGTGCTCCCAACGCAAAAGGACACATTTGGACTAGGTTTTCTTCTAATTGCAAGGGATTGAAAGGAGATGAGAGCTTGAAAGATTGCCGAAAAAGAAGGAAGGCTGATTTGGTTGCACATTCTGCCACTATACTGTTCTTTCACTCGCTCATCAAGGGTAATGATATCTGGTTTGGATGACAAGGATTCTGCTGATGAAGTTCTGTTAGATATGTCTCAGTTATTCGTAGGGGTCATTTGTGATGCTGAGCCATTTGGATCTTCTGAGTTCCCGAAAATTCTTAAAGATGACATTCAGAATTGGACTGTTAGTTATCTTTCCTCTCGAAGGGAATTTCAAAAAATTTAGAGAAGTGTCTTTCACTCGAATGTATGTTTAGATAGGGTCTCTTGTAGGGTCTTTTGTTGGGTATTTATGTTACTTTTGGGTCTTGTCACTTTGTTTTGTTAACGTTTTGTGTTAAAGTGTTTTTCATCATAGGCATAGGGCCTTGGAATTAGTATGTTTTGAGTATTAATGTGATCTTTTAATTTGTCAGTTATTTTAAATTCATTGAAATAAAGATTTCCCTTATCGGTTTTCAATTATTTCTAGTTTTTTATCGTATGTGTTTGTTTTCTCTTTTTCTCAAATGGCCATCAATAAAATCATTTGACCTTTTGGATGTCACTACTCTAGAAGTCGATGATTGCAATCTCGATATCTCTCAAGAATTTGAAATCATGTAATTTGGCACTTAAAACAAGAGTGATACCGAAGAAGAATATGAGTCTTTGTCAAAAATTCTCGAACAACATGAAAGAGAAACCTAAACCGAACTTAGAAGAAACAGAAGTTATTAACATTGGTACTAAAATGGAGGTCAAAGAAATCAAGGTCAGCATGCATTTGAATAAGAAACAAAAGCAAGAAATGGTGAAATTTTTTACTACATTTCAAGGATGTCTTTGCCTGGTCTTATGATGATGTGGCTGGAATTTTCACAGGACATAGTAGGTTCACCGATTGCCAACTGATCCGAATATCCCACCTGTGAAGCAAAAACCTCGCAAGTTTAAATCGGATATGAGTCTTAAAATTAAGGAACAAATTAGTAAAACAGCTCAATGTCGAGATTATCATGGTATCTCATTATCCCGTGTGGCTATCAAATCCAGTACCCTGTCCCAAAGAAAAACGGAGAGGTGCGAGTTTGCAGTTGATTATAGAGACCTTAACAAAGCGAGTCCAAAAGATAATTTTCCATTGCCAAACATTCATATTCTTTTGGATAATACCATAGGATATGAGATCGTATTCTTTGGAGATTATTTCTCAAGGTATCATCAGATTCTAACGGTGGAAGAGGATAGAGAAAAGACTGTTTTTGTCATTCTGTGGAGAACCTTTTGCTATAGAGTGATACCTTTTGGATTAAAAAACGTTGGAGCTACCTACCAAAGAATGATGACTACATTGTTTCATAATATGATCCAGAAAGAGATGGAGGTTTACGTGGATGACATCATAATCAAATCTAGAAAGGTGGAGGATCATTTGGTTGATTTGAGAAAATTGTTTGAAAGATTGAGAAAATATAATTTGAAATTGAACCCTGCCAAGTGTGCTTTTGGAGCCTCGGCCGGAAGTTGTTGGGTTTCATCGTTAGTAAGAAAGGCATAGAGGTAGACCCTGCCAAGATTAGGGCAATTTGCGATATGTCGATTCCAAAAACTCAAAAAGATATGAAGAATTTTTTGAGAAAAATCAATTTTATCGGCAGGTTTATCGTTCAATTGACCTCTACTTACGAGCCTTTGTTTAAGTTGTTGAGAAAAAATGTACCAATGGAATAGAACGATCATTGCCAGTATGCTTTTGATAAGATCAAGGTCTACTTGCTAAATCCTTCGGTTTTAGTGCCGCCTCAGCCTGGAAGACCTGTGATTATGTATCTATCTGTACTTGATGAAGCCGTTGGATGTGTTTCAGGCCAGCATGATGATTCAGGAAAAAAGGAGCAGGCAATTTATTATTTAAGCAAGAAGTTTACGGCTTATGAGATGAATTATTCATTCTTGAAAATGTTGTGTCGTGCACCAGCTTTGGCTATCCAAAAATTTCGACATTATCTTCTTGATCACACTACATACCTCATTTCCTGCTCTGATCCTTTAAGATATTTGTTGAAAAATTCGATATCCACTGGATGCATGGCCAAATGGCAAATGATCCTTTCGGAGTTCGATATTGTGTTTACCACACAAAAGGCAATAAAAGGACAGGCCATAGCAGATCACTTGGCAGAAAATTTGATAGATGATGATTATCAACCACTCAACACTTATTTACCAGACGAAGAGATCCTATTCATTGGGGCCGTTGAAGACATGAATGAGCAATACACAGAGTGGAGATTATTCTTTGATGGCGCTTCAAATTCTTTCGGGGCCGGGATTGGGGCCGTTTTGGTATCACCGGAAGGGAAGCATTATTCTGCAACTGCCAAATTATGTTTTTCTTGAACCAATAACATGGTCGAGTATAAAGCTTGTATATTAGGTTTAAAGATGGCTTTGGAGATGGAGATTAAAGATTTTAGTATTCAGTGATTTTGATTTGCTGGTGCATCAGACGCTTAAACATTGGACGACTCGCGATTCTAAAATCATTTTGTATCATTGTAACCTACTTAATTTAGCTGCCAAGTTCAGGAATCTGGAGTTTCGGTATATTCCACGAACTCGTAATGTCTTTGCGGACGCTCTGGCCATAGTATCTTCCATGATTAAACACCCTGATGAGTTAATAATTGAGCCTATCCAAATTCGACTTCAGGAGGAGCCGGCCCACTGTTTGCGCATCGAGCTAGAATCTGATGGTCTTCCCTGGTTTCATGATTTGAAGGAATATCTAAGGAACAGATTTTATCCCCTAGGTGCTAGTATAGTGTCTAAGAATTTTCTCTGAAGAATGTCTACGAGATTTTTTCTAAATAGGAGAAGTTCTATACAAAAGGACAAGTGATTTGGATCTCCTAAGATGTGTCGATGAGAAAGAAGCAGAGTATTTGATGAAGGAGGTACATAGTGGTGTATGCGGACCGCATATGAATGGACACTTGCTGGCCAAGAAGATCATGAGAATAGGATATTTTTGGCTCACCATGGAGCATGACTGTGTTGTATTCGTCAGAAAGTGCATTAAATGTCAAGTACATGGTGATGTAATATATGCCCCTCCTTCAAAACTTCACAGTATGACTGCTCCTTGGCCGTGCTCAATGTGGGGAATAGGATGTGATTGGAGTCATCGATCCTCCAGCTTCAAATGGACATAAATTCATCCTAGTGGCAATTGAGTACTTCATCAAATAGGTAGAAGCAGAATCTTACAAGCAAGTAACCAAAAAGGTGGTAGCAAATTTTTTTAAGAACCATATCATTTGTCGTTTTGGTGTGCCCGAAATTTTGATTACTGACAATGTAAAAAATCTCAATAACGACATGATAGATGGATTGTGTGGTCTATTCAAGATCAATCATAGAAACTCCGCTATCTACAGGCCTCAAGCTAATGGTGCCGTCGAAGCTGCTATTAAGAATATGAAGAAAATTATTCGAAAGATGATTTATACTTATCGAGATTGGCTTGAGAAGTTGCCCTTTGCACTTTTGGCCTATAGAACAACAATTAGAAGTTCAATTGGGGCAACCACTTATTCTCTTATGTATGGAATGGAGGCAGTTTTACCTACAAAGGTAGAATTCCTTCTTTACACATTCTTATGAAAGCCCAATTAGAAGAGGTCGAGTGGTTAAGGGAACGTCACGAACAGTTGGCATTCATTGATGAGAAGAGGTTAAATGCTGTTTGTCATGGACAATGTTACCAATGATAAATGGCTTGTGCTTATAATAAGAAAGTCAGGTCGCGTTCATTTGAGGTGGGGGATAAAGTCTTGAAACAGATCCTTTCAAATCAAGAAGAAGTTTGCTCCAAATTAGCAAGGTCCATTTATTGTGAAAAAGGTACTATTAGGAGGAGGCCTTATTCTAACAGAAATGGATGGTAAAGATTTTTCCCAAATCATCAATTCAGACATGGTGAAAAAGTTTTATATTTGATTAGTAAGTTTTCTTTTAAAATTATTACAAAAAAAGATGGGTTAAAGGCGGGCCTTCTTTCTTTTCCCTCGAACATTTTCTTCTCCTAGTTTTTCCCTTTTGAGCCTTTAGAATCTAAAAGTTTCATTTCATAACCCACTTGATGGTTGTCCCCCACATTGAGGCAAAAATTTATTTATTTTTTTCTTATAGACTGTTGGTTAAAAAATATAAAAAAAAGGAAGAAGAAGAAGAAAAGAAAATCCAATGAGAAAGCAATAAACTGGGGCAAATTCAATTAAAAAAAGAAAAGAAAAGAAAGAAATGAAAGGAAATCCCAAAAAAAAAAAGCAAGAAATGAAAGTTAGGATAAGGCATTTTAAAATGCGTCCTCAAGATGATCAGCCCTTTCACAAATTCTGCTTTCTAGCTTTAATCTTTCGAGCACCTTACCTGATCCTGTTAAAAAAGTCGAGAATGTTACCGGCCTCTGTCTTTATTTGGTGATAATTTTCAGATGAAAATTTGCAAATTAATATGGCATATGATGTTAATATATCTATCCCTAACCAATCAAGGGAAGATTGTCCTACTGATGCCAAATGATTTAGTGCAATCTG
Source organism: Mitragyna speciosa (assembly GCA_024721245.1). NCBI lineage: Eukaryota > Viridiplantae > Streptophyta > Magnoliopsida > Gentianales > Rubiaceae > Mitragyna > Mitragyna speciosa. The sequence goes on from CM045571.1 coordinate 11,976,233, forward strand.
ATCTGATGAAAAGGGAATGAGTGTTCAAGACTTGAATGATTGTTGCTTCTTTGTAAAGGCGAAAACCCGAAAGGGCACAAAAAAAAAAAAAAAAAAAAAAAAGAGAAAAAAGAAAAAGATGTAGAAAAAAAAAGAAGAGAAAATGGGCAGGGGAAAACCTTAGTGAAAACCCGAAAGGGTGTTAAGGTGGGAATTTTGTGCACATAAACAAAGCCGGATAAAGGAGGAGTGACAAAGCTGAAAGAGCTGGTGACTATGTTCGCTTGGGTCTTTCTCTTCATGGTTGTTCTTCTTTTGGCAATATTGAGCTTCTGATCGATGACATCCAAAAGGGTCAAGTGCGATATTCTTGGTCAAAAGCCCGACTTCAACATTGTATATAAGTCGTTTGGTTACTTTTGAAATTCTCAATTTATTTTTAACAAAAGTTATTTTACACTTATTTTCATGCTGTGTTGTTTTCAATTTTATAAGCTTTGGTTTCAATTACATATAACATGACGTTTGCATTAAAAAAAAAAGATGATGGAATTAAATAAAGTTGTTTTTGCATTGTTCCCTTCTTTTAGATTTGTGTTAAAGGACCATCCCCGTAATTTATCATGAAGAATCATAGCAGATGATAATGTTTATGAGGCATAATAAGAGGTCAATTAAAAGATATTGATGAATGGTAAAATTAGGGATAGCTCGCAAGAGTGGACTACGGATTGGATTTTGACTCCCAGAACTCATGTATATACGTTTCTCAAGGCCTAATAGGCCTCACGGTGGCAGCACGTTATCTAATCATGCTTCACTTCCCTTCTACAGGTAAAGTTGCGTGTTCATTATTGACACTTTGTCGAAAAGGGTCAAGCTAGGGCAAAAATTCGAATGAAAAAAATTATTATTTAATTTTGATTTACACTGGGGCAAATTTTAGAAGGATTAATTTCAAATGAGTTTTGATACTTTGAACAAGGCCAAAGTTTGAAAGGGATGATTTCAAATTGATTTGAGTTTCATATACTGATGCATTCAACGAAAGAGCAGACGGTCCAAAACTCTTGAAAACCAAGTATGCAACCCGATCTTCTTGACCCTTTCGTAACTTGTCGAATACCTCAAGAACAACTCGGATTGTTTTGCCTCAAATTCAACCAGATTTGTTGAACTTCCCCCTTTAAGAAATGGTCCTAGACCCCTAACCAACAATGTGGTGTAGACACTTAGTCGACAATCTTATTGGACAGATTCAAACCCTTAAAGAAGAACTCTAAGCGGGATTCTTGAATACTTAACAAGAACTTGTCAAAGATGCAAGAGTAGTTCTTTTCACCTAAAGAACTAAGGGAAAAACTCAATTTGCTCTCAAGCATAATTGAAGAAAATGTAATATGATTAATTTTGAATTTTTCAATGTTGTTCACAAGAAAATCCTTATATAGGGCATAACTTAAACATGAAATAAGAAAGTACTAGTCACTAGTTGTAATCTAACACAAACGACTAAAGATTAAAACCTAAAAATGTGTAAAATAACTAAAGACAGATTTTTTGTTTGTACCCGCGACGGTACCCACGGTGCAGGTACGGGTGCGGATTCGATGCGTTTCGAATTCCCTCAAGGTCGAACCTTTTGATCGTACCAGTGGCACCTACCCGTGACGCGGGTTGGGGGCGCGGGTTCGATCAGAGGCTTTCGCTCTTCACGCTCCCACTTTTGATGGTAGCCGCGGAGGTACCTGCTGCACTAGTTGGAGGCACAGGTTCGATCAGAGACTTTTCATAGGTTCTATCTTCCTCCAAATAGCTTTATTCTCATGTAACTCTAAGATCAAACCTTGCAAAGCTTGCTTTAGTCTCTTAACCCTCAACCTAGTCATTGGACCTCCCATATCTTGGAAGGGACTCTTGGCAACACCTCCATGATCACGACCATTTATGTCCTCATCATATACTGGGGCAAATTTTTTAATGAAAAATTTGGATTTCAAAGTGTTCTTGATGCTTTATGCCTTAGACAGAATTTTAGAAAGACTGATTTACACTAGGGCAATTTTTCGGAAGGATTAATTTCAAAAGGGACTTTGATGCCTTATAACATGCCATATTTTGATTGGACTGATTTCAACTTAGTTTGACTATCGAGGTAAATTTTGTAAGGATTGATTTTTGACAACGATTGAACACTGAGAGAAAGTGGGGATTCATACTGGATGCAAGTGTTGACTTGCTTTGTAGATTGCTTTCAACATTTTTATCTTTTCCACGAATTTGTCAAGCAAACTAGACATTTTCATATTACTTTGTAAATTGCTTTCAACATTTTGATCTTTTTCACGAATTTGTCCAGCAAACTGGACGTTTTCACATTGCTTTGTGGGTTGCCTTTCAACGGAAAAAAAAAAAAAAACTTTTTCATGCATGTCCAACAAATTGGATCTTTATGTTTATTTTTTCAAATTTGGCAAACCAAACTTTGCATTGCATTTTACCCCAACAAACTGGGTGTATATCTAGCAAATTGGACCTTCACATTTATTTTTTCAAATTTGGCAAACCAAACTTTGCATTGCATCTCACTCCAACAAACTGAGTGCATGTCCAGTAAATTGGACCTTCACGTTTATTTTTCAAGTTTGGCAAACCAAACTTTGCATTGCATTTCATCCTAGCAAACTGGGTGCATGTCTAGCAAACTGGACCTTCACATTTATTTTTCAAGTTTGGGAAACCAAACTTTGCATTATATTTCACCCCAACAAACAGGGTGCATGTCCAGCAAATTGGACCTTCACGTTTATTTTTCAAGTTTGGCAAACCAAACTTTACATTGCATCTCACCCCAGCAAACTGGGTGCATGTCTAGCAAACTGGACCTTCATGTTTAATTTTCTTGTACTTACCCCATCAAATTGGGTACATGTTCAACAAATTGGACCTTCAGTTTAATATCTTACATTCACCCCAGCAAACTGGCGTTGCATTTGTCTAGCAAACTAGATGTTTTCATATTTAATTTCTTTGTATTTCATCAATCCTAGCAAACTAAGGTCACACATCTCTCTAGCAAATTGGACGTTTCATATTTTTATTTTTATTTTATTTTTATTTTTTCAAGTCGAGCAGCCCAAACTTTTTTAACTTTCATCATTAGAAATACGTTTGGCCTGATTTCTTTCACCAGGATATGTAGGCAGCTTCTGGAGAGTTCGGTCATATGTTTTACATATTCACTTGTTTGTCTTTTATTTAGATGTTTGCCTCAATCTGCACTTGCATTTATTTTCACATTGAGGTGAGTCAAATTTTGGTATTGTCTATGTCTTTGTCTGAAATTTCTGCGAGATTCCCAATAAAGAGGGGCAAACTGTAGATACCAAAATTTAACACACCATTTAGTTTCAAACATTGGGGGGTATGTTTACATTTTTTGGGCCAAATTTTAATTTTTCAATAATTTTGGAGAAAAATAGTAAGTTTTATTTGTAAATATTTTTTTATTAGCTTTGGGGGTTTTAAATTCATATTTTTACTTTCATGCAAATTTGTTAATTTTTTATGATTTTTTCGAATTTAATTGGTATTCTTTTTATATTTTTACCAGCACAAGGGTAAAATAGTAATTTCACCTTGCGAACACCATTTTAGCTCATTTTAGGTCCCAATTTTATTTTTCTAATTCTTTAAGCATGTTTCTAAATTTTTTGACTTTTTTCGGAAACGATTGCTATTTTTCTGTAAATACTACATTTAAGGGCAAAATTGTCATTTTACAGTTTAAATTTATTTTGTCAATTTTTGAGTCATAAATGCATTTCCTAGGGTTTTAAGTTCATTTTTAATTTTTGATAATTTTTCGAGATCAATAGCTATTTTTCTATGAATTTTCATTGTTCAGGGGCAAAATCATTATTTTACAGTTTAAATTCATTTTTTGTCAATTTTTTGAGTCTTAAATTCATTTCCTAAGGTTTTAAACTTATTTGTAATTTTTGGTAATTTTTTGAGATCAATAGCTATTTTTCTGTGAATTTTTATTGTTCAGGGGTAAAATCATCAATTTACAGTTTAATTCATTTTTTTTGTCAAGTTTTGAGTCATAAATGCATTTTTTAGGGTTTTAAGCTTATTTTTAATTTTTGGTAGTTTTTCGAGATCAATAGCTATTTTTTTGTGAATTTTTATTGTCTAAGAGCAAAATCATCATTTTACAGTTTAAATTCATTTGTCATCAATTTTTGAGTCATAAGTGCATTTTCTGGGGTTTTAAGCTTATTTTTAATTTTTGGTATTTTTTTAGGCCAATAACTATTTTTTTTGTATTTTTGTTGTTCGGGGCCAAAATCGTCATTTCACACCCCGAGCGCGCTTTTTATCAGCTTTAAGCTCTAACTTTTATTTTGAAATCTATTTTGAATTTTTTAAAAAATTTTGAAAATTATTGTCATTTCTTTGTATTAAATTTTTAATTTTTTGGGTTAAAAATATTTTTTAAAAATAAAATTAAAATTTTTTATTACTAGTGGCGTTTTTGTTATTTTGTAGTATTCTTGGTGACCAAGACAGCTAGCCCTATAATACCCCCTTTAATCAGAAAAAAGTGAGAAAAATAAAAAACTCTAAAAACACACTCACTTTTTATTCCTAAAGATCAAAACACATAGTTTGCACCAAAAAACACACACTTGAAGCCGCTAGTTACTGTTCATCATCATTAACTGTTCATCATCATCAGGATAAAAAGCATTTATACCGGATTTTCGAGGAGGTATCTCTATTTCTCGATAATTTCTTTTTATGTGTTCCAATATGCTCCTATGTGACTTTTATGCATTTTCCTTATGTTTTTCATTTTTACACTTTTTTACGTAGTTATTTGCTTCACATTATTTAGTTTCGAATTTTATTATTAAATGTCCCTTATTTTACAATATTTTTATATTTAGTTAGCCGATGTAATAGCTAGACAATATTTCTCACATTTTTAGCAAAAATTTTGTATTTATATAGCAAGTATAATAGATAGGTCGTTTTTATTTTTTTCCCCTTCAAAATTGTATCTAATCTCCCCAGTGTAATAGTTAGGGTTTATATGCTTTTGCGTGCTTATGTTCTTGCATGTTTTACCGCTTTCTTTAGGATTTGTATCTAGATATCATGCTTACGTGCTATGTGCTCCTATGTGTCCTTATATATGCCTTTATATGTTTATTTGTTTTCAATTTTTGTTTTATTATTTTGATTTATGCTTTATGAGTTCTTATTATTTCGTCACCACACTAGTCCAACGCTAGTTGTGACTTTTCTCGTTTTTCCCACTGGTCCAATGCTAGTGGAAATCCCTAGAAATGGCTAGTCCAACGCTAGACCCTTAGGGCATTCTAGTGCTAGGTGCATTCGTGTGCATTTTACATCATTTCATACACTATCCTCTTTTTAGTCTTTTCATCATTTTGCATGATTTTTTATATATGTAAATAATCATCACTATTATCTATTTTTAAATATCTGACAGAGCATGACATTCAGGTTGCATTTTCATTTAGAAGTTAGGTCATTTGTGTGCTTCGACTAGAAATAGTCCCCTACTTACGTGGAAAGCAGTGGCGTACATGCCGTTCCTCCCTTCGTGAGTAGGAACATTCAGTCGAGTTATTAGTCTCCCGTACCCGTTATGTTGCATACCCACTTTCGTGGACACTTATCTATACTATTTTCCTTTTTCCTTTTTGCATTTTATTTTGCATATACACTGGTGACCCTTTGAAGTCTCGACTCAGGTTTCGCAATTAATGCAATAATCTCGACCAAGGCTCCATAGAACATTTCGACCCTCTCGATACTCACATTTAGATTTAGGATTTGCATTCATATAGACACATCCAAACGCGATAGAACTTAGGGTTAATTTAGAAAATTTTGATTAAACCTCGCAACTAGTCTTGGTTAGGTAGAAAGGGTGCCTTAGGCGCAAGCCTTTGCCTTTCCCTTCTTCAAATGTGACTCCCGAACCTTTTTTTCTCGTTTTTTCGTAGATCGGAGTCGGAAAAGGGTTTTAAATGACTTTTCTAAAGTTTTACTTTTGTTTTGTTAAATGATTTTTTCGGGTGACCTGGTACCCTCTAACTCAGTACCAAGTGACAACTCCAATTTTTTAAATAAAAAAAAACCCTTTTTCAAAAATCTGTTGGCCAAAACTGTCGCACTTTTAGTTCAGACCTTGTTTTCTTTTAAAATACCATTTTTCTTAAAATACGTTTTTTTCACTAAAATTCGATTTTTATCACATACGCACTTCTTTTCCAAAACTCTAGCTTTTCGAAATGGGTCACCGGACCGGATTGCCTTTTTCGGGTGCGACAGTCAATGACCCCACTAGTACCTCACCCTTACTGATTTTTAGGGCACGACACCCTCCCATTAATTTTAAAGGATGGGTTGGTTCAATTAGGTTATGGGTTTTGGTGGGTTAGGTTAAGAAAGCCCAACTTATTTATTGGATGGGTTGGGTTTTTTTATTTGGATACCCATTACCCAACTTATATTTTAAAGAAAAATCAAAACAATTGAACGTTTCTTCCTCAGTTCCTCTACAGCCATTTTGTTATTTAATATGCAAAAACATAGCCGACTTGCTGCCATTATGACCTTGTCCTTGCCATTTTTTCTGCATAATCACAACCACTGTCGTGTTTCTCCCATATTCTCTGCATTGTCAGCGCTCCTATAGCTAATTATCTCTTCTACAATTAGAATCATGTGGATGCTTAATAAGGGTAACTTTCTAAGTTAATGGAATTATTTTGGAAATATTTTAAATTATGGAAGTGGATCAAATCTTGGTTGAAAATTGTCACATGATGAAGTAATTGTTCTTATTATATGATTCATCATTTATATATTTTTTTATTTTCTATGGCAGGATATATTAGTTGCTTGTGATCTTGATGATGATGTCGATGATTGTAGTCATGGGAGTAACACGGAAACACATAAGAGATCCTTTTTAGTAGTTTGGCCTCATTTTCATAAGTTAGAACCTAATGAGAATGGTAAACGGAAAGCTATGTGCAAAACATATGGTAAAAAGTACTTAGCAGGTAATGTGAGTGGCGCTTTGAATTTATTTCGTCATTTGGCAAGTCATGCTCATAATAATGAGCAGCTTGTTGGATTAGCTATTGTTGATCATGAGATGAATTGTGATAAAGTGGCCACTGCAATTGTTAAACATGACTACCCCTTCCAATTTGTGGAACACATTAGAATTAGAGAGTTGCATTTATTTTTGAATCGTTATGTGAAAAGCATTGCACATAATATAGCGAAATTTGATATGCTAAAGATTTATAGGAGAAAAAAAGAAAAGGTCAAAAAAGAGCTTGAGCTAGTATCAGGCCGAATTTGTTTAACATCTGATCTACGGTCTTCTATCACGAGTGATGGGTACATGTCACTTACAGTGCATTTTTTTTACTAGAATTGAAATTTGCAAAAAAGAATAGTTGTGTTTCGTCATGTACCCCCTCCTTATAATGGCCCAAATTTATTTGAGAAGTTGATTTGTTTTTTAAAACAATAGGGAATTGAGAAAAAGGTTTTCACCATCTGATCTGCGCATGCGTACGGAAGACTACCAAGACCTTTGGATTTTAGGCTTACTATTCGTTGAACTCAAGATCCCTTGGATGGATCTTCCAAGAACCCTTGACGTGGAGTAGGTTGCTCGAACTTTTCCCCTTGAAGATGCCCTCGATCCTAGGAAAACCAAGATGAACTGAATTGAGTGTGTTCAATCGTTCAACCTAATTCTCTAAAGAACTTGAACAAAACCGAAAGGAAACTCTAAGTGAGATGGATGGTCGTTACAAGCAGAGCTTGATAAGATCTATGGCGGTTCTCAATCAGTAAAGAACCAAGAAAATTTTAAAGAGAATTCACTAAAAAATATCATAAATGTTTTGTCCAAATATTGTTCACAAGAAACCCTTATATAGGGTGTAACATCGACATGAAACAAGAAAGTACTTTACCCTAGTTGTAATCTAATACTCGACTGCTAAAGATTACAACTCAACAAATTACATAAAATAACTAAAATGGACTTTCTGATTGTACCTACAGCGGAATTCACGGCGCGGGTACAGGCGCGGCTTCATCTCGCTTCGTCATTCTTCAATGCCGGACATTCTGATCGTACCCGCGGCACCTATCCACGGAGCGGGTACGGGGCCTGGGTTCGATCAGAAAGTTTGGCACTTTAAACACTTCACGAACGAACCTTCTGATGGTACCCGCGGTACCTATCCGCGGCGCGGGTTCGGTCAAATGGTTTCACACTTCATTCCCACGCTCGAATCATCCTTTACTCCTTGGTCAGCCCATAAGCAATGCACAATACGTGACAAATGATCCATGTTGGTCGCCTTGCATACTTCATCTAACGTGTCCACAATAAGACCATGTAAAGCATTCTTCATTTTTCTAACTCTTGATCTAGTCATAGGACCATCTAAGCCTTGAAGTACATCCTCAGTCACCTTGGAAGCTTGTTGACCTTGGGACCTATCATTCCCTCCTTTCTCGAAAGGATTTGTTCTCAAATCACCTACATCAAATAAAGACAAGTAAGAAACATTAAAAGTGACACTAACGTTTCCATACTCACTAGGTAAATCCACTTTGTAGGCATTGTCCCCTATTCTTTCAAGGATTTGGAAGGGTCCGTCCCCCCTTGGATGCAATTTAGACTTTATTTGTTGCAGGAATCTTTCCTTCTTCATGTGCACCCAAACCCAATCTCCAGGCTCAAATACGACTTTCACTCGACCCTTGTTTGCTACCTTTGCAAAATGTTCATTCTTTTTCTGCACATTCTCACGCATCTTAACATGAAGATCCCTAACAAATTGAGCTTTCTTTTTACCTTCAAGATCAGCAACCTCATTAATAGGCAAAGGTAAAATATCTAAAAGAGTTAGGGGATTAAAATGATAAACAACTTCAAAAGGTGAGTAAGACGTAGTGAAATGAACAGTTATATTATAAGTAAAATCAATGTGTGGTAAACATTTTCCCCAATTCTTTAAGTTCTTTTGAATCATTGCACGCAATAGTGTAGAGAGGGTTCTATTAACTACTTCAGTTTGACTATCAGTTTGTGAATGTGCAATAGTAGAAAATAATAGTTTACTACCAAGTTTACTCCACAAAGTGCGCCAAAAATGACTCAAGAATTTAATATCTCTATCACTAACAATGCTACGTGGCAAACCATGCAACCTTACAATTTCCTCAAAGAACAAATCAGATACGTAAGTGGCATCATTAGTTTTTGAACATGCAATGAAGTGTGCCATCTTACTAAATCTATCTACCACAACAAACACACTATCTTTACCACTAGAAGACCTTGGTAATTCCAAAACAAAATCTATAGAAATGTCCACCCAAGGTTGCGAAGGAATGGGTAAAGGTGTATACAAACCATTGAGTTGAACTCGAGACTTCGCTTGCTTGCAAGTAATACATTTTGCACAAACAGATTTAACATCAACTCGCATGCTAGGCCAAAAGAAATACTCATGCAACACATGAAAAGTCTTCTTGACACCAAAATATCCCATAAGACCACCCCCATGAGTTTCCCTAACTAACAACTCACGCATCGAACACCTAGGTATGCATAATCTATGACCTTTGAATGAAAATCTATCATGCCTAAAGTAATCAAGATGAGCACGTTTAGAACATAAAGACCAGATTTCAAAAAATCTAAATCATACTCGTATAATTCCTTAATACAATCAAACCCAAGCAATTTAGTTTGAAGAGTGGTAATAAGAGTATACCTTCTTGACAATGCATCAGCTACCACATTTTTTTTACCTTGCTTGTACTTGATTGTATATGGAAAGGACTCGATAAACTCCAACCACTTTGCATGTCTTTTGCTGAGCTTGCCTTGAGTCTTCAAAAACTTCAAACTCTCATGGTCAGAGTGAATCACGAACTCTTTGGGAAGGAGATAGTGCTGCCAGGTTTGAAGAGTTCGCACAAGGGCATAGAGCTCCTTGTCATATGTGGGATAATTTAAGGTTGCACCACTTAGCTTCTCACTAAAGTACGCAATGGGCTTAGAATCCTGCATAAGAGTGGCCCCAATACCTACTCCAGAAGCATCACATTCAACATCGAAAAGTTTGTCAAAATTAGGTAAACACAACAAAGGTGCGTTAGTTAACATGTTTTTTAATAAATGAAACGCCTCTTGGTGTTTACTTTCCCATTTAAAAACTGAATTTTTCTTAACAAGTTCATTAAGAGGTGCAGCAATAGTAGAAAAATTACGCACAAATCTCCTATAAAAACTTGTTAAATCATGGAAAGACCTAACATCATTAGCACTCTTTGCTGTAGGCCAATCACGTATGGCTTGTACCTTAGACTCATCAACATGTATACCCCTGGAGCTAACAATGAATCCAAGAAACACAATACTTTCCATGCAAAATGAACACTTTGCCAAGTTAGCATAAAGATGATGCTCTCGTAATACACACAAACTTGGTGCAAGTGCTCAACATGATTCTCAAGTGACCTACTATAGACTAAAATGTCATCAAAATAAACCACAACAAATTTACCAATGAAAACCCTAAACACATAGTTTATAAGTCTCATGAATGTACTAGGTGCATTAGTTAAACCAAAAGGCATAACTAACCACTCATACAGTCCATACTTGGTCTTAAATGCGGTTTTCTATTCATCACCTACTTTCATTCGAATCTGATAATATCCACTTTTAAGATCAATTTTTAAAAAAATAGTAGACCCATGCAATTCATCAAGCATATCATCTAACCTAGGAATAGGATGACGATACTTTACCGTTATCTTGTTGATGGCTCTACAATCAACACACATGCATCATATTCCATCCTTCTTTGGCATCAAAATGATTCGTACGGCACAAAGTGATATACTTTCACGAACAAATCGTTTCTCCACAAGCTCATCCACTTGCCTTTAAATCTCTTTTGTCTCCTCAGGATTTGCTCTATAAGCTGGGCGATTGGGTATGCTAGTACCAGGTACGAAATCGATTTGGTGCTCAATCCCCCTCAATGGTAGTAATCCATGTGGTATACCTTTAGGAAATACGTCTTCAAAACCCTGTAAAAGAGACACCACAATACTAGGTAAGTTAGGGTTAAGAACATTAAGCTCGCTAGAAGAAAGAAGAACATCTTTATATAAAACAAGTAGAAGTTGTTGCTTAGCCTTCAAAGCTAAAACAATATCACTCTTGGTAGCAACAGCATTCACTTGCTTCTTTCTCCCTTTCTTCTCACTTATAACCCTATTTTGTTTACCATTTACTACGCTTGCATGGGAATCATATCACACCAGACTTCATCCTTGTACTTGTTGATGGAGAATGGTACCCTAACTTGCTTGGTAACCCTCATGTCCCCAACCTCAGCTAGCCAATGCAATTTGTATGGCTTGGGATGACGTTTAGTCTCAAGGCCTAACTTATCTACAAACAAAGTAGAAGCAACATTAGTACAAGATCCACTGTCAATAATCATGCTACATATCTTGTTTTGCACGGTACACCTAGTGTGGAAAATATGGTCTCTTTGTAGATCCACTTCATCCTCCTTAGGTGCAATGCTAAGAGCTCGCCTAGTGACAAGAACTTCTCCTTGATCCCCACCATACAAATTATATTCATCTTCAGATCCTCTCTCCAATGGAGGCATCTTCTCATCATCTTCACTTGAAGCTACACTAGCTACTTCACCATCCTAAAAAATAACCATAGTGAGCTTGTTTGGACAAGAAGCAGCTATGTGCCCGAACCCTTGGCACTTAAAACATTTAATCTCCCTTTGCCTAGGCTTCACAATTTGCTTACCCTTAGGATCTTGCTTCGTAGTTGGTTCGGCCTTAGGCAATGGTGCACGAGTTGGATGACCATGTGATTGTTCAGCATCTCTAAAGCTCTTCCTTGGTTGTTTAACTCTCCAACTAGTATGATTTTGTGTAGTAAAAAATCCCCTAGCACGCCTCCCTTTCAATTGCCTCTCCACCTTGATGGCTATATCCACTAAGTCATGAATATCAAGATAATGTTGAAGCTTGACTCTTTCAGCAATTTTCGAGTTTAATCCAACAATAAACCTCACCATTAGAGCCTCCTCTTCCTCCTTAATGTCAGCTCTTATGATGAGCATCTCCATCTCCTTATAGTACTCATCCATATTCATCGACCCTTGTTTCAAAGTTTGAAGCTTATGATGGAGGTCTCTTATGTAGTAGCTTGGAACAAACATTTTCTTCATGATGTTCTTCATCTCACACCAAGTTCGGATTAGCTCCTCATCATATCTCTTCCTCTCCTTTACTAGTTTGTTCCACCAAATACTTGCATAATCTGTGAACTCAACGGCAGCTAATTACACGTTCTTCTCTTCGGAGTAGTTATGGCAATTGAATATGTGCTCCACTTTACGCTCTCATTTAAGATAAGTCTCGGGGTCTAGCTTACCTTGAAAAGAAGGCATCTTCATCTTGATGCTACCAAGGTTGTTGTCTTGGTTGTTATTTACCCTCCTCCCTCTCCTTAGAACTATTTCTTCATCATTCGACTCCTCTCTTTGCTCCTCATAAATCGGATTCCTAGTGGTGAAAACTCGTGCTTGAGGTGTAGTAGTTCTCCTTTCCAATTCCTCATAAAACTCATCCCGCAATAGACGCATCTTCCTATCCATATCACCAACCAATGCATCCCTAAGCAATTTAAATTCATTTGAAAGCTCTTGAGGTGCATCCCCTTCGTAAGCCATTTGAGTTATAAACCTGCAAAATAAAGGATTAGAACAATGTAAACAAGAATTTGTGGATCACTCCCTTAGTGTTTGCACTCGCTTCCCTCAAACTTGTTGGCTGTTACCCTCCTTGTGCTCACCACTAAGCCTTTTCCCACTCAATGAATTTTCTTGTTGGCCCTGTAGAGAAGAATCAGCTCACTCAATCTTACCAAGGCTTATAGCAACACCAATCTGTGAGAGTAAATGTAGAGGTCAGGAATGAGTATGCTTAGCGTGTTTTATTCAAGAGAGTAACAAAGAATGACCAAGAATTAAGAATAGACACAATATAGACACCCTAATGTGTGGTATAATTGTGTGATATTTCTTGATTTTTAATGTTCTTTAGAAGAAAAATAACCAAACTTGTGTAGAAACAATACTCATACGTGGCGTACGTGGCGTTGTTCTCTGTCTAACGATCTATTTGTTTCAACATGTCTATTCAGTTGCACAAGGACAGTATTTCAGCCAAATATACTTCAGTTTAATTGGTTTAGTTCATGTGCTTGGCTTTTATCACCTTGCACGCCTCTTTCACTTTCCTTTGTATTGCACGACTTGTTTTTGTGCAAGACTTTTTTTTTTTAATTCAAAACCCAGATAACCCACAAAATGCAACAAACAACTAAAATTTCACCGAATGAATAGTGATTTCCGATGAACAGTATTCGCTGTGAATAGTAGACCCTAGGCGTGAACAGTAACGCGACTTTTTTTTTTTTTCAAGAATCTTCAACTCTAGGATGGCAAGTCCAAGAAACCAATTCTTTTTGAAAGATTTTCGCACAAGAATTCCAAGAAAACAACAAAAATAGTCAAGAAACACAAAATACCACACAACTCTAGAATTCTTGATTGAAAAGCAACTAAGAACGACTCTAAATAAACTCCAAAGCACGAATTTAATAAGGAAACAATGAAAACTAAAGTCTGAAATTTTAAGAATGTTAAAGACGGACAGAAACAAAACTCAACGAAGGCAAACACAATGTGAAAAGAAAAAAAGACAGCACGAAACAAACAAAATATTAGGGTTAGGCACGAAACTCTTGCCTTAATATCATGAAACAATAAACAAAGGGATATATCTGTAATTCCAAAGGAACAAACGGATTGATAGAACCTGTAAATCCAAAGAAGTTGGCTCTGATACCAATTGATGTGCGCACGCGTATGGAAGACTACCAAGACCCTTGGATTTTAGGCTTATTACTTGTTGAACTCAAGACCCCTTGGATGGATCTTCCAAGAACCCTTGACGTGGAGTAGGTTGCTCGAACTTTTCCCCTTGAAGATGCCCTCAATCCTAGGAAAACCAAGATGAACCGAATTGAGCGTGTTCAATCGTTCAACCTAATTCTCTAAAGAACTTGAACAAACTGAAAGGAAACTCTAAGCGAGATTGAATGGTCGCCACAAGCAAAGCTTGATAAGACTTATGGTGGTTCTCAATCACCAAAGAACCAAGAAAATTCTAAAGAGAATTCGCTCAAAAATATCATAAATGTTTTGTCCAAATATTGTTCACAAGAAACCCTTATATAGGGCGTAACATCGACATAAAACAAGAAAGTACTTTATCCTAGTTGTAACCTAATACTCGACTACTAAAGATTACAACTCAACAAATTGCATAAAACAACTAAAACAGACTTTTTGATAGTACCCGCGGCGGAATCTGCGGCACGGGTACAGGCGCGGCTTCGTCTCGCTTCGTCATTCTTCAATGCCGGACATTCTGATCGTACCCGTGGCACCTATCCGCGGCACGGGTATGGGACGTGGGTTCGGTCAGAAAGTTTGTCACTTCAAACACTTCACGAACGAGCCTTCTGATGGTACCCGCGACACCTATCCGCGGTGCAGGTTTGTGGTGCGGGTTCGGTCAAAAGGTTTCACACTTCATTCCCACGCTCTAATCATCTTTCACTCCTTGGTCAGCCCATAAGCAATGCACAATACGTGACAAAGGATCCATGTTGGTTGCCTTGCACACTTCATCCAACGTGTCCACAATAAGACCATGTAAAGCATTCTTCATTTTCCTAGCTCTTGATCTAGTCATAGGACCATCCAAGCCTTGAAGTACATCCTCAGTCACCTTGGAAGCTTGCTGACCTTGGGACCTATCACCATCACTCTAGATAATGCAAAATACAATGATAGCGTGATTAGATTGTTGCAAAATTATTTCCTGTTTGATGGTTCATCTTTTTGTGGAAGTGAATTTCTTCACGTTCGTTGTGGTGCACATGTGTTGAATTTAATTGTAAAGACTGGATTGGATGTGATTGATGAAGCAATTTATAAAATTAGGGAAAGTGTAAAGTATGTGAAAGGATTTGAAAGTAGGATCATAAAGTTTGCCCAATTGGTGAAACAACTCTCGTTAGAGACAAATAAAAAATTACGATAGGGTGTGGTAACTAGATGGAATTCTACATATCTAATGCTTGAGAGGGCCTTACTTTTTAAGCATGCATTTTTTGACTTCAAGATATTGATGATGATTACAAGTTGTGTCCTTTGGAAGAGGAATGGCGTAGGGTAGGAAAGATCGTTGAGTTTTTGAAATCCTTTTATGATATGACATTGTTGTTCTCGGGAAGTAAAAACCCCACAGCTAACTTATACTTTCCCAATGTTTGGAAGATTCAATGCCTTTTGAATAAAGAGGCCAACATTCCAGATCTTTTGATTAGTGAAATGGTATCTCATATGAATGTCAAGTTTCAAAAATATTGGGACTACTATAGTACCATCTTATCATTTGCTATCATTTTAGAGCCTCGTTGTAAACTTCAGTTTGTGGAATATTGCTTTTTTGTGCTAGATCCTGACTCAAGAAATGAAAAGGTTCTTCATATCAAACAAAAGTTATTTTGTTTTTGGAGGAGTACTTTAAGGTCAATACTGTTACCACCGCTATATCAACGGAGGGTACTTTTAATGGTGAAGATAGGCAAACTAGAGATCTTATGGATATGAGTAAAATCTATTCATATATTTTTGTATTTTATTTCAATTTAGATGACCATAAATGTTCAATATTTATGATATTTACAGGGTTTTGATTTGTACCAATCTTAAAAAGGGACAAGTGGAAATGAATTTGAGTAGGATTTGTATCTTGAGGAAAGACTAGTAGATCGTAAGCAACAACCAGATTTGAATGTTTTGACTTGTTGGAAGGAGAGTAGAATTAGATATCCTAAGCTTTAACTTATGGCTCGAGATATTTTAAGTATTCCTATTACAACTGTAGCATTTGAGTCTACTTTTAGTCATGGAGGTAGAATCCTTGGAATTGATATTAGTAGATTTATTGTTGAACAAGATGCATCTTCAAATATTGATGCTTAGTAAGCATGTTATGTGAACTCGTCATTACTTTATAACAGTTGTTACTACTGAACAAGATGCACTAGTTAATCAATTTCAACTAATTCCTTTCAATTTTATTGGTTTCTTTCTAGGCCAATGTATAAGGAGCTACCCAAATGGCGAAAGTCTTTTTGATGATAGGGTAGTAACATACCTTTCTGTTCTTTAGCAATCAGTTTTACTTGCAAGATATATAATGTAGTTAATGTTGAATTTTCAGTAATGGCCTGTGCATGGATCATTTATTGTGTTTTAGTTTTTTAAAATGGTAAGTCTTTTGATTCTTGATTTTTCCATGTAGAAGTTTGTCCGTCCTTTGGAACTTGAGCAAATTTTAACATTTGTAATGAATGATGAATCTTTATATTTTCTATTAATAAAAGGAAGGACTAAATGTTTATTTATTCATTCTGTTTTGGATGTTCGCTTTTCTCCATCTTATTTGGTTCTCCATATAATGTGGGATTGGATTATAAGTGGTTAACTTGCCAGGGATTTGGAGAGAAGGATTGTTGAAGCTGAGATGCAATTGATTTTGGCAAAAAATTAAGGATAGCTCAAGAACCAGTTGAAGCAAATGGGTCTACTCCAGGGAAAAAGCTTTGGGCTATTATTGGAATTTATACCGGTTTGGGGAGCCAATTCAAAAGGAATATATTCAGAGGGTCTTGGATGCCAAAAGGTTGGATATGATTTTCTCTTTTTTTTTTCTTTTTAACTCACACACACATATGGTTAGCTACACTTGAAGGCTGTTAAAAATCATTGGATAATATGTTATTTATAGCAGTCCTTGAGGTCCTAATTCTTGCTTCCTGTCTTTTAGCAAGATCCTTTTGTTTTCATAACATAGGTGCTATCAACTGATGTCAAACATTCTAGAATTGTACAGGCTGTTAATTTGCCAGTGTTATAATCTACAAGTTCTTTGTATGCTTGAAATCTTGCAATTTGCTGGACTAGCAATGCAATTGTAGATTGTGTAGTAAAGTAGGAAGAGATGTTACCAAGTATCCTGTTTAAGAAGAACTTTTGTATTTTTTATGTTTTTGGTACATAGGCAATCATCTGCATTGAAGGTTCTTGGTCTTTTCAATTTAAGACTTGCAATGCTTAGACCTTTTTAGTAATCAGAAGAATGTTGTAGTAACCATTCAAATGATTGAATCATTAGAAGTGTGTGTTTGTATTTGTGAAAGTGTTCTAGTGTGTGAAAATATGTTTATATATGGAAAGATGTGTTTATATGTGTGAAAAAAATCATTTTGTAATCATTTTGTGTGTATAAATATGTGTGAAAAAGTATTATGTACCAAAATTTATAAAATAATATGTTGGTTCATATTGGGTTATAGGTTTGAGTAAACCCGATATGACCCAACCCAATATTAACTCAATATATAGTTGGGCAGGTTGGGTATAAAACCCAAAACCAACCCACCCAAAAACTGCCCAACCCACCCAAAAACTGCCCAACCCACCCAATTGCCTCCCACAATTGTTGTCATTCTTTTTTCCTGTCTCTTTCTTTTTTTTTTTTTTATGACAGGAAAACTTATACATAAAAACTTAGTCCCTAGTTCTTAAAGTTTTCTAACCTAGATATCCTACATTACTTATAGACTTTCTCTAATCATCAACTCATAGAATCTAGTAGAAATGGAGATTAACATTAAACCCACAAAATCTAGGCATCATTCTTCCTACTTTACTCAGTATATTTTCTCTAAGTCAAAAAATCCCAATCTCATAATGGTGATTTCTTGAGTAATTAAAAAAGACTTATCTCGACTTAGAAGGGAAAATTGACTAATTGATATCCACCATGATAATGTTTTCTATCCTATTGCCACTAAACCTTAAAAATTAGACCAACTACTATTCTCATAGCAAATCTCCTCCCCACACTTGAATGTCACATTGTCCTTAATATGCAAGAAAGGAAAATAAGTAAAAGGTAATATAAAAATTCAAAAACAAAACTCCCATGACGAATAGTCGTTAGTCCCATACCATATCAAGCAATAGTAAAATCGTAGCTGGAATAATAGAAAGCACTAACAAAAAAAAATATTAATTATAGTACTTAAATAGATCTAATCCTAAAATAACAAACAAAAGAACAATGTGTAAAGACAACTAAAAGGCAAGAACACAAAAAGATAAAGACATAGAAAAACAGAAGTTAGGCATGACAAGGATTAGGGTTTGCTAAAAGAAGAAGGAAAATGGGGAAAGAAAATTGAGAAAGAAGCAATCTGCTTCCCTTTCTTATTTTGGTTTCCCTACCGTAGAAGTGAGAGTTCTTGCAGAAGGGGAACTTGCTATGGAAATATTTTTTTTTTTTACTTGCAGGAATTCCCGCTGATACTGTAACTATCACAGATAGAAAGAACCCTCAGATTGTTATTGTAGCAAGTTCCCGTGGATGAAAATTGTCGCAAGTGCCCTTTCAAGGAGCATTCAGCGACACCCCTAAGTTGTTGTGGAAAGTTGAGCATCTCTATTAGTCTCCTTGACCTATTCTGGCAAATGAGAATGATCATGGAAACCATTCCCAAGGGTCTTTTTGTGACACTTAATTGTGTCAAGGAATGCAAAATTGTTCTAGTTGTTCTCGTGGCAAGTTTCCGTAGAAGGAAATTGTCATGGAAGCCAGTGTCTTTTTAGTTTTCCTTCCTTTCATTTTATACACTCTTTTCCCAATTGCCTAAACACAATCCCAACATCAACAAAACCCAAAAAAACACAAAGAATAAAGACTAAAAATCATAATAACAGTTTGAAAGTTAAGAAAACTCCCTTATCCATGCATTGACCAGCCGTAACCTTGAGCTTTGCCTCTTATTTCCGATTCCTACACATAGACATTAAAAGCAATCACTACATTCTAACAAGTTAAATACAATATAAGCAATAATTAAAAAAATAAAATTATAATACTAAACATAAATTAAATTTTTAGATTGCCTCCCAACTAATGCTTGGTTTATAGTCATCAACTCGGCTTTCACTTTCAAGCTCAAGTTACTCCAGATTTGCCTAAAAGAAAAGTGCCTGCTTTAGGATGTTTTCTGCTTCCACTCATGGGCTTTGGCCTTCACATCTTTCCCTTGTTCTTCAAAGCCTTGGCCAATCCTCTTCTTAGTGGCCTCCTTTGTCAACCCAGGGTCTTCCACAGTGACTTTTGAGGACTCTCACTAACCTTATGTTTCTTGTACAGGGGTTGAGAATCCACGTAGGCTCCAATTTCTACAACCTCTGCATATTTTTCTCAATATATCCCTGTTTTACTTAGCCTAGCAACAAGAGGATCATAGTCACCAATGACTAGACTTTGCTCTTGAGTTAGTCCATTGCAAATATTAATAGCAAAGATATCATCAGTAAAAGAAGGGTTCCTAGCCATCTCATATAAATTAAATTCTACCGCCTTATCCCCTACTTAAAATTTTAATTTGTCATTTTCCACATCTATTACGACATCAATTGTTGCTAAGAAAGGACAACTGAATAAAATAGGCATATTTTCATCTCCTTTAATGTCTACAACAACAAAATCAATGGGGATTATAAATTTGTCTATCTTGACTAGAACGTTCTCTAAAATTCCCCAAAGATGCCTAACGCTCCTATCAGCCAATTGTAACATGATATTGTCTTTCTTAACTCCTAAAGGCTTAATTTTCTAGCTATAGTAAGGGGAATCTATGAAATAATAGCACCTAGGTCACATAAAGTACGAGAAAACTTAAAGTTACCTATAGTGCATGGAGTCGAAAAGCTACCTGGGTCATTCAATTTGGATGGCAATTTGTTTTGCACCAGAGCGCTACATTCCTCAAACAGAGCAATCACCTCATTATCAATTTGTTTTCTTTTCCTCATCATGAGATCTTTCAAGAACTGTGCGTATGAAGGAATCTGTAAAATAGCATCTATTAGAGGAATGCTAATGTGCAGATTCTTAAATATATTTAGAAATTTTTGAAATTGGGAGTCATCATTCTCCCTCTTTAGCCTTTATCGAAAAGGCATCGATGGTATGTGAATTGTGTCTGAGGATCTTTCTACTTTAGCTTTAATCTCAGTCTTCTCTTTTCCCCTCAGTGCCACCTTTCCTGTCTCTTCCTTACTTTTGGGCTTATTATGTTCCTTCTCAAGGGGATCTACCAATTGTCTTCCACTACGCAAAAATACTGCCTTGACATGCTTTCGAGGGTTAACCTCTGGTTGTTTTGCAAATTCACATTTGTTTCTTTGTCTTATTGCCTCTGCTAATTAGCCTATTTGTGAGTCCACGTGCCTCTGCATAGTTGTGAAACGTCTATCCATCTCTTGTGATAGCTTATTGAAGGCCACCTCCCATTCTGGTTTAGTTGCTCGTTGAGCTAGTTTAGGATAAAATCTCGGTGGGTTTGGTGGTCTTTGTTGAGCCCCTTGTTCTCTCCATCCTAAGTTAGGATAATTCTTCCATCTTGGTTTATATGTATTAGAAAATGAATTTGTTCTAGGATAGCATATTGTGGTTTACATATTGCACCTGTTTACAAGAAAAACACAAGTTAGTCTCATGCTGACCACCACACAGGTTACAACATGCCATTACAGCCTATGAGCTTGGGCCAACCCTATTTTTCAGTAAGGCTAGTGTATCTTTCATTTGGGAAAACAAGGTATTTAGTGTCTCATGATCAGAAATAGACATATTAGTATCCCTTCTAGCATTGCCCTTAATGTTGGCCCATTGGTAGCTATTAGCTACCATCTCTTCTATAAGATTCTATGCTTTAATGCCCCACCAGCAGTAGCATCTACATTTTGCTTAATAGCCTATACCAAGCCATTGTAGAAGGTTTGGACTATTAGCTAATCAGGAAGTACATGGTGAGGACACTTCCTATGCAACTCTTTAAATCTTTCCCACGCCTCATATAATGACTCTCCTTTTGATTGCTTAAAACTAGCAATGTCCAACCTAAGCATGTCAATCTTAGCATGTAAGAATAATTTACTAAGGAAGGCTTTAGCTAAATCAGTCCACATAGTAAAGGAATTAGGTACAAAGAAATGCAACCCTTGCTTAGCCTGTCCTATGAGAGAAAAGGGAAATAAACAGAGCTAAATAGCATTCTCAGTAACTCTATGACTTTCAATATATAGCATATCTCTGAGAAGTTAGCTAAATGTGAATTTGGATCCTCCATGTAGTTATCCCAAGCTACTGCTCCTGATGCACCATTTGAATCAACGCAAGTTTGATTTCATTGATAGCAGGTCTTGCAATGCTAGATAGGACACTAGACACATCTGGCAAAGCAAAATTTCTCAATATCCTAGGAGGTTGCTAACGCTCTTGTTGTCTCAGTAATTGATTGTCAGCCTCGCGTTCCTTAGCCATGGGGTCTAGCCAAAAATTCACTACAAAGTTTTCCCTTTAATATTCCTTTACTAAGTTTTGTCTCATTTGCTTCCTAAGTCTCCTAGTAGTTCGCTCTATCTCGGGGTCTAATTGAAGCATAGGTTGGAGGTTCTATGTATAGACTACCTACTCATAGGTAAAGAAACTAAACTAAAAAAACTAAAATTAAATAAAAATAAAACTAAATTAATAAAGCAATTACTAGCTCTAATATTCTAGAACTGTTCTCCAGCAACGGCACTAAAAACTTAATGGGGTCGTAACTAAACTAATGATCTCACCCTCAATTTAATTAAATCACTTTTTTTATTAATTAAATATGCCTAATTTACTCTATGTTAGCAAGATTACAAATTGTTACCAAATATAGGGAATTAAGGTCGAACCCTCAGGGAATAGTACACGATACTAGATGTGTATGAATTACCCTATAATCTAGGCAACCAAATTGAATAATTAAACCTAAAATAAACTAACTAAGGATTTCACATCACAAAACAAACTAAGGATTTAAGCGTAAAGAAAAATAGCAATTTTTAGAGGAAAAACATATGAGATGAAGTATTAGGATTTAGAATACATTTACAGCTTAGGGTTGTTATCAATCAACTCAACTTATGCTATTTACCTTACTATGTCCGGAGCCTAATTTCAAGTGTACCTAGCCTTCACTTTCATGATAAGCTAATGACTAGTAACTTATTAGCCATTTCCTACTCTTTTGTTGAAGTAGCTAACATTGGTCCATTTCACTTATGACTTACCTAGGAATACCACTATTCTCACATGAAATACTTCCTAAATTCCAATTATTCTCTCTCTACTACTACTATCAACTGTTGTTGCATAATAGTAATTGAGATACTATAACTGATTACCAGTCAATTACAATTAAATTAATCCAAGATAATGGATAAACAAGATAATTCAGTAGTGGAAGATCATTAATCTCATAATAACTCTATAAATATAAATTTTCTCTAAACCCTAGGATTGCAAAATTAGCTATCCATAAATAAAGCAATAATTTGCAATAAATAGCCATAAAACACAAACTAGAAATTAAATAGAAAAACTTAGAGATTTATCGAGAAGCAAATCCAGAAGAGTGCTATAATTCCTTCCTTTGAGTTGTACAATTGATGCTCCAAAGATCCCCCAAAGATTTTCCCTTCTATGCTATTCTCCCTCTCTTCTACTATATTCAATGTAAAAAAAACATAATAATAACTAATCTGATAATAGAGTATCAGAGATCTCTCCCTCTTAGAAAAGTAGTGATTGGTTGGGGGTCAAAATATTCCATAAGGAGTTTTTCTCACCCTCAAATTCTACTCCCGACTGCAACAACACCTCATTCTGCACTATTTCTGCATCAATTCCCACAAATTGGTAAAATTGTGACCATCTGTTCATGTCCATAGATGGATACTTGCCATGAGAATGCATTTTTTCTGTTTTCTCTAATTTCTCCACTGCTCTTCACTACTTTACTTGGTCTCAACTTTCATCATCTTCAAATTTGCAACAAATCTTCATCCATCGTCTCCAAAAACTAACCTTAATTGATGGTAAAAACTAAAAAACCTTTAAAAACAAAAGAATAGCATCAATACCAACTCCATTGTAAACAACTCAAAAATAAAGAAAAACTGCAATAAACTAACCTAATTTACCTAAAATGAATCCTAAATTATTTATTCTAATAACCTAAAATACTACTCTACTTGAGTACTTATCAAGAACTTTTAGATTATGAATTGAGTCATTCTATGAATTAATAAATGTAACAGATGGATCCTGTGGGAGAGATATGTATACCTATCTTCTAAGGGATCTATGTTAATTCTTTTAGTTGTTTTGTTATACTTTCCCTTGGATGCCCATTATACGAATAGCTTAGTGAAGGAAAAAGAGTACACTTTTCTTGTTTATTAATTTCTCTTCTTAATTCAAATATCATTTGAGATCTTTTAGCCAATGTTTTCTAATTTTTTCACCAATTTCTCAAATGTTACAGTCGGGAATGCTTTGGTAAATAAATCTACCAAATTATTACATGACTGGATTTATTGCACATCAAATTCACTATTCTTACGCAGATCATGAGTAAAGAAAAATTTTGGTGAAATATGTTTCATTCTATCTCCTTTAATATGTCCTCTTTTTAATTGAGCAATGCAAGTTGTATTATCTTCACACAATATTGTTGAAGATTTTATTTTTCAGGGGATAACCCACAATTCTTTTAGATATATTGGGTCATTGACCTTAGCCAAATGCATTATCAATTGACCTCATGAATTGCTATTATTTTGCATGATTTGAAGAAGTGGCAGCTACTGATTGTTTAGTAGATCGTCATTGAATTGCTATACCACCACATGTAAATAAATAACCAGTTTAATAACTTACTTTTTGTGGGTCATATATATCTAACATAAGCATAACCAAGCTATTCAAGTCAAGAATTATATAAGTAAAATAAGCCAAGATCAATTGTTACTTAGCGAGAATGAAAAAATATGCTTTATGCTATTTTTATGTTGTCTTGTAGGAGAAAAGCTAAATCCTACTAATAAATTCACTGTTAATGATATATCCAATCTTGTACTATTAGCAAGATACGTTACTGCACCAATTGCACTAAGATATAGTATTTAAGATATGGTATTTAAGAACCAAGAAACTCTCCATCTTAGCTCTTAGTCTAAAAGGATCTTTAACAGGATCAAGTGACCTAACGACTATTGGAGTATTTATGGATATGTTTTATCCTATAAAAATGCTTTAATTTCTACTGTGTGTAAGAAGTTTAATGGACAAAAATCTCATTTTCTAAATGATTGATTTGCAAACTAAGAGAAATTTTGGTCTTTAGAAAATCTTTGATTTCTTAGATTCTTTCTTCAAATATTCAATTATTTTTGAGGCTCTTCAAGAGATCCAACCAAATTAAGATCACAACATATACAACAATAATTACAAAATTTGACCGATCCTTTTTTATGAAAAACACGTGGACATATTCAGTCATTTATATAACTAATATGAACCTAATTTAGACCCATGCCCAAGCTTGAAAGGTGGATAAACTCAATCCTACGAGTTGGCAAACCAAGTTGGATAGAAGTAGGCGCCACAACCAAGGTGATTTCTTGATTGATAAGTTGGGTGAATACCTAGAGTTCTACTGTAAGCTATTCAAAGAAACCTTTGAAGAAAGCCAAGAGGAAAACCCTCAAAATCATATAACATTCAACTTATTGATTATCATACAACAAGAGTTGCATATTTATATTCAATAACATAAGCTAAAAAATGATATAAAAGCCCTTAACATCCTAGCCTAGTACAATTAAAAAGCTCTATAAAACTTAAAAATAAGACAATCCTAGCAAACTACACCAGCTGTGATCGTGGCTTCACTTGAGGCTAGCCGTGGGTGCTGCTGGCTTCTACCATCTGATTCATAGCCCAATAACTCTGTCAAAAATGTCAAATCAGCTCTTGCAAAAGACATGAAAGTTGTAACTCTATTAGTTAGTTTCCAATACAATAAGAATTAGGTCATTTCAAAGTTTAGACCCCCCAAGATATGCTCAAAATACTGTCAATTGCTCAGAAAAGCATCGCAGGGTTAACATACTTTAGTAATTTGGACTTCTTATCATGAAAACTAAAAATTGGACTTTGATGTCTTGTAAGAATTTTAAGAATTCCTCTTAATTTCAAAATCTTCAAGAATGATCTCAATTCAATTTTTGTAACTCATGTTATTGCCAAAATATTAAAGCATGCCATTACTGCCAAAACCCTTTCCTCAACACTTGGTAATGCAACCAAATTTGGTGATGTTTAGGAATCATCCCAAACGGTCTCCTTTTGTTGCATCTTCATAACTAAGACCTGGAAAACTTGATTCTCATCATTGAACTCAACCCTTGATATTAGACTTTGGGTTCGTAGCTCAAAGGTATTCTGCCTACACCAAATATAGCATTCTAAATATTCAGATTTATTTGTCAAGCACATTGCTTGGAAGCACATACCAAAAATTAGAGAATAAGTGCCCTACTCTGCAGAAATGATGTGTCAGCAGTACAATTCTCATCAACATAAATAAAGTGAGGCAGAACAAGTTGCCACAAAATTGACAATAGTTTATGGTTTGGTACCCAAATAATATAAAACATAAATTGATATACGCAGACACAAAATCTGGAGAAAGAAGTTTGGAATCAGATTTTAAAACCAAGATGCCAACATGTATTGTCTATTGCTATTCTGTACAGTTCTTAAGGGTACACAACAACTGAGACACCATGGTAACTTCATTACGTAAATGCATTTACTTTTCTAGCTGGCCAAAGTATCTTCCAGATATGGTCGCCAGAATATTAAGCATGGCAACCTCTTCATCCAATTCAAACTTTTCAGCTCGCAAGCTTGCACACTTCCGTAGTAATGATCGAAAGGCAGCACAATTATCAGCATCAAGGGGACAGTCAACTGCTGCAGACAAAGCAAATAGCCATAAACAATCAGCCCAGGATAGCTTACTCATACTTGCTGCCATACTTATACGCTTCCTCAGCATCGAAACTCGAGCTACAGAATCCATCCGTAAAATCATAGACAAGGTAGGGTATTTTTCAGAAACTCCACTTGCTAATAATTTAGAACTGGGACTTTCTATTGAGTCTGAATTTTCATTGGCAACAGAAGAATAGCCTGGATTTCCACAGGTTTCAGAGATAGTGCAAGACACAGATTGGCAGGAGTCTTCCGTAGCTGCCATATTATCTAAGTTTTCAAGAAGCATGGTATCAAAAAGCCTGGAGGATTCTCCTTTATGAACAGAGGCAGATGACTGACAAATAGTTTCCGAAACTTCATACCGTGATAAGGCCTGGAAAAGAATAAACAAGTGTGTGACCCCGTGCACGAAACAAAAAATGAATCGAAGACCCATAAAACTAATCCGTGCAGTCGCCTCACATATCTCACTTCTGAAAAACAATTTTCCCAAGATTCAGTAAATTTAAATACCATGCATCATGCCTTAAAAAAAATACTATGCATATTGAGGCAACAAGAAGCATTTATAGGAAGAAATTAGACACATTTATGTTATTATCTTACATATCTCACTTCCGAAAAAAAAAATTTTTTTCCAAGATTCAGTAAATTTAAATACTATGCATATGCCTTAAAAACATACTATGCGTACCAAGGCAACAAGAAGCATTTATAGCGAGAAATTTAACACATTTATTTTAACTGTTACGATTTCAAATTCTTCTAAGTTAAGTGCCAAAGAATTGATTGAGTAGCAAAGGCGTGAAACTAAAACTGAAGAGTAAAGAATGTCAGCTTTAATGTACCAGCCTCAACTCTGAGAAATCAGCAAGAAAGGCATCCTCCCATTCTTTGAGTGGCATTAAGTGCACAGGACACTTTGCAACATCAGGAATTTGAGGCATATAAATTGTTTGCTCCTTATTCAGTTTACTTCTGTCAACCTTGGCAACTTTCACTTTGGGTATCTGTGTAGCTTCCCACCTACCAATTTGTCACGCACTTTAGAATTGATACTTTTCTGACTTTCGTGGGTGTAACAAATTATATCTGTTTGCACAATACAAATCTCAAGACAAACTTGCCTTTTTGACTATAGGCCAAAAGTAAAGTCAAAAGGAAATTTGGAACATCTGGTTATATTTCAAAATTCTAATTATTAGACTGCATTGAAAAGTTCAGCATGAGGCATGATATGTATTCATTAAATTCTTTTATCTAATCTGGTGGGCAGGCGAGTACCAACCTTGAGGTTATAATGGTGTTTACCACAGTCATCTGGTCTTTGAGTAGATTGTTGTTGCTTATGGATGCCAGGCAAGGTATTCTTGAATTCAGATGTCAGATGAAGACATCGTCCAAGTCTACGAATCAAGCAACTTCTTAATTTTTAGTTTTGTTCATTATCCGAAAAAGCATCCAAGACGCAAACAACAATATCATTTGAGTATAACCAAAGTTCCTTTTTATTCTTTTACCACAATGTATTGCTTCCAAATTTTATAGGCCAATGAAAAGATGCAGAAAAGCTTGCAGTGTTTTTGACAGCACTTGCCACAGGTAAAAGCAGATGCAGCACGTCCGAAACTAATACAAACCTGTAACTTCCTAAGTTCCCAATTACCAATTAGGTCATGTTGACAGAGCCAGAAATTTCAAAAGAAAATAAAAAAGTGTATCCAAGGGGATATTTAATGCATAGAGGCACTCATGCATATAATAACTAGATATGGAGCCCTGCTGTGCAAGACGCTGTCAAGATTAGGACTGGGTAGCTGTTAGCGCACAAAATAACAGGACTGAAACAGGTTGGGCAATAACAGGACTGGCAAGGGAGAGTGGTTTCAACAAGGACTACAGCAGAGGACAAAGCATGCGACCATGATATAGAAGAAGCTGATGCTAGTGGGCAAGACTTAGTTAAAGCCAGAAGAAAGGAATGGTGCAGAAGAGAAATCCAAGCCAGCTATAAGAATATCATAGCAAGATTTGGACAAATTTGCCTTGATGTCAAAGTGGCTATAATTCTTAATATATCATTGCCACGAGCCTTTTAATTCCGTAAGGTGTTCATTCTCTTTTGTTCACAAAACTGTAAACAAGAATAATAATAGAATTGCAATATTTGCATTAGATCTTAGACATGATGTGGACTGGGAGAATTTCTTCCCCATGTGGATTGCGGAAGCAGCATTAACTGTGAAGTTCTTGTACTTCTTAACAATAGCAATACAATTTTGTTACAGGATTCATTAATTCTAGGGATTTGATTTTTTTATTAGTCTTAAATAAGAATATTTAATTTGTCTTAATTATAGTAGAAGTGGGATAACATTTAACATGTCCCAATTATAGTAGGAGCAGAATATTCTCCCTTTGGTTTCATTATTATTTTTTATTAGAAATCCTAGTCTCAGTTGGCTAAGGATTAAGAACTCTACATATATGTAATGCCTTTGTCACTATATCTCAAGCAATCAAAAAAATTTCAAAATCATTGGTTAATTTGGAGGTTTATCACTTCGAAGCAATCAAATTCTTATTATCTTAATTTTCTTTTCAATTTTCCCTAATTCCTTTGGAAAAGATCCTAGACTCTTACCAATTGCTATTAAAGTGGTCTCTTGGGAATCTGCTCCACAAAAAAAATTATGCCCTTAACCCGAAACCAAAAATAAAACCTAGGAATAACAGATTTACATTCTTACACCATGTCTATTGGCAATTCTGCAAAATCTCAATTTGAAGCATTTGAGGTAAAGATGGAGAACAAGTGGTAGGAAGCTTATAAGGAATATCAAAGGAGTTCACTTGAGACTATTAGCAAAAGTCAACATGAAGGAAAATCTGCTTCTGCTAGTAAACAATTACAGCAATCTGAAGTTACAAGAAAAGATAACTGAGATCCTGATTATCCTCACATGAAGGTGGAATTTCCTAAACAGGATGATAAATATTCTATTCATTGGCTTTCCAGAGCGGAAAATTTTTTTTGCTTTCACCTAACTCCAGTAGACTCTAGAAATTTCTTAAATCCAATTGGATGGGGATGCTATTCAATGGTATGATTGGTTTGAAACATGTCAGAATTCCTTCATGGGAACAATTTAAAAAAGGGGCTTCTTGTTTGTTTTGGACCATCTACATATGAGAGTGTTGATGAGAGCTCGCTAAAATTCGTCATACATCTGCTGTCTTTAAGTAGATACACAACTGTCAAATTGGGCTAAAGACCGGAGCGAAAGGCAGTTAGTGGGAACATTCATTGAAGGTCTTAATCCCGACATTCGTTATGAAGTTAAAGCATGCCAAACTTGCGCTATGACTGCTGCAATTTCTTTTGCAAGGTTGCATGCTGAAAGATTTAATGCAGCAAATTGATAAGCCAAAAAGAATGTTAACGAGCAGCTCATCAACACGTGATGACTTCAATTGTTTCTGATCAAAATCCTAAGACTGGATAGTTGACCCAGCAGAAACTTCAGGGACGATCAGCAAAGGGTTTATGTTGGCATTGCAATGAAAAATGGAGTCAGTGAAATTGTTACAAACAAGGGGAATCTTTTGATGATTGCACCTATTGAGAAACTCTTGACGATTGAACCTGCTGAGAATGAACTAGAATTTGAGGTAGTAGACTCTAATCAGGAAGGTAATGAGGTGGTGGAACCAATCACATCCACTGCTCATGCACCAGCTGGCTATTCTAATCTTCAAACTGTGAAAATTGATGGGTTTTTAAAATGCCAATATGTCACTGTCATAATTGATACGGGTAGCACTAAGAATTTTATTGATAGCAAGGTGGCTGAACGATTGTGTTATCGTATTGAGTGTTGTGATAAGTCCGAGGCAAAAGCTGCTGATGGGGGAATTTTAAATTTGATAGTAAGTAATCCAAAGTGAATCTGTTCATGCAGGGTCAAGAATTGTTAATGGATTTTTTCTTGCTACCACTAGAGAAATATGATATGAAGTGGTGCTTGGAATCGAATGGCTATTAACTCTAGGAGATATTTCTTGGAGTTTTTCCAAACTAACTATGAAATTATCTCTTAATGGAAAGCAGGTGGTTCTCAAAGGAAAACGTGACAGTAAGATCACAACAGTCACCATTCGAAAGTTATGTCACAGATTTCCAGTAGAACCAACCAATAAGCATCATAGTGTGCAAGGATTTGTAGTAGGTGATTGGGATCTTCTTTGTCTTCAACCTTACAAGAAGCAAGTTTCGATAAAGATTCGATCTTCTTGATTTTTTGGCCCTTATAAGTGCCAAAATGTATATGCCTAGTTGCTTGTTGATTGGACTTGCCAATAAGCTCTAAGATACATTTGAGCTTTCATGTTTCTTGCCTTGAAAGAAGCTTGGAAAGAATGATGCCGTGCAAAACCACTTGCAAGAATTCTCTTCTACTGGTGAAGTTAAAATCATTCCTCATGCCAAATTAGACTGATGAGTTGTGATGCACCATAGATATCCTACCATTGAAGTGCTTGTTGAGTGGGCCATTCTGCCAGTTGAAGATGCTATTTGGGAGTCCTACAAGTCATTAGAGGAGAAGTTTCCAGCCGCTCAGCCTTGAGGACAAGGCAGTTTTTTTTTTTTGGGTGGGGGGAGAATGCTAGTATTCCTTAATTTTAGAGATTTGACATCTTAATTAGTCTTAAATAAGAATATTTAATAGTAGGAGTAAAGAGCATGATATTGTCATTTTTCTATCTTTGATTATTTCTTTTTTTATTAGAAATCCTAGTCTTAGTTAATTAAGGATTAAGAACTCCATACACATGCAATGCCTTTGGCTCTATATCTCAAGCAATCAAATACAATTCAAAGGCTTAATTAATTTGGAGGTTGATCTCCTCGAAGTGATTGAATTTTTATCCTTTAATCAAAATTTTATTTTCCTTAATTCCTTTTGAAAAGACCCTAGAATCTTTGCCAGTCTCATTTGTGGAACCAAAAAAAAAAAAAGAAAAAAAAAAAAGAAGCATATAATAAGTAAATATGGATGTACATAGACAAACATTGATGAAGGTTAACATGCTAGTACTGCAGAGAAAACAGTGCAATAAACACATACTGATCAAACAATTTACATTAAAAAATGTATGATAACAAAAAATTACGCAAAGCTCAATAAACATATCTAATTTGCACGGAGCGGTAATGCAAATATCTACACTAAATAAAAAAAAAAAAAGAGCAAAACTATACAACCAAGTAATTCTAGAATAACTCACAGTTAAACTCATGATCACCTACGTGTTTGTGTGTCTCCGCATTGTGCATACATTTACATATGCATGTGTGAGTGTGTATATGTACACGCACATGCACATGTGCATGCCTACATCTCTAAGAAGCCTGAACATGGGATACGAAAATGATACACACAAAAAGGCAAAGACGGCCTTGTTTGCAAAACCACCATTCACAGTATTTTATACCAGTTGAATTGATCGCAATCCTTCATGTATATGTTCACGATTAACAGTCCATTTTAGTAATCTTTTGTAGAATCACTTATTTAGTAGAAATGTTAGTTTCAGAGCCAGTACAAAGGGTACAAAAAGGTTATAAAGACATGTTATCCTAACAATGACGTATACAAGAGGAAAATCTAATATCAAAAATAATGATTTCATATCTCTCTTCTTTAAAGCCTATACGCCACAACTGCTATAATTGATTATTCTCCTCCTTTATGTGGGCAAACTAGTTTGCATACCTTTGTTCAACCAAGCAAGCTATATGCTGTTGTAAACATAAATACAAAATTAGATACTTTAGAAGAAAGGCATAATTATCTTTCATAAAATACTACATAGAAAAGGATATTGCACCCATTTATTGTACCAATAATGTATTTCATTATCAAGAACATACTTAAACAAGGGAAATGATTTACGCACTCCATCTTTTGATCCACATACACCCTTCTTTGTTTTCTATTATGTGTAAAAACTATAAAACCCTTGCTCTTTGGACTCAAGGTCTTTTTAGATTATTGCAAACTATAAACTATATAATTCAAAGGTATTTTAATTTTGCCATCTAATAAAAACTAGAAAGAGTTTATGCATAAAAAATGGAGTATATAAATCATTACCCTAAAACAATTAACAAACATGATTTTTCCAATCTTCTGATTACTATTTATAAATTTTCAACTCTATCCACTATATCTCCTGCTAATAACAAGTCTTTTTCTTCTGATGCATTTTTGTCATATGGGGAGTTATGTATTCCATTTTATGTTTTGGCTATATATTGAGGACAAAAGTAGTGTTTGATACAATCCACATTTTGATTTTCATTTTTTGACACAATGGCATGCGTATCTGCATATGTGAAATAATAACAGTAACGTTAGAAGAGTTGAAAGATTAAACATGAATTAACATACTTTGTAATCCAACTGTTTACTGAAAAATAAGCAATTTTAGGAAAACAAAAAAAATCATGTAGTCATTTCCTACTAAGAAAATTCAATCATCCTGCAATATATAGATCTAAACATCAGGCACCCTTTAACAAGACACTAAAAATCTTGCAATTATAGTCGTGACTGAACAAATCAATCACTTGGAACTGTTGCCTTATATAGTTTTGAAGGCATACTAATTAGTCTAAAGAAGCCTAACAAAACATGTTAATTCCTGTTTCATTAGGATAGACTTCAATCAGATTATGGATTCAATATGACATCAAGCTTCTTAAAAAGCTTTTGTTTTTGTCATTTAGACAAGTGACACTTATTTTCCATTGTCCTTCATCAATATATGCAGCCACCCATCCAGTTGACCTAACAAACACAATGTGTTTCTGCAATAAAGCAACAAAAGGTCAAATAGATGTTCCACTTGATATAGAGTATTAAGCTAATTCCATTTTCATTTGATGCATGGCCCCTAACCAATCACAGACAGAAGAGCAGGAGAAGATGGAAGTACCATGCGGTCATTAAGATAATGCAATGAGTTGGGAACCAAAAGAAAGAAGAACTTAGAAGACATTTGAGTCATCTGAAATATAATAGCAAGCGTAGGGTAAAAGTAACTTAAAAATCACGTCTATGGTTATTGCCAACCACAGCTGGTAAGGAAAGGAACCTCTAACAAGATCGGGACTTATATCGTAGTAACAAATCCTATAAATAACAGAACATGCTATTATAGCAAACTGCTTGTGAACTTAGGCCGAAAGGTTCAGTATTATCTTGGGCTCAACCTAACTGCTATTGCGGATATTTCTGTTCTATGCCAACAGATAATTGGTTCTCTCTTTTACACACTTTAAGCTGAGAAGCATCTATATTAAAAGGCTTTCTATCAGCATAATGAGGGAAACAAAATAAGCACCGAAGTTCATTTGACAAAGCAAAAGACTGGAAAAACAATTGCATTGGAGTTTCAGGAGTTATTAGCTTCAAACACAAAACTGCACAAAGCCTCCATTAATTCTGCTACTGTAAGTTCCACAAAATTTATTGAAGGTTTTTTGAACACATCTGAGTCACGCGATTCTACCACTAAACCCATGTTATCTCTGGTCATAACTAGTGTCACTCACAACTTCCCAAGGTTCTCTCATATGCATTCAAGGAGAAAAGCTGTTCCAAAACTAATGCAGGTCTCAGAATCCAACTCAAACTCTGGAAATAAGATCATGGTAAGATCTGACCCAGCTTTACACAAACAATCTGTTGAGCCATCTGCTGACCCACTAGACAACTTAAATCTTCCCATTGCTGTTAGAAAATGTAATAGAAAGTGTACTAAATGTCCACTCTATCCATTATCTTACTATGTCTCTCTAAAGTGCCTATCACCACCACACAACAGGTTCATTGTGAGTCTAAACACCTCCCTAGTTATGTTTCTGAGGCATTGTCAAAAAGGGAATGAAGGAATGCTATGAGAGGGGAGATGAGTGCTTTCAAAAAGAATAAAACATGGGAGATTGTTGATAAACCGAAATGGAAAAACATTATTGATTGCAAGTGGATTTTTACACCGAAACACAAAGCTATTGGATCCCCTGAGAGATATAAAGCAAGATTGGCCACCAAAGGGTGTACTCAGACTAATGGGGTTACTTATCAAGAAACTTTAGCTCTAGTTGCAAAAATGAATACTGAGAGAATTTTGCTGTCATTGGCTGCTAACTTCAATTGGCAACTCCTACAGTATGATGTTAAGAATGCATTTATCCACAGTGACTTAATTGAAGAATCCCATCCAGATTTGGAAGGGACATAGGTAACAAGGTGTGCAAGTTGAGAAAGGCTCTTTATAGGTTAAAACAATCCCAAGTGTGCAAGTTGAGAAATGCTCTTTATGGGTTAAAACAATCTCCTAGATAATGGTTTGGGATATTTGAAAAAGCCATGAAGGAATCTGGGTATAAACAAAGCCAAAGTGACCACACACTCTTCATCAAGCATTTCGCTTTAGGAGGAGAAACAACTCTTCTAGTCCATGTGAACGATATCATAGTGGCTGGAAATGATGACAAAGAACCATGGATTGAAGCAAAGACCAATAAAAAAGTTTTGAGATAAAGGAAATAGGGAAACTGAAATACTTCCTTGGTATTGAGGTGGCCAATTCCACATAAGGGATATTCGTATCTCAACAGAAGTATGTGATTGACTTATTAACAGAAACAAAATAGATTGAGTGCAAGCCAGTCTCTACCCTGATGGATCCAAACCATAAGCTGGGGAAGCTGAACAAGAACCAACTTTTGATAAAAGAATGTACCAAAATTTGGCTGGTAAGCTCATATACCTTGCTCACATTTGACCGGACATAGCATATTCACTGAGCATGATTCAATTCATGCATGATCCAAGAGAACCTCATCTTCAATCTGCTTACAAGTGCTGCAATGCTTGAAAGGCAATCCGAAGAACGAATTTTGTTAAAAAAGAATGGCACTCTTGCTCTAGAAGCTTACACCGACATTGATTATGCACGTTCCCTGGTAGATAGAAGATCAACTACAGGATATTGTACTTTTCTGGAGGTAATCTAGTAACGCGGAGGAGCAAAAAGTAGAATGTGGTGTCAAGGTCATATGCAAAATCAGAATTCAGGGCTCTTGCTCAAGAATTGTGTGAACTACTCAATAGAAAATTATACTAGATAATTTGAGAATCAAATGGGAACATGCCATTAAGCTCTATCGCGCTAAGAAGTCAGCTATCAATATTGTTAATAATCCTATACAACACGATAGGACAAAGCATATTGAAATTGATAGACATTTCATTAAAGAAGAATTAGAGGAAGGGTTAGTGTGTATATCCTATGTTCCATCAGAATGACAATTAGCTGATGATTGAACAAAAGTGCTGAACAATTTTGAGTTTTCATGATCTTGTATTCAAAATGAAAGACATCTATTCCTCAGCTTGAGGAGAAGGGTTGAGGTGTAGATTAGCTATACATAGAACGGGAGAATTAGATTAAAATCCCTTAAGTGGAGGGATCTGGTGAGATGTAGAAAAGCTGTAAATAACTTAGGATATTAATTCAAAATCATTAAAATGGAGTAGATTGGGATACTTAGTTTGAAATTTGATTTAGTTTCTTATCATTTTATCTTGTAACCTACTATATATACCGATTTATTGTCAATTTGGTAAATAAGAAAAATTGAAATTCTTTCATTTCATATTTCGTTACAATAGATAACCCAAATACTAAGGAGTTGCTAAATAAATTATGTCCTATAGGAAAAAGCTCCTTATTTCTTGGCATTATGCTTTATCAACAACCACTATTATTGTTTCTAGCTAAAGTTAATACATTATTCTGTGCAATGATGATGTCATTTAAAAAGTATTTGTTTTCCTCAAGAGATGGCTCATAGCAGTCTACTCCAATTCTAATATATGCTTCTACAGAAGCATTTAATTAAATTTAATTGCCAGGAAATGAATGGGGAGTATATTAAATATATTTTCAATGTTCATAAATGAAGCTTCAAACAAGCTTTTTATGAAGCTTTTAGCAAGAATATACATTTAGTGTAACTCTAGGATGAAGGCAGTCAACTAATTATATTGTCTATTTTAGTTATTTCTGGATTGAAGAATAATTGTTGACCTCCACATATGTTTAGACCCAAATAAATATAAGTCCAACTATAAACGACAACTGAGAAGAAGAAAAGTTAAACTTAAGTAACAACTGACACTAAATGCTTTCCCTTGTTGGCTTTATAAATTACCCATTTGCTTCATGTGATTTGTTCCTCTGCTGCTAGAAGTAGTTCTGTATATTTTTATGCTGTTATATGCAGTCACTTCCACGTAATGTTTAAGGTTCATATATGAAACATTGCCTGATTATACTCTCTTTTTAATTTTTTAAATGTTAGCACTATTGGAAAAGCTAAGATGTTAACTAATACCTTTTCAAAATTGATGTTACCAACCAAAACTATACAGTCTACTCTTGCTGGGCTACTATCTCTCGAGTTCAGCTTCGATCCAGTGAACAGAAATCAAAATCACAAGTGTTATGGGTTTTGATTTAGTTTAGATTAGTGTGAAACTCTAATAAACTTAAATTGGAAATTCTATAGCTGCCAATAGCTTGCTTATTTCCCACAACAAGTTCATTTGTTGCCAAATTCTAGCATTTCCCTGCCCCAAGTTTATTTGGTTCAATCATGGCCCCAACCATTACACATATCATAGCCAAAGTTCTTGTTACAAACCGCCAAAAAAATAATAATAATAATGGTATTCACTACATTTAATAGAAGTTCATGACATTTGAGAGCTCTATATTTTTACTTGTGATCAATGAATAAATAATGATTAAAATAAATAGGCACTACCAAATTAAATAACAACAACAATTGGATGTACAAAGAAGGATGAAATTGCATCCAGGTTAAAATAAATAGGCACTACCAAATTAAATAACAACAACAATTGGATGTACAAAGAAGGATGAGATTGCATCCAGGTTGAAATTGATGCACCAGGGAAAAAAATTACTTCAGATGTCAACATAGTGCATTATACAGAGAAGACTTCATTCCCAAAGACTGAAAAAGGTGTAAATATTGCATATTGTACACCAATTTGGAGCTTGCAATTACTGAACAACGGAACAATTATTACACAAACAACTACTTTTTCATCTTTAGTAAAATATGGCCAAGGAATTCAAAAGAACATAATACAATATAATGATTTATAACACACCAAAAAAATAATAATTTTTTCCGGCCAAAAAAAAAAAAAAAAGAGGAGACTAAAAACCTGAAATTTGTCTTACATTATTTGATGGCAGAGGTATTCAATTTCTTTAGACAACAATTATATTTTTTTTATTTTTCGTTTGCAGCGACCTTTTTCCAATCTTCTCTTTGCATCTTGGTTTTACATAGCTGCCAATTTTTTAAAAAAAAATCAACTATTTATTTTTTTAAGAGTCTAAAACATA
The DNA here is from genome assembly GCA_024721245.1 of Mitragyna speciosa. Lineage (NCBI taxonomy): Eukaryota > Viridiplantae > Streptophyta > Magnoliopsida > Gentianales > Rubiaceae > Mitragyna > Mitragyna speciosa. The sequence goes on from CM045571.1 coordinate 12,013,967, forward strand.
GTGTATGGTTAATTATAGAAAATTATAGACCAATTAAATTATGCTTCCTGTTTTAAAAACCATCAGCTGAAATTTTTTTTCTATTGTTCTTCAATTTCTAAAACCCTTGTGTAATATTCTATGTGGTAAGAAAATTCACTTCAATGAATCTACAACCTCAAAATAAAACTTAAAATTGATCTTACAGCCTCAACAATCATAAAAATAGCAATTAAGTTTGGAGACATAACACGACTACCAAAGTTTCATAGGGAAGGTATCGTAGAAATATGCTCTGCTTCTTTAATTTCACAAAGAATTATATGGAAAGCATTTACTCTTGGCACAGTACGATTTTCATGAAAACTCCAAGGTGATTAATTATACGAGAAATTCCCTTATCTATTCTTCTTCAACTTTTAGAAGCTATTCCAAGAATCCGTTTTAATTGTTTCTGTTAAATTTCTAAAAGCTACATATAAAGAAATTTACAACTTTAGAATTTAGTACTAAATTCTCATAGTCATTACGACATAGAAAGTCCATTTAAGTTTGTTGTGGATACTATCCACTTTCAATATTGGTGGACCTTTTTATCATTCTTTAGGTTCTAAAAGCATTCCCAATGCAATAAGTTCTGTATCACGCTTGTATGATGGTCATTCTTTGGCCACCTTAATTAATTGGCATTTTTGTAGGTGGTATTGTAGGGATAAACTCACACTTTTATATGTTGCCAATTCTATTGTACCCACAACTTATGTATTTGGCAATCATTCCCAATCTAATTCTATTTTTATAAGAAACATTATTTCTATAAAATTATATGGCTATAATAAACTTCAAAGTCAATATTAAATAAATAACCACTACCGTGTTCAGATTTTTTTTTTTTTTTCTTCTGTAAGGGCACCGCCGGTTTGAAAATCCAATTAACTCAATAATATAGTATAGATCGTGCATTCTGAAGAAATTATTTACACAAGACTATGACTAAATGCCACATAAATCATCAAAAATTATGCCCTAATACCTATAAAAGAGTAATATGTCCATAAGAATAACAATTTGCACTTTATTAATGTCACCTCAGCTAAACATTTTCAGTCTTTGAATATATTCATTAGTCTCCACGGTATATGCCTAAAATGAAGTGTAACCACTACTCTGTCTTTTTCTGCACACTTGCATGCATGTTTTGGGTAGGATGAATTAGAGATATGATAACGCATTAACAGTAACATGAATGTTTTACACTGCTTAGGATGTCTGCAAATGCATAAGAACATCCAGAACAAGTGAGGCTATTAAAAGCATCTAAACATTGAAATGCTAAGTAGTTGACACAATACCCGCACACGCACACATGACACACACAAGAACTTTGGAAGCTAGATGTGCAATCATCATTTCAGGGAAGAACCAAAGAGGGTGCTCCACAGATCTTCCAACCCTTTCCTCTTGTGAATAGATTTATAAAACTTGCTAAATTTTTTTGTGAATTTCCTTTATGGCAGGGAGGGGATGAGTAAAAGTAAAACATGCATGAAGATGTAGTCATGAAATTGATTCAAAATTTAAATGCAAATTGGTTTAAATTTTCATATTTTTTGTTACATACACAAGAATTGCAGTGCATTCTACATATGCCAATATTTGTATACATGTCAGTCTTCATACTTTTTTCTTATAAGAATGGATCATCAAATACAACTGGAACTTTTGGAATATTTATGAACCTAAATTTCACTCCTGCAGTATCTGGACACACGCTAATACTCTTCAAAAAGACTATTCTATAGTACTTTGATAAATAAGATCCTTACCAATTAAATATTTTAATGTTATAAAACATTCCATAATAATAGTTTAACATAGCAAGGGCTATTCACGTGTCTTTCAATTACATCTAATAAATCCTTTTGTTACATTTCTCATAAATCTTTGTCCAAACTAATCCTACATTTTTTAATAATGCAATAGCTTAAAATACTATATATTTAAATGAAAGAAAATAAAGATATGACAAGAGTTAAAAAACGATACCTTACACGTCTAAGATACTCTAGACCATCATCTGGAGGTCCTGCATCAAAATCAGGTTCACCAGTAACCAAAAATACAGGTTTCTGAATGCTACTGTAGTCTTCATCACTGTCATCATCTATGCAATCACCCTGCCCAATTAAGGAGCCTTTTTCGTCAATATCAGGAAGAAGATTAGAAGTGGCATCTGTGGGATTTTTGTATGTTATATCATCATCTGCATTTTCTGAAGATTCTTCACCTGAAAGGCATGGAAACATTTAGTTGTGCAATATTCATATGCTTTTAAAATGTAACAGCATAAGAAAATTTGGATAGCAAAAAGGAAAGCCATCCAACTACTCATAAGTTAAAACTAAACATTCAGAACTGCCATTCACTTGAGCAACAACTATTCAACATTGTATTTCATTCAAAATGAAGCATCGCTTCACTGCTAAGGGCAAAGTTTTCACAGTTCAGCTATCATAGATTGAACATTTGCATTTACAGCTACCATAGATTGAACATATGTGAGCAAGAGGCAGACTTAATCCCAAGGAATCGTTATGGTGAACCCCAGAAAGGGAAATCTGCAACAGTTAAACCCCAAAATATGTTCTAATCTGTATCAACATGTACATGTTCAAATTACATGTTTCTAGGTCCACAAATCTATAGTGTATTTTGTTTATGTAGCACAAGGTGTCTTCCACCAGATTTCTATTGGTCAATCTTCAGTGAACAAAGATTCTTAGATAGTTTCCTCTTCCCTTTGCAGCAATTGCACCTGTGCACAAAAGAAAAAATTGAAACCCATCAAATTGACACAATTAGAACACAACTTAAGGGTTAGAAGAAAAAGACAAATTTGATGAGAAAAGAAAGGAATGATGCATAACCTTTATCCTGAGTGAAAGATAAAGAAGTCAACATTTCATTCACCAGATCAACCTTCCTTGCTCAACAGGTCAGAGCAGGAGAAACAAACAGAATGGGAGATGAATCATACCCCAAAGAAAAAGAATGGTCAACACAGTTTGAAGATTCAAATAGATAATCAGTGACCATGTTCCAGTTCAAACAGAAACTTGAAGGAGAAAGAATAAAAGAATTTACTCAGCGGGACAAGAAAGGACTGAGAACTGGAAATAGCTCTTTCACAGTTATGTGCACGAACTTGCGAATATAGCTAAGCTCCAGAGCAACCAAATACAAATACAAGTACATGAAACCTAAGATCAACCAGTTAATAAAATATATAAAGGCAAGAAGAAGCCAGGCCAATAAAGTGGAATTGTTTTGAACTGTCTTACTATAGAGGGGAAAGAAGGTATAATTTGTCAAATGTAAGGACAGCAATCGCAATCAGCTTACTGACTAAAGAATGAGGTAATGGGGAAGACTGAAGACTGTTCTGAAATTATATGAATGGAAAATGAGCAAACAATCAGGTAAAAGTAACGAGGAAACTAGCTATGTCTTTTGACAAAGCTAAAAGGCACAAAGGCGGAATTGTTTGGAATATAAACTAAAACCCTTTCCTCTTTTTCACAAGTTTCTCATTAGGATAAAGAAAGCACTTAAAAAACTCTCCTGTTGTGGAAATAGAAATATTAGGTTTGACAACAAATCCAAGAAGAAAATTTTTAAAAAAATGCCGATATTTTCAACATTTGGCTTTTTCAATGTGCAACCTGAAACCTTTTAAAAATCAAACCCTCATATTAAACTTTAGCTCGATGACTCGAAATAAGGAAATTATGATTTCTTTTAAAGTTTTGGGTCATTTAAGAACCGACCTAAACTTGACGGACCTAAGTGCAATTTGGCAATGTTATGAAATCATTTTATAATCTAGAAGTTTTAGACTTTCATAATTTCTTCCTCAACACCAAAACCTTTCTTCTTTTTCTCTCCTTGGGTGCACACCTACACACACAAAACATCTTGAATTCAACTTGATTCTTATTTGACTAGAATCTTAAGAGGATCCTTGAAGCACTAAGAAGCAACTCAAGAATTTGGAGGTTGTTTATCCAAGAAGCTTGCAAGGTAAGGTATATATGTACAGATTAACTGTATTAGAAACCTATGAATTTCATGTTAATTTTGGTTCTTACATGCATAAATTCTTGTTACAAGTTGAAGAAATAGCTTTAGTTTGGTTGTTTTGTCCTATATTATCTTCATGTGAGTTTGGAAGTGAGGTTGGTAACTTGAAATCCAACTTGAATGCCATGGACTAGTTCTTGATGACATGTTGATGAATTATCACCTCGCTAGGTTTGTAAAACATGTTTTATGATTGGGGGATAATCGTAATCAGTTTAGGGATGGTTTCACTTATGTTCTTGGTTGAAAACTTGCAAGAAAGAGCTTTAAGTTGTGTGTTGAATGTCTTGGAGCCCCAAATGCAGGAAATGGGAGTTCATTCGCACGAACATGGTCAGAAAGCACTCCAGAATGCTCACCTGGTTCTTTGAAAAAACTAGGGTTCGTCCTATTTTTCGGTGGAATTTTTTTTGTGTTTTATGTGCTTTTCTTGCTTAGAATGTCTTGTATTAAATGCACATAGATAGTTTAGTGTATTTTGTCTTAACTGTGATTAGTTTCACGTCTTTGTTGAATTGCAAGTTAATTTAGGTTTTGTGCTATTCGGCATCTGTTGTGAGCAGCGAGGATGAGTGGTACCATTCTGACTACCTGATCTATGGTGTAATTTTCCAATTGTTAAGGTGCGGGACTTATATACTGTCATGTTTTTAAAAAGTAAAAGTATTGATATTGTTTTTGAATACTCAATTACGACTTGAGCTTATTTATATTCCATTTGTTATGAATTTATAGACATGCACTACTGAACTTGAATCAACTTATTGTATTGTTATTAATGGTACTCTTAATGTGCTTGTTGTGTATTATCAAGACTAAACCTTGTTATTCCACCTACTTGACGGGGGTAATGTGTCAAGATGGATTCAAATTGATTGTAACCATGACTTGTATATCTTGAGTGACCATACCATTGTTATTGAATTGCATAATAGACTCAGTTTTGATTATTGGTCCGAGCATTTGAAGATGTATAACTATATTACTACTTGATTTAGCCAGTGACTTGTACTCTAGCTTCTTGTTGAGCTTTTATGCTCATACCTTGTTGCTAATGATTTTGCAAGTTTATAGTAGCTTTGGGAAGATAAAGTTCATTAGCCTTTGAGTGTCCAAACTTCTGGATTTCAAACTGTTTGAGTATGTATGTTTCCTAGATGGCATTTTGATATATCTTGACTAAAGCTCATGTATTTGGAGTGATTTTACTGAATCGATAATATTTTGTGTATTTGGAAGCTTATGGCACTTCTTATGTAGTCATTTAACAATTTATACTTGTTAATAGCTATATATGTATGACGTGATATTTGGATGTTCCTAGCCTATGTTCAATCAATACTGAGGTAGAAAGTGTGAAAATTATATTGCTATTGATGGTTCGAAATTACAGGCTGTGGTATTATCTTGTTATGGTAATTGTAACCATTGATGTAAGATATCTTGTGTACACGACTTAGTTCTGTAGATGACAAGAAAATGCACGTTCTAGGGCCCAGGGTGTGACATTCAGAGTGATATCAAAAGTATGTCCCTACTAGCATTCAGCATAAGCAGGTCAAACACACAACTTCATCGAACTAGTCAAATCAAAGGATGAAAATCTCGACAACTAGCATGCTTCCGGTAGATATTCATACATCTTTAGTAATTGATACTAAAGAAATTAGATCTATTCTTTCTTAAGCAGCAAAGAGTAGTATCTAATGTCTGCTCTGTAGTTGCTGGATGGAAGAGTGTGAAGTTGAACAAAGAAAATTGGGATTTGCATTTGGAATGGGCATTCTCCTGTAAGTGCTCCGAGTAGTTAGTGGAAACTGATATTTGTAATCTTCTACTGTAGGTTCTGATTTCATACTCTATGTAGTGCTGTATTGGGGTTTGCAAATGTAAGAGTGAGTTTTGAACTCTCTGTAATGTTAATGCTCCAAGTTTGATGAACCAAAAAAAAAAGGTTACTTTTACCTAAAAAGTAAATAAATAAATAAACTTATGCTCAAGAAGGGCCTGCATCCATTACAGCTAGTAAAGCACTCAACATGATGAATAACACAATTTGCAGGCAAACTAAAATTGACAAAGTAAACAGACACTGGGACAACATAATTTTCACACACAAAGTAAAAGGGAATCAGACTCAAAGAGACAGCGTATACATTGTATCAACTCCCTGACAAACAATTCAGAAAGCACTGCACAATTTTGTACATAAATAATCTTAATCCAATGACTCCTAAATGCTCAAATTCTGATTACTTTCCAAGTAGCTCATTATTCTTCTAATCACATCATCATTGTCAACCAGTTCAGTACTCTTATCCAACATAAATCACACAATTCTGTAATCAAATTCAACAACAATTTCTATAGCAGAACCACAGTAACTAGCAAGAATAACAAGAAAGTAACATATCCAATTAACAAACGTTGAGCAGAATAGAAGAAAGTAACATATAAAATTAACAAACGTTGAGCAGAATAGGCAATTCGCACTGACCCAAAGTTGAAGGAGGTGCCTCATTTCTGGGATTGAAATTCATATGGATGTGCTTCTGATGGTACTGATTACAATTACCAGAATCCATCAATCCATCATATTCCTTCTGAACTGCAGGTCCAAGTCCACAATACACCTCAACCCATTTCTTCTTCTGCCCTTCAATTCCCACAAACCTCAATGCCTCCAACTCCTTTCTCATATAAACTTTTTTCTCCCCTTTTTCATTGTCAGACCCTTGAAAGTTTCCAATTTCAGAATTAGGACTCAAACCCACATCAGCAAGATTCTTTGATTTCTCATCAACCCCTGAATTCTTTTTTTTTCCACCTTTACCCCTCCTTCTTGGCCTCTTTTCTTTATTCCCACCAGTTTCTTGCCCTTCATTCGTCTTGTTATTCACATTCTCCCTTGAATTCTCAGGCAAGTTGACATGTTTACCCTCCTTTCCAAACACTCTTCCAAATACAGGAGTATTAACTAAAGCCGTTTCATCAATTACTTCAATCTTCAGAGCACACTTCACAGACCCTTCAGGATTATAAGTGTTGCCCTCCATTTTCTCATCAAGTTTCAATTTCTCTTCAACTCCAGCAACACCCATTTCACTATTCTCAGAAACTCCATCGTTTACTTCATTCAATTTTAATTCTTGTTTACTCAAAATGGCCGCTTCCACATCAACAAGCTCCTCTGATTCTTGAATCTCCAACACGGAGTGGTTGAAACCAGCAGGGGCCCATTCTTGCTTCTGGAAAACGGTGTCGTCAAAGCAAGTAGCAGGAGAACCGGCCATTTTCACCGTTTCTTCGCCTTCATAACCCTTTTTTTGTTTCACCACAGCGATGTCGTTCAAACAAGTAGCAGTCCCACCCGAAATTTCTAACTTTTTATCCCGTCCTCCAAGTTCTTGTTGGACAACGCCGTAGATGACATTCTTATCTTGTTCTTCATCGTCTTCTTTAAAATTCTCAGACTCGGCTTTCTGAAAAACGGCGTTGCTACTAGTACTGGCAAAAACGTCCCCGTTCGCATGTGACATTTCTTGAACGATGTCGTCATTAGGCTCAGAAGAGGAAGATTTTGGCACTTGTTCATCACTATGACTGAACGTTTTACAAGTCTCTGAGAGCTCAGAGATTCTTAAATCGGGACAACAAGCAAGATTAGTTTCGAAATTGGAGTCGTCCTTCATTGTTGCCAATCCAAGAAAGGCAAGAGAGGAGATTGGCTGCTGATTGCTCGGGTGAATGAGAGTTTATACTTCTTAGCAGGGGAAATTTGGTGAGATTCATATACTAATTTACTCTTTCTCTAGAAACTTGCACCATGTGTATCGCAACTAAAACGATTAGGGAAGCAAACGAGAGTACAATCAGGCTCTAATGCTCGCTCTCATTTCAATTAACGAGATTTAAAATTTCCATTCTAAATTCAATATTTTACTCAGCATTGTTTGTTTGGTTGACGGGAATCAAGGAATGTAATAAATATTAATAATAACGACACTTATTGTGTTCAACGGAAGTTAGTGTGATTAATTAGATTTGTATGATTCTCTTGAGATATTATTTTATTAAACTCATTAACCTTTTAAACATAATTGATACTATTTCATTACTAAATCAAATATATTGAAAGAATCATAAAAATTCATACTCATAGTTGAATTAATGATATTCATAGTGACAGTGATTGTAAAATTTGAACCAAACACGTCTTTAGACTTTTTATTCAGATCTAAGGTAATGTTAACATTATCTTTAAAAGCTTCTAAAAAATAGTCCATCTTTAAATATTTTATGCAACAAAAAACTTATTAGTTTATCAACAATTTCCTCATCATTTCTTTAATTTCAATTAACTTTATAAGCCCCAAAGGCAAACTAAGAAGGCGTGAATTAGATTGATTACGAGTCAGGTATATACGATTTTCATTCAATTTTTATTATTCGAATTACCTCAGTGATCACATGCTTAACAAGTGAAAAACTATAAAGACATAGCAAGTGATTCTACAAATTAAAACAATAAAGATAGAGCAAGTAATTACACAAATTTGCAAAAATAATTAAAAAGAAAGCAATAAAGTAAAAGTAGCCAATTTATAGTGGTCCGGCACTTCTATCCACTCCCAAGTTTCTCCGAAATTGAAGTTCAATCTACTGAGTGCTTGTTTTATTGTTGGTAAAGCAAACTAACTTGTACAGAGGAAGATTCCCAAGTTGAGCCAAAGAGTTTTATAAATTCTCCCAAGTTAATGCTCTCAATGCTACAATTGAATGCTCACTTATACAATAAAAAACACATTGTTCTTGAATCTCACAAAAAACTACAAGTCTATAAAGAAGAATAGTTACACACTAATCACTTTGGGCAAGACTCACTAATTCAAAATTAAAAGCTTATATAGACAATGAAAATCTAGCCAAAAATTGTAAGGCAATAAAGAGGTTAATACAGCAAAAAATTAAAATTTTATTACCTTATCTCTAGGTCATTTTAGTATAATATATACGATTACAGGGGGGTTTAACAAAGTTGCCTTAAGCACAGATGATTTCTGTGAAGATCCTTAATTGATGTAGGTGTTGTATCTATCACAAAAGTTTCACAATTATTGAGCTTCCATTAGCATCTACATGAAAACGATCTCTAGAAACCTCTTCGCCTTACTTTGTCGTACTTTTTGAGTGCTACTTTTCTTGAATAATTCAAAAATAACTCAAAAAGAAGAGAAGGAGAAAAAACTCTAACTCTTAGAAGGAGGGGGGATGGGCAAGAGAGAGAAAGAATAGATGTCTTTTGAAATTTTTCTCTCACTAGTTTATCTCTATCTTTTTTATATATTGAAGTAGTATGTTCAAGAGTCAAGGCTAGAGGCCTATTTATAGATTTGAAATCCTAATTTTTAGGAAATAGGTTATTAAGAAACCAATAGGATGAGGAATCTTTAACATTGCCAAGTAATCTGTTTCTCAAAGAAACCTAAAATTGCAGCAAAAGTTGCGAAAAATTATAGGAAAATTGCACAAAAATAACTAGGACAACAAGAATTTGACGTTGGCAATGACCCTAACTCGTTAAACAACAAAAACACGAAGAACATCACAAATAGAAAACCCTAGGTACAAAGCTAACCAAAGCAAGAGACAAAATAAAATTTACTGTAGAGATTTAGAACAAAATAAATGAAAAGGTGATATATCTAATGCTCAAGAAAAACAAGTTTTCTAGAACACGGATTGAAGAAACTGAATAACAATAACCCGAAAGCTTTGATACTGATTGATGCATGAACACACGAGACCCGATGTTAATCTCCCAATGCAAACCTTCACAGAGTTCACAACTACAAGATTACTTTACCCAAGGATCGTCTTGTGGTATCAGGAAGTAAATTAACCCCAATTCTACTTGAGAATTGAAATTAATTTAACAAGTAAGAACCCAACCCTAACCAAACCCGGTTACTTGAAGTATAAAATAGAATTCACCAAATCACTCGATGAATACACACAAGTTCTTCAAAGAACCCAAGAGACAAATTCTCTCTAATATTAATGATTATCAAAAAACATTTTGAAAAAAATCATAAAAGATAGCCTTATATAGGCAAAACTACCCTAGAAAGCAAATGTAGAAAGTTTGTAACTCATTACAACTCAAAAACTAAGTTAAAACGTGAATAATAGTAAAAAAAAATCGCCATCCCATAATGTAGTCATGGCGGAGCCCCCAGCATTGGTTGGCACACAACCTCATTGACATAATTTGGCTTGTTGTTGCAACATTATGACGGAAGCCATTACACAGCTTGAGCCACAGGTTTACCTCTACTCCACTGTTCACTACGATTTTGCTTCTAATGAAAGTTGCACCATTACTTGTGGGTAGTCTTTTGTAACACTTTTCCAGCATTCTTCGAGGCCTCCAAGTTTGGCAACTCCCTCCACTTTAACTTGCTTTCAGTGACAACACGAATACTTTCTTTGGCTCAATCCTTCGCCCTTGGATTCACATCAGATGAACCCTAGACTTCTATGTTATATTACTCTTTGATTAATGAAAGACCTAATTTATTCTTAGGTTTATTCATGAGTTTGTATTGTATTTTGAATTGAGATCTACATACATCTTTAATTCAATTGTGGATATCATATGAGTATATTGAGAAATTACACATATGAACTAGATCATCTCTTGAATAAAAAGGCTTGCATGAGTTATCAAAGGTAGAACTGCGTAAGTTTTCTTAGGTTAGATTCAAACCTACCCACAACAATAAAATCCATTAATTAGAAATTGCATTTTGTAGGGGTTTTAATTGAGAAGAGATTCCAATTAATCAACCGAGAAGATATAAATGTATTATTTGAGAAAGAATATAATTCACATAAGGGATTCTAGGGTTTAAGTGAATTGGGTTAATCATTAATCTAAAGTGAAATCATGACATGCTCGGTTTAGGGAGATTCTATATCTTGATCTTGCCTTTATCATTATCTATTTTCTCCAAGTGATTGCCTAGGTCTATTATTTAGTTTTAATAGTTAGTTTAATTTTAATTATTTTCATCTCTCGCATTAGTGGGCTAGATAATAGAAAAAGTGTTAGTACTAGTGCTCACATAGTCTCTCTAGGATGACATACTCATATACACCGTACTATGGGAACAATACGTGTACTTACCTATAATATCCATAGGAGAGTGGGGTGGGTACCAACATTATCAAGTAAAAGCCATATTGTGTAATTGTAGATACCAAAACTTGACACACTATTTATTTTTCCAACACAGAGGAGTGTTATTCTACCTTTTGGGGTCTAATTTCAATTTTCAAGCAAAACGGGGAAGTTAGTAATTCCTGGGGAGGCAAAACGGGTAATTTTCAGCATAGAAATATTTTTAATCAGGCTTTAAGTTTTAAAAGTATATTTTGTACTTCCATACATGGTTCCGAATTTTTGTGATTTTTTCAAATTATTTACTATTTTTTTTTGTATATTTTGCCAATAGGAGGCAAAATAGTCATTTTACCTCCAAACACCATTTTCATTTATTTTGGATTCCAAATTTATTTTTTAGGCTCTTAAATATGTTTCTAAATTTTTTGATTTTTTTTAGGTCAATTATTTTTTTTTTGAAAATAACGCATTTAGGGGTAAAATGGTCATTTTGTATCCCAAAAGCATTTTTCGCTAATTTTTTGGGTTCTAAATTCATTTTTCAGGGTTTTAAGCTTATTTTTAATTTTTGATAATTTTTGTAGGCTAATAGTTAATTTTCTATATATTTCATCAATGTAGAGGCAAAATGATTATTTGTGCACGTGAATGTATTTGTTGCCCAAACTTTTATTAATAAAATTTTTTATTTGCATTTTTCTAGTTTTTTTCATTTCTTGGTGCTTTTAGAAAAATCCCAACATTTTTTTAATTTTTGTGTGGCAAAAATTATTTTTAGGGTAAAATTATAATTTTGTTTGTTAAGGGCATTTTAGTCTTCTATCCCATTCTTGGAGGATAAGATTCCCTTGCACTATAAAGACCCCACTTAGGTTAAATAAATGTAAGGAGATAATAGAAAAAGCTAGGAAGAGTCTTAGATTTTTTTACACACAATACTCACATTTTTACACATTAAATGCTACACATATAAACACACCACAAACACACATAGTTAGATTAAACACACGTACAAACACATTTTTTTCACCTACTAAGATCAAAACACACGATCACACACAAAGAAGATTTCATTTTCAGCCATTCAAGATCATTATTAGCCCTCATCACAAGGTATTTTTCTAATATTAATCTTTGTTTAGTCCTTTTTTTAATCTGATTTGTTTAGTCCATTTTTGGATTTTTTTTGAAATTTTTTTGTTTGCTTTTTTGGATTTGATTTTCCTCTTTTTGGTTTTCCCCCCTTTGTCCTCAACCAATCTCAAGCCAGCACTACCGTTCTTCTCCCTCTACCACATCTTCAACCTCCCTCCACTTTCTTCCTCCACCAAAAACCATCACCACCCCAAGAACTACCACTACCACATAACAATCAAACAAGGCAGCCCCTCAAATCAGAATCTCCATCAATCCACCTCCATTCCATCGTTAATCATCAGCTCACAACAACCACAGCCCAAATCCCATCTATAATTTCCCCAAATCATCATCAAAAGCCACACAACCTGCACCAAAATCACCATGGCACCACCTGGTACAAACTCCAATTACCACCCTAACCACAACCGAAAAAATCATCCTAGCACCATCACTGTAAACCTGGAATCCTCCTCAGTCACTTAGTCACTTCCCCCTCTCAACCAGCACCATAACCAGTCACAATTAACCACCAGTAATCACTACCCAGACGCAACCTGCATATAGAAGCAGTCACAGACAAAGCAAACTTATTGATAGCCACAAAAAATCACCATCATAAGACACTCTAATGGTCTTCAATCATCAAGAACTCAAAGTCAATAAACAACCACCAAAACAGTTTGCCATCACTATCCCTTGCTTCCACAACCACAAACTAACCCTCACGCACCCACTCAAAGCCACTAAAGTCCATTTCCACTATTGCCCAACCATGCCGGCAACAATCAGAGACCTTTCCATTGCCACTATCACAGACCCACGCCAAATTATCCCCTCCGCAAATACAACCACCATCACCTCGCACAGACAAAACAACCAAACAAATTACCCAATCAATCGATACCACCCACAAATAGTCACAGCCACAAAGCACCACCGCTGCTCATCCACCAAACATCGTCAAACCCACAACATAACCTCCCTCTCTCTTGCTCCCCTCAACTGACCACAAATCAAATTTGTCAGCAGTCAGTGAATCCATCCCTTTGTTCTCACCACGCCATCTCTCTCTTTCCCCCTGGCATCACCTCCTCCTCATCTCCTTTACCCCTTAAATTACTACCAAAGGATAATTTAGAAAAGCTCACCAAAAACACCACCATCTTTCCCATTTCTTCCTCCACCAATCTCCACCATCACAATCATTACTAGCAAATCAAGAACCACACACCACTACCACACCCCCATCTTCTTTGCTCGAAGGAGCAATTGATTTAGGGAAATGATTTTTGCTTGTTTTTGGGAGAGAAGGCGAGAGAACGGAGAAGAAAGGAGAGAAAGAGTGATACAAGCACGATTGCGCTCATCTCAGCCTTAGAAGCTTTACTGATGGTTTGCATCTATATAGGCAGGTTGGAGGACCTCAAGGGCTCAAATTTTGTCAATGAGTCATAGACCATCTTCATGCAATCAATCAAGAAATGGTATTCTAGGTTTAGGGCAAAAGTTAGAGGACGTTTGCCGTCAAAGAATGGGCCTTCAAAGTTGTTTACATGTTTAATGGCCAATTTGGAAGCTTGGGAAGCTACTGGAAGTGGATAAAGTGAAGTTTGGGAGCTATCTGCGTCATGCATCCACGCCTAGATATGGTCATGGATTAGATCAGATTGAGCAAAAGAAGAAATGCAACTTCTGGTCCTATCCGAGCTGGCTAACCACGTGCAGATAGCTCATGTAGATATGGACAGAAACTCTGCAACTTGAGACAGATCGTATAGTTTACATTCTGTGAATAATCACTCACTTATCCACGTGCGGATACACGTGCAGATACTGTCAGAATGTTTAGTTCGTTAGTTGTTTTGAATTTTGAGTTGTAACCCTTAGTAGTTGAGTTGTGTTAGATTACAACTAGTTTATTTACTTTTCATAACTGATGTAAAGATGTTTAGCCTATTTAAGAGCCATATTTTTCATTAATAAAAGAAAGATGAATATTTCAACAAAAACGTGAGTTTTGCTCTCTTCGTGAGATTACTTTAGTTCTTCGTACAAGAACTACTCTTGATTCTTGCAATATCCATTGCTGAGTTTCAAGATTCTTCGCTTAATTCTCTTTAGTTTGTCAAATGGAGGTCTGTTCCATAGGTTGGGTAGGGGCCATCTTGCAACTTCGAAGGAGGGGTTTAGATCCTTCTTGGTTGAATTCAAAGCAACCCATTCGATTTGTTCTTGGGGTCTTTTGACAAGTTCCAAAATGGATGAAGAAGATCAAGTAGTTTCCTAGGGTTTCAAGATGCTTGGGCTTCACGCGTACCTTGCGCACATCAATTAGTATCAGATTCAAGGTTCACCTTGATTATCCAGGTTTTCCAATCCAACTTTTTGTACTTGGGAAAATTCAGATATATCTATTTATTTTACAATCCGTTTGGATATATCTCTTGATTTTTAGGTATTGTGTTTTTGTTGTTTTTCTTCACTCCTTGATTACCCTTCATCTAGAGATATCAAAGTTAGTATCTTTTGTGTCGTTTGTGGATTTCTTGTTGTCGCGCCCCATTTTTTTCGAAAGTCGAAAAAATGGAATAATTATGTTGTTATTTGTTGACAAAAGATGTGATTTTTTTAGAAGATGCTTTATTTATTTTTTAAAACAAAAAGAAAAGGGCCTAAAATGGGACTTTGAAGATGCGACGGTTTTTTGGCCCAAAAATAGAGTCTAAAAAGGGTTTTTAGTGAAAAAGGAGTCGCCATTTGGTATTGAGTTTTGGTGTACCAAGTCACCAGAAAATATTTTATAAAAGGTAAGAAAATCGAGAACGATTTAAAAGATGATTTTTTGAGAAAAAATTAAGAAAAAACAAGAAAAACCCTTTTAGACAACTCCAAGTCTTTGAAAACAAGAGAAAAAAGTTCAGAAGTCACAGTTGAAGAAAGGGAAGGCAAAGGCTTGCGCCTAAGGCACCCTTTCAACCTAACCGAAACTAGTTGCAAGGTTTAGTCTAAATTTTCCTAATGTAACCCTATGATTTTATCACATTTGGATACAACTATATGAATGCAAATATAATCCTAAAAATAGGTATCGTTAAGGGAAAAATTATTCCATTGAAGTTTGGTCGGGATTATCGCATTAATTGCGAAACCCGAATTTAGACTTCGATGGAGTCATGAGTATAGATGCAAAATGAAATGTAAAAAGAAAAGAAAAATAGTAATATAGATAGTAAGTGAACAAAGAAAGTAGAGATGCAACATAACGGGTACGGGAGACTAATAAACTCGTGACTAGATATTTCTACTTACGGAGGGGGAAACGGCATATACGCTACCGCTTCCCACGTGAGTAAATGACTATTTCTTAGTCAAAAAATCACACAAGTGACTTAAGATTCTATGTGTAGTGGAGTCTAAATGTTATGCACTAAACATTTGTTTAAGATAGATAATAAGTGATAAAGTATACGCAAAAATCATACAAAAATGGAAAAGGCCTAAAAAAGAGAAGATGTGTGTGAAATGGCATGAAATGCACACGAGAAATGATTCTAATACTAAATTGACCTAGACGTCTAGCATTGGACTAGCCTATTTTCTAAAAATTCTCCGCTAGCGTTGGACTAGCGAAGAAATTGAAATTAACCACAACTAGTGTTGGACTAGTGTGGCAACGATACACATATATTATAATAAATAATTAAATAAATAAAGCATAGATTAAAACAATAATCACATAAAAGCACATAATAGCACATAGGAGCACATACCACACAAGCATAATATTCTAGATGCAAAGTCCTAGGGAAAGCAGATAAAACACATAAGCATATAGCACACATAGCATACAAAGCCCTAACTATTACACCGGGGAAGCCTAATTACAATCTAAAAATAAAAATAAAAGATAACCTATCTAACCTATCTATTACATTTTCTATCTAAAATACATAAGATTTTTGTTAAATAGATAACATATAAACTATCTATTACATTAACTATCTAAATATAAAAATTTTGTTAAATAGAATATTACCTATCTATTACATTTCTTTGAATAATTAAAAAAAATTGAATTCAAGTAAATAACATGACATAAATAAATAAATACTCACACATGAATAAAAATAATAAACACAAAAAGATGCATAAAAAAACATATAGAAAAACACATAGGAGCACGTAGGAGCATATAAAGAAATATTGTAAGGATAATAAGGGTACATCCCGTTCGAAAATTCGGTATAAATGCTAACAACATGAACAAACTTATCCAGGTACCATTATTTAAATAAATGAACCATTAATTAAATAATTTCATATTAATCACTATAAACATGCCACAATAATTCAAAACAATTGTAGCAATAATAAACAAAAATAAAATAAAATAGAATAAAATACTAAAAAAAACATAGTTAAATATTTAGGAAGAAAAATGAAGATTGTTTAAGTAAAATAAATACATAAATAAACAAAATGAAATAAGGAAAATAAAATAATAATAATAAAATAAAATAAAATAAAATACAATAATACATACTTAAGCTTTTAGCATCCAAATAAGAATCACCAAAATAACTAAAAGAGAAATAAAGAAACTAATTTGAGCGTTAATTAGATAAAAAGACTAAATTTTGGAACATTAAAATAAAAATAAAATATGAAAAGAAAATAATTTAAAAAAAAACTTGAGGAATTAATTAAATTCTTTTTTTTTTTGACAAAAAATAAAAATGTTCTAAGGTTTTGGCTTAAGAGTGGAAATTTAGGCAACATTTTTAGAATAAAAATATAATTTACACCAAACTAGAGGATGAAATTACAATTTTAAACCATAGTTAAGGTAATAACATGATTTACAACAAATTTAAAAGGGCTAAAATATAAATTCCAACAAGTATAATGCCAAAAATAAAAATTTCCAGCAATACCTAAGGCCAAGAATATAATTTCAGCAAAGTCATTAAATAATACATAATTTACAGCAAACATTTAAGAGCAAAAATTTAAGTTCTAGCTACTTGGGGGCAAAATTATAAATTCTAGCAATATTGGAAGGCAATAATGTAATTTTAGCAAAATATAATGGCAAAAATAAAATTTCAGCAAGGTTTGGGGGCAAGAATGCAATTTTCAGCAACATGAGGGGCTAAATTTACAATTTTCAGCAACATCCAAGGGCTAAAATACAATTCCAGCAAACTTGGGGAGTAAAAATGAAATTTCCAAAAACATTGGAGGGTAAAAAGGTAATTTCAGAAAAGTATAGGGGTCAAAATGTAATTTTATAAAAATGTAGGCATCAAAATATAATTATCGAAAAATATAGGGGTCAAAAATGGAAATTGAAAAAATGTAGGGGCCAAAATTATAATTATATAAAAGTCGGGGGACCGAAATGCAATTAATTGGGACCTAATTGAAAAGAAAATAAAATTATGGGGGTCAATCTACAAAAAACAGAAATCTAAATGCACAAATCATAAATGCTCAGGGCCACAGTAACATTAATAAAAGTATAAGGACTATAAAATAAATACATATTATTAATAAAAATCAAATTAGGAAACAAAACCAACAAAACGACGTAGTTTTGACTGAAACTACGTCAAAACGACGTAGTTTCACTAAACTTTTTTTTTTCTTCCTTCTTTCTTTTCTTCTTTCTTCTTTCTTTTCTACTTTTCCAGATTTCCCTTTGTTTTTTTTTTTCTATTTTTTTCCGATTCCCCTCTACTACCTCTCTCTCTCTCTCTCTCGCCTCGCCGGATTTCTCTTTCCGGCCTGCTATCTCTCTCTGTCCCTCTCGGTTAGTCTCTCTCGGTCTCATTCTTCGCCTCTCTCTCTCTCAGTCCATCTCTCTCTCGATTTTTCTACTTCCCTCTCGGTTAGTCTCTGTCGCAGTTCTCTCACTTTTTTTTTTTAAAAGCCCATGAACAAACTAGCATAGATCAAACAAAATTTCGTACACAAATCTCAATTGCTGAATGTTAATTGCAGGAAATTGCAAGAGAAATCAAAGAATATACTTGCAAAGTAGAAGGGATTTGTGACAATGCAACTGTTTCTGGCGATTGGGGGCCGAAGGTGGGAATGATCCACTGGCGGTTGCGGTTGGCGCTAGTGGCTGTCTAGTGGTGGCAGGTTGTTGGGGAGCAGGTGGCGCCACTGGTGGAGGCAGTGTTGTTAGGGCTGACTGGTCTGATGGTGGTGTCGTGGTGGTGGTGGAGGGTCCTAGAGCCGTTTGTGGTGTGTATGTATGTGTGCTTGAATGTGATTTGTGTGAAAATGTGTATGTGCCTTGAATGTGTTTTGTGATTTTTCGTAGGTGTATTGTGAAGCTGGTGTGTGTGAAATCCACGTGTGATGTGTGCAATTGTGTTGCTGGTGAGATGAATGAACTGTATGTGTTTTGTGTGTGTTGTTGACAGTGGTGATTGGCTGTGTGTGTGAACTGGTGCTTGTGCGTGTATGTGTGTGAAATGTGCAGTGTGTTGTGTGTGTTTGTGCAGGGTGTGTGAGTGTCTGTGGTGTGTGATGTGTGCCGAGAGATTGAGTGAACTGGGACGTATGTGAATTTGTGTCTGGTGTGTGTTGTATGTGTTGTGAGAGAGATCGAGAGAAGTGAAGAATTGTCTGTGGTGTGTGATGAAGGTGCCGGGGGAGGGGGCCGAGAGGGAGAGTGAGTGAAGTGTGGTGTCTATGATGCTTGTACAGGGGAAGGGGAGGCAGAGAGAGTTGAGGGAAGTGTTTGTGCCTTGCAGGTCTGTGAATCTGTGTTGTCTTGGTGTGTGATGTTTGAGTGCGTAGGTCAGGTTGAGAGAATGGTGAGTGTGTGTTTTTGTTAAGTCATGATGGTGATTTTAGAAGGAAATTTGAGCAAAATCCCTCAAAATCTGATGAAGGTATTGCAAGTGGGGATGAGAGTGATGATTAGAGGGTGGAGTTGGTTTGATAGGTTAAGTAGAATTGGAGGTGTAGGTGCCTAGAAGTATGGCCATAAGGCTGTTTTTTATGGCTTAAGCAGCCATGCTGCTACTGTAGCAGGCTGCAAAACGCAGCCTACTCCACCTTTTTTTTTTTAGATATTGATAAGGGACACAAAGAAAAATAAATGAAATAAAATAATAAAATAAAATAAAATGACATATGGACTCCTTTAGAATTGAAAATAAAATAAAAAATAAATAAAATGAAATTAAAACTAAAACTAAAATTTAGCATTAGTAGAAAAGGAAAATTCAATAATAATAAGAATTAAAATTTTAAAATTAATTCATCATTAAAAAACATATCATAGACAAAAAGATATCATTTGGAATAAGTACCAAATAGTCTTAAAAAATTATTAAATATTTTTTTACATAAAATCTATAAAATATTTCACACAAAAATTCTTAAGTAAAGGTGCATTAGAAAACGTGACATAATATGATAAAAATTATGAAAATCACAAAAATACTAAATGACTTTTAAAAATCACAAAAATTTTACACAAAATATATTATCCCATGAAACACATATACTAAAGTTTTGACTCAAAATTTTCAAGATTAACGCATTCTTGGGAAATGTGCCCTTAATAAATAAAAAGACAAAAATTAAAGAAATAGTAAACGACCTCTAAAAATTATGAGATTTTTACAAAAAATTTATGAATATACAAAATGCACATATAAAATTTTCACTTGAAAAATTCTCATAAAAATAGTGCATTGGAAAACGTGCCGTTGAATTAAAAAATAATAAAATTTTAAATAAATAATAAATGACTCCCGAAAATATTCAAAATCATAAATAATGATAAAAATAGTAAAATTATGTATTTAGGAAATAAAATAAAATAAACTAAACTAATATTTACATGGTGAAATTACCATTTTGCCCCTGATGTGACGAATTAGTCATAACATGCACGAAAATTGTAATCGATCCCCGAAAAATAAAAATATCCCCGAAATGAAGTAACACATATATTTTGACAAAACGTATGTCAAAATTTGGTGTCTGCACTAGTGTTAAGACTCAAACTTTGTATTGTTTTGCCCAATTTTCTGCAATTTTTCTGCAGAAATTATTTCTAAAGTTTTATGTGTCTTATTTTGCTTCGTGCCTATAATTGGTGTCTTGTTGAGTTGCGTTAGCGAATTTTTTCCTTCAATTTGAATTGAATTTTGGTTGTTTAAGGTTCAATAGGGTTGTGTGAGATTGTCAAAAAAAAAAAATCACTACTGTTCATTGTTACTGTTCAACACTGTTTATTGTTATTGTTCATGTCGAGTTACTGTTCACCATGATTTTGTCCAGACTTATTTGTGTTTTGTGGTGTGAATTTTGTGTCGGGAGTTGTTGATGATCGTGTTGTTAAAAAAACAAAAAAGGTGTAAGAATTGAGAAAAAAGAAGAGTGGAAAAAGGCAAAAAAAAAAAAAGGTGAGATTTTATAGCAAAGCCAAAAGTTGAAAAAAAAAAAGAAAATTCTTGCTGTTCTTTTGTCATTTGCAGATTTAAAGGCATCATGTCTAACCAAAGAGAGCAAAGACTTGCCAATATTGATTTCACTTTATACGATATGCTCAAAATGATGCAGGAATTCAATGATCGATGGGATACCAAGGAGAAGAATTGCTCTAAACATCAATCTAGATCTTCTAAAAGAAGGTTGGGTTGGCATTGTTGGGTTTCAAGGTGTCTTGAGATTTCGCATCCTTCGACCTTGCGCACATTAAAGAGAGAACAAGAGGGAGGAACAGTGACAGAAAGAAAGACAGAGAACGAAGAGTAGAGAAAGGGGAAAGAGAGAAAGAGAGGAGGGAGAAGAATGGAGAATAAAAGACTAGAGAGAAAAGAGAGAAAAGAGAGAAAAGGAAGAAGAAATAAAGAAAATAGAAAGAGGGAAAAAAGATACGGTTATGGAGGGAGGAAGAGAAAATGAGTGAATGTGGAAGGGAAGCTAAAATTTTGAAGAAGAAGATAGAATTTGGGTTGTTTTATGATTTTGGGTGTTGAAGATTAGGAATTTTGGGCTATTTTAGGTTTTTTGTAGTTTTAGGTTTATTATTATTATTTAGTTATTTAGTTACTGATTTAAGTTTCATTTAGCTTTAACTTGGCAATTAATTAACTGATTTTAGTTTAATTGGTTGAGTTTAGTTTCATTTAATTTGGAATTTGTGTTTTTTCAGCTATTTTTGTTATAAAAATATAAATTTATTTATTAGTCACTATTTTTTTATTATTATTTGAACTGTGCCTAGTTTCAGTCATCCTGCAATTAAGTCCTCATTAATTACCGATTAATTCCATTCAATTGAATTTGAATTAATTGCAACTTGGTCCTTCAACTTGTGTGAATTACTATTTTATCCCAGTTTGCTTTAATTTACATCTTGGTCCTTTGACTTGTGCGAATTTTTAATTTTACACCCTTAATTAGTTAGAATTTCTAATTTTACCCTTTAGCCCCTTAGGTTTACAATTTTATTTTAGTCCTCTTAGTTTGATACAACTTACCTTTTTTACCCCCCATTTATTAGTACTTTTTATGTTTTGTGCTGTATTTATCTCTACGGTGGTACCTTGACATGTTTATTCGTTTTCTTTGGTATTAGTACGGGTCTTCAAGAGTGGTATTCTCATCACTTTTAATTTTTTCTTTTTTAAGTGCTATTATGTGTTCTATGTATTTTTGTATGCTTGTCTTATTTTATTTATGTTTTGAGCATTTATTTATTTTATGTTATGTTATGATTATTTGTTCGAATCTTTAATGTTTAATTATTTAAAAAATATAAAAGATAGGTTAATTTTGTCAATCTTTGAGAATTTGTACTTAGATAGGTAATATAATAGATAGTTGATATCATTTTTTCAAGAAAAGTTTGTATTTAGATAGACACGTGTAATTAATAGGTCATTTTATCCTCCTCTTAATTTGTAAGTTAAGTCCCCGATGTAATAGTAAGAGCTCGTGTGCTCTTTGTTTGCTTATGTGTTTATTTGTTTTACCGCTTTCTTTTAGATTTTACATCTAGATATTATACTTAAGTGTTATGTGATCCTATGTGATTATATGCCCTTATATGTTTATTTATTTATATTGTGCTTTGATTCATGTTTAATTTGTGACCTCACCGCACTAGTCTAACGCTAGTTGTGGTTTTATCATATCTCTACTAGTCTAACGCTACTGAAAATTCATAGAAAATGGGCTAGTCCAATGTTAGACCCTTAGGTCATTCTAGTGCTCGTTTCACTCCTTGTGTGCATTTCATATTATTTCACACACTATTTCTCTATTTTCAATTTTTTTCCATTTTTGCATGATTTTTATAATCATCATCATCATCATCTATTTTTAGCATGTCTTCAGTGTATGAAATTTAGATTGTATTTCACATAAAATTTTAGGTCATTTGTGTATTTCGACTAGAAATAGTTGCCCTTCTCACTCAGGAAATGGTAAACTTGGCCTTCCCTAGGCCTTAGCATGCCGTTCTCCTTTCCGTGAGTAGGAATAGTCAGTCATGAGTTTCTAGTCCTCGTACCCATTATGTTGCATCCCCACTTTTTTCGATAACTTATTATTTTTGCTACCATTTTCCTTTTCTTTTTGCATTCTATTTTTGCATTTACTTGTGACTCCTTTGAGACTTCATTTCGTGTTTTGTAATTAATGAGATAATCCCGATCAAGCCTCGAGGACATCTCGACCCTCCTGATACCACATTAGGTTTAGGATTCGCATTCATTTAGACATGTCCAAATACGATAGAATTAAGGGTTATTTTAGAAAATTTTGATTAAACCTCACAACTAGCCTCGGCTAGGGAAAAAGGGTGCCTTAGACACAAGCCTTTGCTTTCCCTTATTTCAAATGTGACTCACGGACTTTTTTCTCTCATTTTCGTAGATTGAAGTTAGAAAATGGTTTTCAAAAATTTTTCTAAAAATTTTAATCTTGTTTTGTTAAATGATTTTTTGGATGACTCGGTACACCATAACTCAATACCAAGTGGCGACTCTATTTTTAGTAAAACCCTTTTTCAAACTATTTGGCCAAAATTGTCGTATTTTTTAGTCTTGACCTTGTTTTGTTTTTAAAATACCATTTTTTTCAAAAATACGCTTTTTCACCCAAAAAAATCCAATTTTCTCATACACACACGGTTTTCCAAAACCCAAAAACTACTTTCAAAACAGGTCACCGCCATTTTCAGAGTGTGACAGTGATGCATGAGATTTGAATATGTACACATGAGAGATCATCTTCTTATTGTCTATCCTAAAACCAAGTCAGTTTAGTGGTTTTTGTATTTTACACTTATTTATGATATATTAATATATGAGACAGTTTTCTTTATCATTTAATACTTGTTGTTTATATCACTTATTTATTTGATAAAGTCTATAGAACATTAATTGTAAATAAGAGATTGTAAGAGTTACAATGATAAGACTCTTAATAGGAAGAGATATGGTGAGGGACCCATTCGAACTTGGGAAGATACGAAAATGATGATTAGAAGGAAATTTGTACCTAGTCACTACTACAGACACCCACATAGGAAGTTTCAGTCATTAAAGCAAGTGATACATGCATGGTAAGCCTTGGTGGCAATCGCTTTCAAGATGATTTTCATGAAACTGGAGTTCCAAATTTTGGGGCAAATTCCATGTGCTCGAGGCAAGATTCACAAGTATTGAGTATGGAAGTGCCAACAAAAGAAAGCAAACCACGTGTATTATCGAGCTTCATCATTCATCAATTTCTTCATGAGGTTTCAACACATAGCTTCAAGGAACAAAAGGTTTCGTATAAGGGATTCAACAGTCGATGGCCATGCATTCAATCACTAGTTCATAGAAGAATATTCCAAGGCTTAATAAGAAGCAAGCTTACAGTCCTGAGCATATTGGAGCTAAAATTGAATCATTTACAAAGTAGGATGGACATGGCAATCTTGAGGAAGCTAGACAAATGGATCAAAAATGGTGCACGGGCCTTCGAAGCTAAGCTCGCAATTCAAGAAGGCCTAAAAATGGATCTTGTTTGTTCAAGAATAAGGCCAGCCCAATCCAATGTTAAGTCAGTCATTTTTATTGTTTTAGATTAAGAAGTTTAATTGTGTTTTGTTAAGTATTCTAACTAGGTTACAAATTATGTTTTAATTTATGTTGGTGTTTTACATAGTTTACAAACTTGTGTTTTATGTAGTTTACAATTTGCGTTATTTAGGTTTTCCTTATATAGTTTACAAACTTGTGTTTTAAGTAGTTTATAATTTTTGTTATTTAGGTTTTCCTTATATGTCTTGGTCGATTTAGAGCCTATAAAAAAGGCCTTATTGTATGATTCTTTTTTCATGGATTGAGTGACACACGAAGCACAAGAATGAATTTCAAGATCATTTTGAAAAATAGATAACAATTTATTAAACAACTTGACCTCATTTAACCTGTCAAAAGCAACTATATCGTGAAACTGTGGGTGCCTTGAATTCAACCAAATTCATTGAAATCAATCCACCAAGAACAACTAGACCTCAACTCAACTAGTGCAGAGCAACCTTGAAGATAGCAAGAATGTATCTAAGTCAAATCCTTTGGAATTGAACCTAAGCTAATTGTAAGGCTGCAACAAGTTTTCTTAATAAGGCCAAGAGTAGTTCTAATCCAAGAATTAAGAAGAAATCTCAATTAAGAGAAAACTCACAAATCACACACTTGAATAATTTCATTCTCAATATGCCTATGTATAAGCTTAATAAGTCGACTGAAGCAAAACAAATATGGAAACCTAAACTATCACAATTTGTAAACTATTAAAAGTACTTAACAAACATAAGTTGTAACTCGATTGTAACACTTAACAAATCACAGCTAAATTTCCTAATCTGACACTACAAAGATCACTATCGTAAACAATTGGATGGGCCTTGATCTTCTCTTCAACTGACCAAAACCAATTTCAAGGCCTTCTTGGAGGACATGCATAGTTCCATATTCATGAACCATTCTTGAACTATCTTCAAGGTCCACGAACTAGTTACGATTCAAGTTGCCCTCTCCTAGTCCAACATTCTCCAAGCCTTCCATGCTCCATAGACACACGATCAACTTTGCTTGTGTTGTATACCTGCAATTAACTCGTGCTATCGACTCTTCAAATTCTTGAAAATGGCATGAATGCTAGAGTTCTTCATAACTACCATCATTAGCACATTTGTGATGTGTTGGCGCTCTTGGATTCCTATCGTTCCTTCCCTCCTCGAAAAGATTCGTTCTTCAATCATCTACACTATAAAAAATCAAATTAGTAACAAAATCGTATTCATGTTACTATACTTACCTTGCAACTTCAATTTGTAGGCACTATTGAATTTCTTTTCGATCAACTTGAATTTCCTTTAGGAAGGATTCAATTCCTTATGCACATGATACCAACAATCAAAGAAGTTAGAATTCTGCCACAAAACACTTAATAAAGCATCATAAAGCTCAAAGAAAATGTTGTCATAATTGCACACATACCACACAAGTGCACCAACTAACAATACACTACTTGTAGGCTCTAGATGCAACCTAAGAGAAGGGGTAAATTAGGTTATGTAAAAATTCTAAGTGAAAAGTACCAACTTTCACCCAATAAAAACTTATAATATAAAAATAAGATATATATAACAATAAATCAATTTAAATGAACAATAATATAAAAAGATAAGGGAAAAGAGCATAACCAATTTATAGTGGTTCAGTACTTACGTTCACTCCAAAGTTCAACAACTTAAAGTTTTAATCCACATGATACTTCTTCAATTTGGTGAAGCAAAACCAATGGTACAAAGGAGGGAGCACTTCTTGCACTACCTATCCTAGCACTAATTGAGCCAAAGACACCCTCTTTGCTTGCATTAAGCTCTCATAAATTGTGTTAAGAAGTTTTACAATTCGCCAATCAACCCTCTCAAGGCTACAATTAAATTGCTCTCATACCACAATTGAAAAGTACTCAAAACCCAACTATTTACCTCACAATCTATTACAAGAACAATCAAAAGGAGAGTATTTTTCACCAAAAATCACTATTAAACACTTGCAATAATTGTAGGCAAAAAGTCACTTCAATTTTGCACCAAAAAGTATTTATAGAGGAGAGAAAATAGTTAGAAAAGGTCTCCAATAGTCAAATTCAAAAATTTGGCTAAACTAGTTGTTACTCACCAAATTCAAGAATCTGAAGTCCACTTCCCACATCTGAATACCATCCGAACATCCACTTGGTGCGTCTGGATGCTCATCCGAACTAGCTTCTGAATCCTTTCTGTTCAACTGTTCAAACTATCTGGACGTCTGCATGTTTGTCTCGTCCATCGTCTGCATGCTTGCTGGAATCATTAGAAAGTTGACTTCATTGCCAACCAAGCATCCATCTCCTCATCTGGTTCCTCATCCGCATGCTTACGAGAATCAACCAGACGTCCGCATCATTCTCTTATGCGTCCTGTTAGTCATCTACTTCACCACTAATTTGTTATTTTCAACTCCTTTTGATGCTTAACTTGTCTTACTGCAAAAATAAGTTGATTAAATATTAGTAACCATTATCATTAGTTTGTTAATTATCAAAACAAAGACTATTTGAGACCTTAAGGTCTTCAATCTCCCACTTTTGATGATGACAAACTAGTGAAGAAAATAAGCATAAAATTGCAAAATAAATAAGCTCCCCCTTGACACATGCACAGTAAAAGATAAACATACATCAACACAACTCCGCCCTACAATATGCATATGTTAAAGTTGCTCATTTCACTGCTTTCCCTAAGGAAGTGCATATATAATATGTATAACTATGTTTATTTTCACATTTTTCTCCTTTTTTTGGCACCATCAAAAAAAGAAAAAGAAAAAAAGAGAGAGAATCACTTGAAATAATATGAAAAGGAACATATATCATAGATGAATCATGTTAAACACCAAATCTTTGAGTTCAAACAAAACATAGAATACTACAAAATCCTTCACTACTAAACAAAAATATAATCATAAACATAATCTTAACTACTACATAAAAACTAGATACCCTAATGTCCTAAAAACTAAACTGCTTTTGAAGGAGATCTAACTCCATGTGAAGACCTAGATCTAGTAGATGATGCTGTAGAGGCTAATGAGGAAGTCTCAATCCTATCTGGAAGTGGTGCTTGTGTCTCATTATAGGACTTCAAGGGTTGTTCGTCCTTCCTTTTACGTATCCTACAATAATCATGAAAATTTTCTTGTTCTATCAAGTTCCATACATAATCTTGTATAAACTCAAGAGTCTCTAATCTGTATTCAACCAAGGAAAATTGCCTCCTGACACCTGTAAGCTCTTGCTGAAACTCACACCTTACTGTATCTACTATGCTAGATAAGCTAGAAACATCTTATCAAACTTTATCCATTTGGCGAGAAAGTCCACCAATGACATCAAAAAGTCAAGCTTCCTAAGACTATGGGGCTTCATAGGAAGATTTTATAAAGCACATGTCATTTTTAAATAAAGTAGTGTGATGTTTACTTAAAACAATTTCCCCAATTCTTTTCCTCGGAAATTCCTTTTATTTTTCACTTGAAAGGATTTTTGAGAACTCAACAATTCTATTCATCAACAAATCTTACTTTCTTGTAATCTTTTCATAGGAAATAGTTTTCTCATCAAACTTCTTTTTTAAATCCTCATTTTTGTAGTCAAGAAAAAATTTATTTTTCTTAAAATTATCATTCTCATTTTTCAACTTTTTATTCTCTTGACAGAGCTTTACAATTTCTTTCAATAAAACATTAATCTTTAATTTCAAATCCTTATTTTTTGCATATGATTCCTTCAAGCTATCATGCAACTTAACTACAAATGCTTCCTTGTACTCATCATCATATTTACTATCACATTCATCATAAGAAGAATAGTTAGAGGTTACCTCATTATTTCCAAAGGTCATAAAAGCCATTTGTACTGTTTCAACATCTTCTTCTATCTCACCATCCAAGTTGCACTCATCCTATGATATCTTGAAGTTGTTAAACCCTTTATTTCTTCCTTTTTTTCCACTTCATTGGGCACTTATTCATGGGATGCCCCCGTTGACCACATTCAAAATATTTGACATTTAGCTTTCTGGCCATTTTGTTCTTCATTTTGTTTTTATTACTAGTTCCACCTCTTCTTAGTCTTCTCTTGTTAAGAAGGAACTTCTTGAAACCTTTGGTAATAAGAGTATACCACCTTCATCCATTTCATCATCATCGTCATCATCTATAAAGAAAAGATCATCTTCGTCTTGTTTTGTTACCTTGAGAGCTATGCCTCTTTTAGCTATTGCTTCCTTATCATCTTGAGCTTTACATTTGACATTCAATTCATAAGAGGTTAGTGAGCTACTAAGAGAATCAATAGAAATAGAATTTAAGTCCTTGGCTTCCTCAATAGTCGTAACATTGCTTTCCCACTCTTTTAGTAGAGCATTTAAGATCTTCCTATTTTTTTCTCCCAAAATAGCCTCAAGATCCTTAATGATATCAATAAATCGACAATACATCTTGTCTATATTCTCATGTAATTCTATTTTAAAAGACACATACTGAAAGACAAGTAGTGCTTTCTTTTTTTCACTAATATTATCATCCCAATATAAATTTCCTTTAGTTTATCCCATATTTCGTTGGCTATCCTACATCCTTTTATCCTGATTGATTAGTTGGCATCTAAAGCATTGTACAAAATGTTCATAAACTTGGCATTCAATGTAAGATTTATCTTATCTTGCACAGTCAATTCACTTCTAGTCTTAGGTCTAACCTTACCTAATGCCTCATCATGTATAGTGGCCTCAAAAGGTCTTTCATTAACAACATACCATAATTCTATATCAATAGACAGTAAAATGGTCTCCATTATATCCCTCCAACTATCATAATTAACACCATTGAACACGGGAGATCTAGCAATCGATTGTCCCTCTAAAAATAGTGCATTGGTTGTGGTTGCCATCTTTACTCCCCAGGGTCAAGCTATCTAAAGGGAGACTAAGCTGTGATACCAATTGTATGCCCTGAGTGCAAACCTAAGAGGAGGTGAATTATGTTGTCTAAAAATTCTAAGTGAAAAGTACCAATTTTCATCCAATAAAAACTTGCAATATAAAAATAAGATAAATATCACAATAAAGCAATTTAAAAGAATAATAATATAAAAAGATAAGGAAAAAGATCACAACGGATTTATAATGGTTTGGTACCAAACTTAGTACCTAAGTCCACTCCTAAGTTTAATAACTTGGAGTTTTAATCCACTAAATGCTTATCCAATTTGATAAAGCAAAACCAATGGTACAATAGAAGGATCACTTCTTGCACTACCTATCCTAGCACTAATTGAGCCAAAGACACCCTCTTTGCTCACACTAAGCTCCCACAAGTTGTGCCAAGAAATTTTACAATCCCCCAATCAACTTTCTCAAGGCTACAATTGAATTGCTCTCACACTACAATTGAAAAGCACTCAAAACTCAACCTATTACCTCACAATCTATTACAAGAACAAATCAAAAGGAGAGTATTTTTCACCACAAATCACTCTTAAACACTTACAATAATTGTAGGCAAAAAGCCACTTCAATTTTGCACGAAGAAGTATTTATAGGGGAGAGAAAATAGCTAGAAAAGACCTCCAACAGTCAAATTGAAAAATTTGCCTAATCTAGTTGTCACTCAGTAAATTCAAGAACCGGAAGTTCGCTTGTCATAAGGACCTTCATTTGGTGTATCCAAATCCCTTCTATTCAACTGTTCAAACTATGCGGATATTTGCATGCTCGTTTGTTCCATCGTTCGCATGCTTACTAGAATCATCAAAAAGTTGACTTCTGTTGCCAACTAGACATTTGCATTCTCGTATGGTTCCTCGTTTGCATGCTTACTAGAAACAACCAAACATTCGCATCATTCTCTGATGCATCTAGTTAGTCATCTACTTCACATTTGATTTGATATTTTCAACTCTTTTTATTCTTAACTTGTCTTACTGGAAAAATAACTTGATAAAATATTAGAAACCATTATTATTAGTTTGTTAATCATAAATACAAAAATGATTTGAGACATTAAGGTCTTCACTACTTTATGCACACTATCTCTAGAAACCCTCATTTGGTTCCAAGCGTTCCTAACACAACATCCGAAGCCCCGTTACAAAGGCAACCAACACAATTTGGCCAACACTTCGGACAGTGACCAGTTGGTTAGGTTGGTTGAACATCCCTAAAAGCTATTTTTTCCTGCATTTAATGCTTAGCTATTGAAAGTTGAAGCCCTTTTTTGGTGTCCTATCAAACTCATTAAGTCTGAATCTATTTGTAATCTTTACCTACATTTATTACAAGTGTTAAAGATGGATTCCAAAGGAAAATATTTTTTCCTTTTGTGTTTTCTTGTAATAGTTTGTGAGGATAGTTCGTTGAGTTTAAGTGTAATTCTTCATTGAGCGAGTGGAAGCATTCAATTGTAGCATAGTGAAAGTTAATTAGGTAGAATTGTAAAACTCGTTGGCTCAACTAGTGAACAATTAGTGTGAGCAAAGAGTGTTCCTCTTATGTACAAATGGGTTTACATCACTAACAATTAAAGAAGCTACAAGTAGATTTAACTCGAAGTTGTGGAACTAGGAAGTGGATATAGGTGTTGAATTTGACATTGAACCTCTATAAATTTGATGTAGTGATATTAGGACTATGCAGATATGCAATTAAATAATGCAAAAACAAAGACAAACAAGTAATAGATTTAACCCAATACCCCTATACCGCAAGTGCATAGGTCAATTATAATAGAAGTATTAGGGTCGATCTTGGGGGGAAACAATATTGTGGTAATTATTAAGATTTTTTCACTCACTTTATTATCTAGACAAATCATCAAATAGGTGGTGTGCAAGATAAAGAACATTCAATCACTTGAAGTAAAACTAATAGAGAAATTCATAAAATACAAGTAATAGGGTTTAGAATTCACTAGTTGTCACTTATATGTTGGAATGAATTAACACCTTGCTATAATCAACTTGTCTTGATTAGCATTATAATTCCATATGAAATCAAAACTTGTTCTCATAATGAATTAACTAAAATTTAACTATTCTCATGATAAATCCTTGTGAAATGTATGAATTCTAGTCTTCAACAACTTCAATCCACCTACTTATACCACTATTTTCATGTGTGTACACCATAAGCTTCATCTACCATTTTTCAATGTTAAAAGCATTTCTCAATATCAAATAACATCTAAATAATTTGCAATAGGTGATGAAGTTGCTACAAGTGTTAAACCTTGATAGATGAACAAACAAATATAAGTTAAATAACATTCAAATTATATAGTTAGCTTCATTAACCCTAAGACAAGTATTTAGTTAAACATGTAAGGTAATAACATAGGTAACACAACGGAAAAATAAAAATTTTATTACCTTATTTATGGATCTCTTTGATATATCTATATGATTACAAGGGAGTTTACACGAGAATTACCTCAAGCATAGAAAATTTCTACGCTTCAAAGGCTAGATCCTTCGATGAAAAAATAGATCTACCACGAAAAGCCCTCCAAGCGTCGAGTATTTAATAGCATTCACATGAACACAACTTTGTGAAAACCTCTATGGGCTTGCTTTCTTTAACTTTTGAGTGCTAGCTCCTTTGAATTATGTATAGAACATAGAAGAAGACAAAGACCTAACAATTAGGGAAAAGGAGAAGCGGAATTTGGCGGCACAACAAGGGGGGCACACTAGGGTTTTTGGCAGCTCCTTGGGATGGCGGTACTCTTGTGATTTTTCTCTCTAGAATTTAGTCTATTAGAATAATAATTCAAGAGTCAAAAGTTTGGACATATTTATAGGAGTAGTATTCTAATCTCTTAGGAAACAAAAGCAATTGGAAACCAAATAGGTGTAGGAATCTTACCTTAAGTAAATCTATTCCATAAGAAAACCAAATAGCTTTCTTAAACCTTTAAGAAAACTAATTTTCAGCAAGATTTAGAATATTTTTAAATAAGTCTTTCTAGTTAATTTATCTCATAAATTATCCCATAAGTATCTCATACTTATCTTAATTACTATTTAGCCCAAAGATTATGTTTTTTATGTGTGTGACCCTTTGGGTTCCATTCACGTTGGCAATAAATATAAATTATAACTCATTAATTAATCAATTCAGAGTTAGATAAATTAAACACTTTAATTTATCATTAATTCACTAATTAATTAATTCGTACTTATAGATCATGAGTGGCGTCTAACAATGCATTGACCACCCAAGTGAATATAAAAGTCATATGATAGACTATACTCATCAATGACAATGTTACCGTGTAACTAATATCCTTTTACCATTTGTAGTAAAGGTATATTATTTCCCATCAACAGTATGTTATCTACATAAACTATCAAGAAAACGACGGCGTTTCCACTCATCTTCTTGTATATATAAGGCTTATCTTCATTTTTGAGAAAATCAAACCCTTTGATTATCTCATCAAAATGAATGTTCCAATTCCTTGAAGCTTGCTTGAGTCCATAAATGGACTTTTGAAACTTGCATACCTTATGATTATCAATGGAATCAAAACCTTCGGGTTGTGTTATGTATATATCCTTTTGCAAATTCCCATTAAAGAATGCGGTCTTAACATTTATTTGTCATATCTCATAGTCATAATAAGCAGCTATGGCAAGCAAAATCTTAATGGATGTAAGCATAACTACTGGCCAAAAGGTTTCTTCAAAGTCAATTTCTTGTTTTTGTTTGTAACCGTTAGCCACTAGCCTTGCTTTACAGGTAATAATGTTACCATCCATATTAGCCTTTCTTTTAAAGACCCACTTGCACCTTATGGAGTTTATCCCTTCAGGTGGCTCAACTAAGGTCCATACCTTGTTCTTGTATATAGAATTCATTTCAGATTTTATGGCTTCATGCCACTTCAAAGAGTTTACATTAAACACAAGTTTTTCGTAGTTAGTAAGATCGTCATCATCCATGACTAACACATCATATCTCTTAGGAGCAAGATGTGTTTTACTTGATCTACGAAGATCTTGTGTATTTAGAGTTTTTGACTAAGCCTCATCAAGTTCTAACTGTTGACTACTTTGTGGTTATTGAATTTTTTCAAGTTTACTTTGCTTCCATTGCTTCTTTTAAGATTAAACATTTTTTTCTAGAAAGGTACCATGTCTTGAGACAAACACTTTTTGCTCAAGAGGATTGTAAAAATAGAATCCTCGACTCTTTTTAGGATACCCTATAAATAAACACTTGTCAGAATTAATTTCAAACTTGTCTAACATGTTTCACTTCACATAAGTAGAGCAGCCCCAAATCTTTAGATGACTAAGATTTGGTTTCTTACCATGCCATATCTCATCAGGCGTGGTATCAACAGATCTTGATAGAACTCGATTGGGTGTATATGAGGCAATATCTAAGGCATATCCCCAAAACAAGCTCAGAAGTGATGCATGGCCCATCATAGAATATACCATATCCAATAAAGTACAATTTCTCATTTCAGACGCACCATTGAGTTATGGTGTGTATGCAGGAGTCCATTGAGGAATAATTCCATTTTCATCTAGATATTATTGAAACTCTTGGCTCAAGTATTCTGCACCTCAATTAGATCTTAGTTTTTTGATATTTTTTTCAAGTTGTATATCAACTTCAGCTCTAAAGATTTTGAACTTTTCAAAGGTCTCAGATTTGTATTTTATTAGAAACACGTAACCATATCTAAAATGGTCATCTATGAAAATGATGAATTAGGATAAACCACCTCTAGCATGGATCGACATTGAGTCACAAACATTAGTATGTATAAGTCCAAGAAAATCACCAGCACGCTTACCTATTTCGGTAAAACGTGTTTTGGTCAATTTACCAAGTAAGCAAGATGCGCATGTCCCAAACGATTCATAATTGAATGAGTCTAAATATCTATCTTTATGTAATTTGGATATGCATTTCTTATTTACATAACCAAGTCTACAATGCCAAAGGTATGAATGATTTACAATATCTAATTTTTGTTTCTTGGTATTTATGTTGAGAATGGACTTATCTTTATTAAGAATGTATAAACCGTTAATTGACGAACTAGTACAATAAGTAATAGCATCACGTGAAAAAGAACAACTTTTATTCTTTTGGATGACGGTAAAACTATCCAAATCTAAAGCAGAAATAGTTATGATGTTCTTAATAAGTACTGGAATAAAATAACAATTTTTCAATTCAGGACTAAGCCCATTGGGCAAAGAGAGTACATAGGTTCCTACGGCTAATGGAGAAACTCTTGTTCCTTTCCTACACTAGCTCAACCTCTCTATTTGCCAGGAATCTACTATCTTTAAAACCCTGCATAATATTACAAATATGAGATTCAGGTCCGGTATTTAATATCTATGAGCTTTGATTAGTAGATAAATTTATCTCAATCATATATGTACCAGAGGTAGAAGCTTCCCCAATCTTCTTTGACTTCAAGGAACCAATGTAGGCCTTGCAGTTCCTCTCCCAATGCCCATCTTGCCCACAATGAAAGTACATGCCTTTGGATTCGTCCTTTTTAACCTCACCCTTATGCTTGGTTCTCTTCTTCTTGGACTTCTTAAGTTTAGAATTGGACTTCTTTTTCTTAGAGTCCAAAATCCATATAACAATGCCCTTTTCCTTTTTAACATTGGCCACAACAGTTTTTAGCATGTTCATCAATTCAGTTAATGTGCACTCCACCATTTGTATGTTGAAGTGCAGGATAAATTGTGAAAAGCTCTCAGGGAGGAACTAAAGAATTAAGTCAATATTTAATTCATTATCAAAGATGTATCTCAGATCAACTAAATTTTCAATCAGGCCAATCATCTTCAGTACATGGGTAGAAACTAAAGATCCATTGCCATCTTGCACTGATAGAGCTCCTTGGAGGTCTCATACATCTCAGTCATTGCTTGCGCATCGAACATTTCTTTAAGATGCACAATCATAGACGAATCATTTATCTTCAGATGTTGCTTTTTCAATGTTGGGGTCATAGCAGCTAACATGATGCATGTTGCAGCATCATTGTCGACTTTATGCATCTCATATGCATCTATTTCTTCAAGCGATGCAATAGCAAGAGGATGAGGGCAAGGGTTTGTCAAAGACATACTCAATTTTCACATATTTGAGAACAATTCTCAAATTGAGATGCCAATTCTTGAACTTGATTTCATTGAGTTTATAGTCATCTAAAATCGGTCGCAAATTCACGTTAGACATTCTACAAAAAAAGGCAAAGACATCAATAATTATTTATTTTATGTTATATATGCAAACCAAAAATGTCGACTCGAATATTTTTGGTTTGCTTCCACTATATTACTTTAAATCAATAATCTTCAAATATTAATTCGGGAATCCGTTGGAAATTTCTAGTGGATTGGGATCCTATCTAATAACTTTGAATTTAACGGAGGCTAATGCCCCCAAGATAACTTCAATTAGGTAGATAATATTTACCAATCACAACTCTTGTAAATCCTAGATAGTTGGGTATCAACTCTTGATATTCACATCTTATGTGTTGCCACCCAACATTGCCTAAAAAATGTTATAATCTTGACGGAGGCCAAAATTGTTATATATTTTTGTTAAATCATACCCATTATTCAGAGATCATATCTCATAACAAAAACATATTCTGAATAAGATGACCTTGACAGAGGCCAACATATTAACACTTAATAAGAACTCTGGTTTTTGCTATAACAATGGAAGGCAACTTAATAGATGATTTAATATTTAGTTTGAGGGATTTTGTTTATAAATATTAACGTCTCACCATATCATGTAATTAAAATATATCAACATATGAAATAAAAGCAAAATAAAACGTGGATCATTACGGATTTTTGCTAACAATATTTTCTTCAAGCCTTGAAGAAAATATTTGGCCAAAATTCCTAAGGGACTTGAACTCCTTGATGCATATCCTTGGTTATTCTTTGGCATCATCTCCGTCTTCTTGTACATTACACATGTAATTCTAATCTAAACAATTTAGAAAAACAAACATATTCTTAACCTATACTTTGTACATTATAAGTATTGATCAAGAAATCTCGAGTTAGATTCAAGGAAAGTTTAGATGAGAAGAGAATTACATCTAAATAATAAAGAAGGCAAGATGCGCAGGCCCTATTTCAAAAACTAATACAAGACAACCAATAAAATAGAAACAATAACCATTCAATGACATTGGTCTAATCCATAATCATCCACCATGCCATCTCAAGAATTTAACAATTAAATTAATTTATTTAATTCTAGTCATAAATCACATGGTCTAATATAGTAGATTAATAATCTTGAATTTATTTGTCTCAAAAATAAAGTTATAGAACGTATAGGTTTCTACAATTAAATTTCCAAATTCTAACAATTAAAATTGGAAGGAGTTTTTCACTAACATTTGGAAAAAATTATGTTTTTCCAAAAAATAAAAACT
This sequence comes from Mitragyna speciosa, assembly GCA_024721245.1. Taxonomy (NCBI): domain Eukaryota; kingdom Viridiplantae; phylum Streptophyta; class Magnoliopsida; order Gentianales; family Rubiaceae; genus Mitragyna; species Mitragyna speciosa. Next base: position 12,051,008 of record CM045571.1, read on the forward strand.
TTTTGCCACTAGGGTTCTGGCCCAATTTGCAGGTTCTATCTGCGGGCGGATAAGATCTACAGATTTGTGGTGTTAGCTTGTTGCTGGTCTACTTGCATGCAGGTAACCTTGCGGCTAGGGTCATAACCTTAAGCTGCAAGTCTGGCCACATCGCAGGTGAGCCCGTGGCTATGGTCAGAACCCTTACGGGTTTTGAGCCCCGGGTCTACCCATGCACGGCTAAGCCTGCGGATAGGATTCTACAAATTTTAAACAATTTTTCATGATTTTTTTCAAAACTCTTTTTGAAAAATTTTGTGTTAAAACCCTTTTAGCACATAAAAATAATTTAGAAACCATAAATACAACCTTAAGAACTTATCTTAATTATTTAAAAATCTTTTAAACAATTAAGATCTTTTCTTAAATATCAAACTCTTGATTTTTTTAAAACAATTTTGAGACAAATTTGTTTCAAAAATAAACCATAAATATTTATGATAATTAAATAAACATAAATCATATAGATATAATCAAAAGGAGCCTCTAATAGCATTGTAAGGTAGTAACATAAGTAACGCAATGGAAAAATAAAAATTTTATTACCTTTTTCATAGATTTTTTTGATATATTTATATGATTACAAGGTGTTTTACACAAGAATTATCTCAAGCACAAAAGATTTCTATGCTTCAAAGACTAGATCCTTCGATGAAAAGGTAGGTCTACCACGAAAAGCCCTCCGAACGTCGAGTCTCTAATAGTATCCTGAAGACCTTATGGTCTCACATCATCTAAGTTTTGATGATTAACAAACTAATGATAATGTTTATTAATATTTTATTGAGTTATCTCTGCAGTAAAATCATTGGGAATCAAAAGAAGATGAAAAATACAAAGAAAAACTCATCCGGACGACCATGCGGATGCACCAGAAGAAATGCGGACGTCCGGACAGTTGGAAGGGCTTGAAATGTGTTGGACAGTGACCATGTAGATGACCATCCGGACGACCATCCGAATGTCTGCATGATCCGGATGAGCATTCGGATGCAGTAACGGCTAGGTTTTCAGTATTGTGTTTTTTACCGTTAGAGCCATTTTCAACCCCTTTTCTCACTCTTATATATACCAATATGTATAGAATTGATGAAAGACTTTTGCCTACTTAGTTTACAAGTATTTAAAGAGTGATTTTGAGGGAAAATACTCTTGTGTGAGTGTGTGCTTGTAGTTCTAAGTGAGGTCATTAGTTGAGATAGAGTAGTTCTTTATTGGGTGAGTGAAAGCATTCAATTGTAGCATAGTGTGGGAGTTGTAAGTGGTGTAAAACTCTTGGCTAGTCTTGGTAGAGCTTAGTGTGAGCAAAGTGGGGACTTTGGCTCAACTAGAGCTAGGAAGAGAGAGCAAGAGTGATCCTCTCATATGTACAAGTTGGCTTGCTTCACCAACAATTAAAGAAGCTACTAGTGGATTGAATTCCAAGTGGTTTACTTGGGAGTGGATGTAGGTACTGAGTTTGGTATCGAACCACTATAAAAATTCTAGTGTGATCTTGTCTTTACTTTACTTTTATTCTTGTTATTGTTTTGAGCTTTACATTTAATTATCTTTAATATTGTCTATTGTTCATTGGTTGCATTATTTTTGGGGCCAACATATCCACATGAACACAACATTGTGAAAACCTCTACGGGCTTAATTGCTTTAACTTTTGAGTGCTAACTCCCTTGGGATGGTGGCACTCTTGTGATTAGGAAGAGAGAGAAAAGGAAGTGGCAGCACAAAAAGGGTGGCACACTAGGGTTTTTGGCAGCTCCTTTGGGTGGCGCCACCTTGTGATTTTTCTCTCTCTAGAATTTAGCCTTGTGTTGTAATAATAATTCAATAGTCAAAAGCATGGACATATTCATAGGAGTAGTATTCTAGTCTCTTAGTAAACAAAAACAATTGGAAACCAAATAGGTTTAGGAAGCTTACATTAAGTAAATCCATTCTATAAGGAAACCAAATAGCTTTCTTAAACCTTTAAGGAAACTAATTCCCAGCAAGACTTAGAATATGTATAAATAAGTCATTTAAGTTAATTCATCTCATAAATTAACCCTATAAGTATCTCATACTTATCTTAATTATAATTTAACCCAAAAATTATGTTCTTTATGTGTGTGACTCATCAGATTCCATTTACGTTGACAATATGTACAAATTATAATTCATTAATTAATCAATTAAGAGTTAGATAAATTAAACACTTTATTTTATCATTGATTCACTAATTAATTAATTCGTACTTATAGATTATGAGTGGTGTCTAGCAATGCATCATGACCACCCAAGTAAATAGGAAAGTCATATGGTAGATTATATCCATTAGTGACAATGTTACCATGTAATTAATATCTTTTTACCACACTATATCCCAATTAGTCTAAAAGTGTAATGCACATTTTTAAATGATTAATTAATATTTTCTTGCTATCGAAATATAACTCTTCATAAATATAACCTTCAAGTTATACTATCACTTCTGCAGGAGATTTGTTGAGTTAATATTTCTAACAAGTGGCCAAAGAGAGATATACTCTCCTATCAAGGAGTGATAAATCATATATTGATTACCCACTATCTTTCCAAGCTTCATACTATACACAAGCTCTATCCTATGGACTACTTTTTTATGAGCACTGACAAAATAGAGTCAAAGTATAGCAATCCATACTCAAGATACTATGGTAATCTCAAATCTAAGGATCACTTACACCATTGCCATTTAAGAGTTCAACCATTGGTACTATAGTTGGAAATTCTTAGCGGATCAATCTAATAAACTTGTTCCTAACAAGCATCCACATACTAGCTTAAATGTCATGCACACTATAGTCAATGAGATCAACTACTACTTACCCTAAGTAGAGGCAAAGTATAGTAGAGATAAAGTATGTACTAGTCTTTCCTTATTAATGGTGTCCAATCTCATTAATACTATGACTAGGGATATTAAAATATGACTTTATGTGTATTAAGAGTCTCATAATTATAACCCTTATAATCTCTTATACACAGTCAATATTCTAAGAACTTTACCAAATAAACAAGTAACATGGAAAACAAGTTATAAACGACAAAGAAAAATGCGACATATATAAATATAACACAAATAAGTGTGAATATAAAAGCCTTAAACCAACTTAGTTTTAGGGCATACACTGACAAAGCATGGATCTCATAACTTGAAAACATAATAAATCAATATAACAATTCATAACAAAGTTAACCAATGAAAAGATAAGGTAAGAATTTCTCATTGGTTTGATGAACAAGACTCCAAATTATCATTTCTTCCTTGAATATGATTTGGTACATGTGAATCCTCCAAGAGTTTTCTTACAAGTAATAAAAATTCTTATAAACTACAAAGAAAATAATTACTATAAGCTATTTGGGAGTGCTCCTCCCTTCAATATTTGTTCTAAATGTCTTGCAAGTGCTCCCTATTTATTGAAAACCCTAGTTCAAGGTCACTTTCCAAGTTACAAGATTGAAATAATAAAATTTGATTCTCCAAACCTCAAAAGTCTTCCTTGAGCTTTTAATACGTTCTAGGGCAGAGAAAATACGGTTGCACATTGTATATATTTGAAAAAGGGGTGTGAACAAGTTGCAAGTTGGAGAGTAGCCGAAAAGCATCTTTTTAGAATGGATCGATAGACTGGTGGTTCGTGGATCCTTAGTCTACAAATTTCACGTTGAATATGGATGAATCAACTTTTCTTCAAACATGAAAGCTGTAGTCCTTTGAGTATCTTTTTAAAACTACAAGAATCAGGTCATTTGGAACTCTGAATGATGAGATATGCTCAAAATACTGAGAAATAGTTAGAAGAGCTTTACATCACAAATGTACTTTAGTAATTTGAATTTTTGGCTATGAAAATGTGAGAACTGGATTATGATGTCTCCATAAGATCTATAGAGAATCCTCTTAACTTTAAAATGCAATAAGAATAATCTTAATCTAATTTTTTTAACTCAAATTATTGCAAAAATACTGAAATTTGTCGTTGATACCAAATCCTAGTTTTCTCCAATTTTTTTTTCTTCCATGGCTTCTTTGTACTATATCTTTGGTCCTTTTATCTTCACTTCTCATCAACTTCAAATCTCTTCCTAATATTATCCATGTATGCCTCTTTTGATCGCATTGATGATTAAATACCTAAAACACAAAGAATTTAGACATTAAACTGCTCAATTACATGATTTAGCTACAAAACTCAAAATTGGAAGAAATAGACATAAGAATAACCAAAGTTCATCATTTAATCCTAAATACTAACCAAAAGTAAAAAATTAGCATATTAATAAAAACATAAATTAGACGCTTATCGAAATCGGTTGTGTTTCTTACTCTATTCTTTTTACTTAATGTTTTAATTATTCCTTATTTGAGTTATCCATCTACATTATCATTATCTTGGTATATGGCTAAGTTTGTTTGCTTATGCAAAATTTGTCCAGTTAAATTGGGTAAAAATTTGAGGATAATTGCAGTAGTTTTGTGCAATCTAATTCACCCCTCTTAAGTTGCCAAGGGCATACAGTTGGTATTAGAGTTTAGTCTCTACTTTGATGGCTTAACTAGCAAGAAGAAAAGATGGCAACCTATTATGCTTTCTTTTGTGAGGAACATTCCATCACTAGAATTTTCATGTTTAAAGGTGAAATTATGATAGTTGGAGGGATAAGATACCTATTTTTTTACAATCCTTAAATATAGAACTATGACATATAGTTGGTGAGGACCTTGTGATGCCACCGTACTAGATAAAGAATTAGAAAAACATAGACCAAAAACTAAGGTTGAGTTGAGTGACAAGATAGAATAAATCTTACTTTGAATGCCAAGTCCATGAATATTTTATACAATGCATTAGATGCTATGAGTCTATAAGAATAAGAGGTTATAAATTAGACAAGGAGATTTGGGATAAGTTGAAAGAGATTCATGAAGGTAGTAATGATATTAAGAAGCAAAATAAGTCCTTATTTGTGACTAAATATGAGTAATTCAAGATGGAACCAAATGAGAATGTAGATAACAAGTATTATAGATTTAATAACATTATCAAGGATTTAGAGGCCTTAGGAAAAGGAATATTCATTAGGTGAAAGAAATTGAAAAGTTTTGAATGCATTGCCCAAAGAATGAGAAACCAAGATCACGACCAAATAAGAGACCAAGAATCCAAATAGTATGTGTATTGAGTCTACTATTAATTCTCTAACCTCTTTTGAATTAAACCTTAAACCGAAGGTACATGATAAGGATGAAGCAAGGATTGAGAGAGGCATTGCACTTAAAGCTTCTCAAGAGAAGGAAAATTTCTTTTCACTTGATGAGGAAGATGATAATATGAATGAGAGTGACCTAACTCTCATCAGTAAAGGGATCAAGATATATTTTATCAACAAAACAAGAATGAGAAGAAGTGGTGCAAACAAAAAGAAAAAGAAGCAAAATGAAAAATGCTATGAATGTGGCCACCCTGGGCTTACATGCATGAGTGCTTAATAAACAAAATGAAGGAAGCTAGAGGAGGAAAAAGAAGTTTCAAAAACTTCAAAATCTCATGGGATAATTGCAATTATGATAGAGAAATTGAATAAGAAAATGAGACATCTTAAATGGCCTTCATAGCCATTGGAGATGAAGAGATATCTTCTACCCACTCTTCTCATGATGATTGTGATGATTATGATGATGATGATTTAGAAGCTTTTGTTTTAAAATTTCATAATAGTCTAAAAGAGTCTTCTGCTAGAAACAAGAATTTGAAAATCAAAATCAATTCAATACTAAAAGAAAATTCCAAAATCTTTCAAAAAAAAAAAAACCAAGGATAAAGAAAAGAAAATGATGATTTAAAAAAGAAAGTTGTTTTTAATTATTCTTTGAAAAAAGAAATGGATGACAAATCCAAATATTATGAGAGAATCAAAGAAGAACAAAGTTTGTTGAAAAAGAGATTAGACGACCTTGGAAATGTTCTTCAAAAAAGAAAAACAATAGGTATTTTAAAAAAATAATGTTAAAATTTTTTTGTTCTGAAAGATATACTACTTTTTTAAAGGATGGCATGCATTTTATTAAATCAACTTTTATAAAAAAATCCGAATGTTTTTTGTTTTTATTGTCATTAGCATGATCACATGCACAATGATTGCTATGTTAAAAGAAATATGAAATTAGGCATGATACCCATATGGTTAGAGAAAGGTCATACTAGCTTCTTTGAACCCAAGAAGATGTGGATACCAAAATCAATTGTTTGATTTGTAGGTTTGAAGATCACCACAAGGAAGACAACCTTATGCATGGCAACATTGATTAATGGATAAAAGTGTTAGTTATTCTCTTAATCATTTATGTGAAATATGTGACAGATCAAATATTGTGCACACTTTCTAGAAATGATTTTCCTATTGTATTGCTCAAACAAATGATGATTCTTGTGATGCATGCTTGAATTTTTTTTTTTAAATTGAGCATTCTTGATTTATTTATGTAAGTGAATTGAGTAAAAGTAATTCATTTTAGTGATCATGCATAACTAGACAAAATGTTCTTATATGTTTTTCTTTATTACATGTATTGAGTGACAAATTAATAGATTTCCTAATTTTGATGATTAGCTTGAAACAATATTGTTACTTCTTATAGTTATATTAATTTGTTTAGAACTTTAGAATCATAATTAATGCACCTTGCTTTAGTTTATATTATTGCAAATGATGAAGGGAACAATACTCCCACTTTTTTGAAATGAACCCATTTTACTACCTCACTATTTTTTTCGTTATCTCCAAAAACACGAGTAGATTTGTTCAAAAAGGAGTTTTATCACCAATTATGTTTTCAAAATGTTTTTGAGAAATGCTTTGTGTTTTTAAACCACAATAAGTTTTTTACAACATATGTTTTTATTAAAGGGAAGGTACTCCTAATTTTGATGATGTCAAAAGGGTAAGAATATATGATGTTTGTTTTATACTTTCTTTAGTGTTAAGCATCATTGATTTGTCATCATCAAAAAGGAGGAGAATATGATTCAAGGTTTTTCCGTTTTTGATGATAACAAATCAATATTTTTTTTTTTGGCTAACCCCGACAAGGTGGAGGGCACCACGCCATTATTTTATTAAAATAATAGAAGTAGAATTTATGGATATTAAAAGAAAAGGAAAGAAAATGATAAGTACTACTCCCTTACAAAGGACTTATGAAATGAAGGAAAACCTAGTTTATCAATTCTAAGTTCCCCTCTAGCATACAGAGGCAGACTGTCTTGTGAAGTATAAGTCATATCAAATAGGTCGTGTAACCCTTGATTTGCCAATGCATCTGCAACCCTATTTGCCTCACGAAAACAGTGATCGATGGAAACAATAGACTCTGAAAATAACATAATCTTTTCAATCTCATTTGAAATGGTCCATGGACAAGGCATCTTATGTTTGAGAATGTTAACTAATATCAATGAATCACATTCTATATGAAGTAAAGGATAAGTATTTGAGCTGAAATCTTTCCATAGTTGGACCCCCACCAGTAAAGCTTTAGCTTTTGCTTGGATACTCATACCAAAGCCAAAGAAACAAGAACAAGCACATATGGAATTACCTGAAGAATCTCTAATGACACCTCCACCACCACTGATACCCGGGTTACCTTTTGTTCATCCGTCTGAATTTAGCTTAAATGACATTGGTAGCGGAGGGAACCATTTAACCATTTTCGAAAGGATCCTTTTTTTGTTGCCGTGATGCTGAAGAAACAAATGAAGGCCATGTTCGATAAGAAGACCGAGTCCAACTAAATTTCAAAGCACAACATCATTTGATCTCATAAAAAATATCATCAATAAGCTTCTCAATTGGCAACATTGTATTTTGAAAATGCACCAAATTTCTCCATTTCCAAATGTGCCAACAAATTAGTATAGGAGTGAGTTGACGCACAAATGACACCATTGAATTTTTAGGCCCTCCAAACCACCAATTTGCAAGAATGATGCTAGTGGAAGCCTGGTCAAGAGATACGCCACAATCTATAGAGAAATAACTCCATATCTTCTTAGCCACATCTCCAAAGCAAAAGACATGTTCCAAGGACTCCACATCAGGAATATGGCAGCAATGGCACTTGGAAGGGCCAGCAACACCAACCTGGTATAACAAGTAGTCCAAAGGCAGTTCCCTCTCAAAAGCTGAACCATGAAGATGGAGATCTTATATGCAAGAACTGAATCCCATACCTTTTGCATCATGAAGATGCGCCCCTTGAATGTCGACAAAGTTGGAAAGCTAAGGAAGTAGTAAAGAAACCAGAAGAGGAAAGACTTCAAATGTGTTTATCCGGAGAATGTTTGATAGGAGGCTTGCATGAACGCACTTCTTGAATCACCAAAGAAGGCAAATGCTGCAAAGAATTGATGTTCCAATCTCCATTAGTCATATAATCTCATACCAAGCTGTCATTTGTGTGCGAGACTTTCCTCGCCAAGGCTCCTTTCCCAATCTAGTTGTCGAAGAAGAAACTAGCATCTCTATTTTTCACCTACCACAGCAAGAAATCTTCCGCCTTTTCTCTAACTTTGAGCATTCTTTTCCACACTAAGGAGGAGTTAGGGCGAACTAGGGATAGACAATGATGCTTTTGTTAACAATATTTCCCTCTCATAAATTGAGACCAAAGACTATCCTTAGTCCTCAAGTTCCACCAAAATTTTAGAGAGAAGGCCTCATGAATATCATTCAAAGAACGAATCCCAAATCCTCCTTCAGCTATAGGTAAACACAACTTCTTCCATTTAATCCAGTGAAATTTATGACGTCCCTCACTATTGCCCCAAAAAAAGTTTGCCATAGTATTTTCAATTCTCATTAAGACACCCTTCAGAGAACTTGTAGCTAATAATAAATGTATGGAGATGGAAGAGAGAACATGTTTGATAAAAACTAGTTTACCTCCATTGGATAAGAGTTTGTGTTGCCAAACAAGACCTTAGTCATCACCGACTGACTTAGTTGAGAAAAATATGGAGCTTTCATTTGCTAACATATAAAGGATAGCCAAGATAATGTGTGAGAAAACATCTACTAGAAAATCCAGTGACTCTACCAATTAACGCCTTTCTTTCAGAGGACATATTCGGATGCACCAAGTAATCACTCTTGTTTGTGTTGGTAAATTGGCCCAAAACCCTTTGCTAATCCTCCAAAACTTTCATAAGCCTTTTTAAAGAGTACCAAGATGCATTACTAAATATCAAAACATCATCCGCATATGCCAGGTGAGTGACCATAAGGCAGTCATGAGGAATAGAAAAGCCCAAAGAATTATTATTGGAAACTAAAGCATTAAGACTTTTAAACAAAACCTCAGCACCAATGACAAACAACGCTGGTGAGATAGGGTCACCTTGCCTTAATTCTTACGACGCTTTGAAAAATCCATAACAAGATCCATTGATAATCACCAAGAACCAAGAATTGGATATAAGTTTCCAAGCCATATCAATAAATCGTTCACCAAAGCCAAAGGCCCTAAGGACCATCATTAGAAAAGGCCAGGAAACCTGGTCATATGCTTTGGCCATATTTAGTTTAAGAGCCACATTGCCACCTCTCACTTTTTTGCCAATATTCATCATTATTTCCTGAGCCAAAAGAAAATTCTCTAAAATTTGTCTTTCTCGAACAAATCCCAATATTCAAAGACACAATGTGAGGGAGAAGTAAGGCCAATCTTTGAGAAGGAATTTTAGAAATGACCTTATTGGCAAAATTACAAAGGCTTATCGGGTGAAATTGAGAAAAGTCTTGTGGGTGCTGGATTTTTAGGATCAACATAATCGCCATTGCAGTTAAACACCTATGCAAGATTTCCCCACAGAAAAAGCTGACCATTACTTGATAAACATCATCTCTTACAATTTCCCATGCTGAAGTAAAGAATTTGCCAGAGAAACAATATGGACCAGCAGAATTGTCTCCATCCATCTTAAACACAGTCTCCTTGACTTCTTCAAATGTCAGAATTGCATCTAAAGCTTGATTATCCTTTGGGGTCACAATACTAGGTATAACCTTCAACATCCAAAAATTTGAAGGAGTCTCTTCTGCTGAAAAAAGAGCTTGGAAATGTTGCACGGCTTCTAACCCAATTTTCCTTTCAGAATGTAACCACTCTCCCTACCTATCCTTGATTTGATGTATCACAGATTTATTTCTTTGCTTTACAATATTATAAAAAAATCTCGTCTTACGATCTCCATCTTTAAGCCATTTAGCCTTAGATTTATGTCTTCAGAAATTTTCTTCGACAGACAATTGAAATTGCAAGGCAGCCCTCGCCTCTCCTACTTCTTCCAATGCCTGCTCAAAGGAATCCTTTTCAACTTTTTGTTCAGTGGCAGCCAAGTCAGCTTTAGCCTTCTTGACATTTTGGAAAATGTCTCCAAATGATTGTTTACTCCAATTCCTCAAGACACTTTTAAGTCTGCGAAGTTTGGCCCCCAATCGAATTAGAGGACTACTATCTTGCTCCATACCCCATGAATGCTAAACCACCTCCAAGAAGCTATGGTGCTGTATCCAACCATACAAAAACCAAAAAGGCTTCACTTTGTTATCCTGTTTGGTTGAAGCAGACAATAGTAGAGGAGCGTGGTCTAAAGGTGCATGAGCTAAGTGAGTCACTGATATGTTCATTACATCCATACATCTACCATCTAAAATTAGTTTGTTTAGCCGTTTCCAGATATGCAAATTGCCACTTCAATTGTTGCACCAAGTGAATCTTGATCCCGCATAACCACCATCACAAAGCTCAGCAGAAGACATAAATGACAGCATGTCTACTGCTTCCCTAGGATGAAAAGGCCGACCACCTTACTTTTTAGAGTCCTCCAAATCACAGTTGAAATCCCCACAAACAATCCATAGAATACTAGATGGTTTATTTGTTATCAAATTTCCTCATAGATCCATCTTTTCAGAAACTGAACAGTTCGCATGAACAATTGATAAAACACAATCTACTGGAAAATGTGCATGTGAAATCTTGAGAGCTCACTATCATTTAAGGTCAAACAAAAAAAGAAAAATTATAGAAGATCCAAATAGATCCACAATTATTTGCTACAGTTGCATCAAAGTTTAGTTTAATCCTAAAATACTCCAACTTCTCAACTTTCTGTTTAGGTTCACAAATGCAAAACCAATTGTAGATGATGAATTTGAATGAATTTTCGTAGCCTTTTTAAATTTGGAGGCTTAGCAATCCCCTTTATATTCCAGTACATTGAGTTAATCATTTAAAACCTAAATGAGGATAAGCTTGAGAAACTTTTACCAACAAACGTAGTTCTTGGTTGGATGGGAATTGAGCACGAATACCCTTATTCATCTTAACCTTCTGGGGATGGTCCTTAGATACAATGATCATAGAATCTAGATTACCAGCCGTTAAGCAGTGATCAATGCATCCTACAAGTTCCTTCTGAATTTTGATAGCCCTTGGAGATAAATTTCTTGCTAGCTAGGATAAATCTGTCTCATTATCATCTGCACTAGCAATAGGTTCATCCATTGTCGTCCTGTCTACTTGCTGCACTGCAAGAATGCCTACCGAAACCTTCTCTACATCCACTTGCACCACTTCAGTTAACTCTTCCCTATCAGCAAATGGAGAATCATGTTGTTGAGGGGATAAATCTTCCTCTTGTACATCATCATGTTCAAACCGCAAAGCCATAGAAATAATGCCCTGAATAGGGTCATTAGAAGTTGCATTTTATTGCTGAGATATTGGGACTTCATCTTGTATTACATTTATAGTTGGAACCTGTTGTATATCAACTTGTTGCACATTTACATCTTTTGGCGTGTCTGTCGACCTCTTGTCTTTTGGAACCCACTTGGGATTGTGACCAACGTTGTCTTTCATTTGAGGAGCAGACTCCTTCAAATTTCTACAACTGGTAGGTGCATGCCCTTATTTTGAGCAATGCATACAATAGTCAGGAACATTCTCGTACTCTACTTTTTGCCAGAAACCAATGGAGCCGATATTAATCCAAATTGTATCAGGCCTGAATTGCAGCAAATCAAGTTCCACACAAATCCTCGCCATACCAGGACATGACAAAGAAGCTGTCAACAAATCCATCTTCAAAGGGTTGCCAATTAACTTGACAATAGAGAACAAAGGGCCTTTACTGAAAAGATGTACCAGAAGATGTGGAAGTCTGATCCACACTGGAACAACTAAAGATTCCATGTCAATCGAAAAGGTTGGAGGACCACTTCAAAATTTGCATGATAAAACCTTGGAAAGACCATGGCCCTCGTAACCAACAACAAAGGTAGTCCTCTTCCAAATCAAATCTAATTAGAACATGGTTAGGATCTAATAAACCAATACAGAAAGAACCTTTGAAGCCTATTGCATGAAACTCCTTTCGCAAGAATCCATCATTGGATGCTTTTTAGAAAAATTTTCAACTAGTGAAAACTTGAAAAGGGCTGCCATTTGAGAGATTTCGTCATTTGTGAAAGAGATAGCTAGATGCCCTCTATAGTTTTCTAGAGGTTTAATCATAGGCTGAATCGAAATATTGGTAGAGACAATGTCAGCAAAAAATCTGTTAGAAGGAGACGGGAGATCTCCTTTGTGCATAAAAAATGCCATGGGACCCTAAGGCCGGAACCTTAAGGAATTCCCGATCAGAAAAAGAGAAGAATTCTGCCGGCAAGAGGTCGGAGGAAGAGGTGGATAGTTTAAAATTCAAAAAACCATGTATTTAGGAAGAAGAAGCATGAGAGCATTTTTTAGTTTGAATGAGTTATCAAGTGCTTTCATAACAAACCAATAAAGATTATCTAATGATGATTTTTGTGTATAATGGCATATTTGCAGAAATAACAAGTCATAATGGCATCATTTGGCCACTAAAGTGAATCAAATCATGCACAAAAATGTGTAAATGTAAAAAGTGTTCAACACTAATTCAACCACGTTTTTAGTTGTCAGAATTGATCTAGAAATTTTCCAAAAAAGATCAGCCAAGTATTCAGCTGTCCGAAGCTGACAGAGTTAAGAATGTTCACCTTTTGGCCAGTCAGTCGGATGTCCAAAAGTGAACACAATATATTTCGAACATCACTTAGGCTAATATTCTAGCCATCCGAAAAGAAAACAAAAAGTTCCAGAAAATGTTGGCTGTTCAAAATATGAACATTGCAATCTGGAAAAAGGTTTGGCTAGGAGTTCGAACTCTTACTTGGCACTTTGGCCGTTCGAAGTCCTATTCCAAAGGCAACTACCACAGTTCGACCAGCATTTCAAACAATGATTAGTGGGTTAGACTGGCCAAACACCCTTATTGGCTAGTTTTTTTTTGCATTTAATGCTTAGTAGTTGAAAGGCAGTTAAAGGCCTTTTTTGGTGCCCTATAAATGCCATGAAGTCTAAATTTATTTGTAACCTTTGTCTACATTTATTTCAAGTGTTAAAGAGTGATTTAAGAGGAAAAATACTCTTGCATTTTGTGTTTTCTTGTAATGTTTTGTGAGATGGTTGGATTTGAGTGTACTTCTTCATTAGGTGAGAGGAAGCATTTAGTTGTAGCATAGTGAGGGTTAACTAGGTAAGTTATAAAACTCTTTGGCTCAACTAGTTAGCAATTATCTCCTTATGTATAAGTTGATTTGCTTTACCAACAATTGAAGAAGCTACTAGTGAATTGTGATAAGTAATATATTGAACAATATTATTATATGTTTTAGGTGTTATTTTAGTATAATTATAGCAATTTTGGTTACAAATGACTTATTTTTTAACTATTTATGAAATTAGGGTTTTTCTCTCGGAATTAGGGTTTGAAGGCAAAATTGATATTTTGAGCAGCTTAATGCATAATTTTTGTATATATTTGCAAGTTCATCACATCTCAATTCAATTTGGATCAATTGGAGTCAAGGTGAATCAAAATCAAAGGTGATCCAAAGGGCTAAGATTGGATGAACTACTTAAAGAAAAATTAGAAAAATAATTGTGCAAAAATATTTGAGAGACCCAATTTCTCATAAAAAATATGTGAAAATGCATGAAAAAAATCTACAAACATGAACTCTAGCTTATCAAAATCAGAAAATCAAGTGGAGCCCATTGGGCGTGATCCGCGACTTGCTAACCCGCGGGTCCCACTCGCGGAGACTTGCAACTTGCATCTATTTCTAGCTGGTTTTGTAGACATTTTTTTGGAGGAGATAGGGTTTTTACTGCTGAAAATTCCATTGTGCACACATTTGAAGACTTTTATATCCATTTGAAATCCCAAAGCAAATCTTCATCATTTCGATGCATTAAATGTAATTGCAAGTTGAAAAATGACTTGAAAAACATTTGTCTAAAAATAGAAGTCATTTGTAAAGCATTTGTGACAAATTAGAACTAGTTTTTGGAGAGAATTAGTAGTAGTTAGTAGTAAACTTAGTAGAAAGTTAGTTAAATTCTTTTTATCCTTTAATAGAATAGTGAGAAACATTATAAAAGAGATTTTGTAGTGCAACTTTTGAAAGTGAATAAGAAGAGAAGCTTATTCCATTGTGGTTGATCAAATTCTAAACTTTTTTTTGTAAACACCAAATTTTAACACATCGTTTTTTTTTCCAACATTGGGAGCATTTTTATATTTCTGGGGTCAAATTCTAATTTTTTAATAAATGGGGAACAAAGTCAACAATTTTGAGGGGGGAAAACAGTATTTAGTATGTAAATTTTTTTTTATTAGTTTTGAGGCTCTAAAGGCATATTCTGTACTTTCATACATGTTTATGAATTTTTTGTGATTTTTTGAATTAATTATTATTTTTTGTAAATTTTGTCAATTCAATGGCAAAATGGTCATTTCGCCTCGGGAATACTATTTTTGCTCATTTCAAGTATTTAATTTGTTTTTCATATTTTTAGACATGTTTCTAAATTTTTTTGGTTTTTTTTAGATAATTGCTATTTTTCTGTTTATTTTATCATTACAAGGGCAAAATAGTCATTTCACACCCCAAATACATTTTTTTGCCAATTTTAAGCTTTAATTTCTATTTTTAGATTTTTAAATCCTTTTTGAATTTTTTGATAAATTTTAGAGTTCATGGTCATTTTTATAGTATTTTTAATTTTTTGTGTATCAAAAATTATTTTCAGAATAAAATTAAGATTTTATTTGCTAGTGGCATTTTGGTTATTTTTGGGTATTCTTGGAGGCCAAGACTACTAGATTTTATAAATACTCCCATTGAAATCAAAAAAAAAAAGGAGGAAAAGAAAAATCAAAACCCTAAAATAGATACTTTTTTTTATCCATTGAGATTAAACACACATTAACTCACCTAAAAACATGCATACATATAGTCGTTTCTCTCAAGAAGAGTTACTGTTCATCATCTTCAACCTCTAATTACTGTTCATCATCTTCAACCTCTAATCACTGTTCATCATTAGAAGTTTCAAGCTTCAAAAAGGTAACTTCTTGGCCTTTTCTTTTTGTTTTTGATCCATTTTGTCCATATTTTTTATATGAAAATTTGATTATGTTAGGAATTTTGGTTGAGTTTTGTTTAGATTTTTCTTCAAATTTTGTTGCCGGTTTAGTTTACTTCTTTTGGGTTTTATACTTCTTCTTCTTCCTCTGTTCTACCCACCGCTTCCCTCAACCTCAATCATCTACTGCCAAAAATCAATCCAGCCCTTAAACCACCGTGAGTTACCAAAGTCTCCCCAAAATCCCACCGGAAACATCACGAAGTCACCATCTCCACCAATAACCACAAACTTCCCCAAGCTAAACCACCAATATCAATTGCCAATCCAAAAAACCATCAGTCAATCCATTTTCACCGCAGTTCCATCACCAACAACCTTACCCACAGATAACTAAAACCAATTCCAAATCATCCAGGAGCCACCATCAATCATCAACCACTAGTACAGCCAAATCTTCGAAACCTCCAATCACCAAGCACAGCTAACCCACAATCACCACTCTCTAGCTGCCAATCCACAGATTAATTAACACCATGAACAAACCATCTGTAATTAGCAGCCAAACCAATCATCAGTCCCAAATCACCTGTGATTACTCTCACCAATTCAACAGATACTGCCCCTCAATATGCCCTCACTCCCACTGTGAATCAACAGAGCCTCCCTAAAACCCACCGTCACCTGCATAACAACAACCATCCCAACACCCATTGATATCATCTCCCCCACCATCTATTAGCCAAATCAGCCCCTAAGCCATTCAATATCTCGTTGGAACAGCCCCAAACTTCCTAATTACACGAAATTAGTCACTACAAACCACCCTCAAGCTCAATCCATCACAAATCACCATACAAATCACAACCAATTCATAGTCAAGGCCACAAAAGAAGCATTTCCAACACCACAAAATTACTATCGTTGCTCAATAGCCACTCATCGCAACTCAAAAACTCACCACCATCTGAAGCTACACCACCACAGTTAGTTTCAAAGCACTTTCCTAAGTCCAAATTGGTCACACTGCCACCATCTTTAGAGCCACCGCCTAATTCGCCACCCCAAATGGCACACGACCACTACGCACCACTATTGACCACCATAATTGCAATCTAATCACAGTGCCCCCCCCCAATGACCCAAATGGCCACTTCTATTTCGCTACCAACGCCAACCTCAAAATCACCACAACAGCCCCATCTCCACCTCCCTTGCTACCACTTTTGGTCCTCTTCCCCCTCCAATTCCACGTACCCACTGTCACCACCATATCTCCCCCTTCGTCTTCGATGATTCGAAGGAGTAAATCCTTTGGAAATCAAGAAATCAAAGGGAGATGGCTAAGAATCGAGAGAGAGAGAGAGAGAGAGAGAGAGAGAGAGAGAGAGAGAGAGAGAGAGAAACATATTAGAGAAAAGGAGCAACAGGAGAGGAAAAGAAACGCAAAACAACAAGAGATGAGAAAGAGAACGAGTAATCGAAGAAAGAAAAGTGAGAAAGAAGATAGAGAGCTGGAGAGCGAGAGATCAGATTTCAAGAGAGCAAACAAGAAGAGAGATTGAGAGGCCATAGAAAATGAAGAGAAGAACACATAAGTTGAAAGAAGAGAGCTTAGTTGGAAATAGAAGAGAGAAGGCAAAAAAGAAATAAATAAAAAAAATGGAGAAGAAAACCGATTAATGGGGGTTCGGGGAATTTAATTATTTTTGTTAATTTTAATTTCTTTGGTTTCTTAATTCTTTTAATTTTCTTTGATTTTTTTTAATTCAACCCTTATTAATCGATTTTCCACCTTGAATGATTTAATTTCACAGATATTTTTATTAATTGATTGTCCAGCTTAACTGTTTTAGTTAAACAAATTTAGTTACTGATATTCCTATTTGCTACACTAAGGATACTTAGGCAAGTGCACCTATCGTTTCCAGTAGTATAGTGTATAGGAGTACCGAGTGTCGATCCCACAGGGACTATGTGAGTACTAGTACTAACCTTCTTTTTATTATCTAACCTCACAAAGCGAATGACAAATTTATTGGAAATACAAATTAACTAAACTAATTACCTAATTAAAGCTCAATCTAGAATTCAGTAGAGAGAATGGACAAAAGTAGAGGCGAATCTAGATGAAGAATACCCTAAACCAAGTATGCTAAGACTATACCTTGATTAATGAATAGCCCAATCACTTAGACCCTAGAATCCCTTAATTAGGTTTAATCTTTCTTAAGTATTAACCTCTATGCCCTTGGTTGATTGATTGAAATCTCTTCTCAATCAAAACCCCGAAGAGAAGCATTAAAGCTCTATGGATTCTATGGTTTTGGCTAGGTTTGAATCTAACCGGGGAGACTCATGTTATTCTATCTCTAGCAACACATGCAAACCTCTTTATGCAAGAGATGATCTAATCAAATAGGTGATTTCTCAATCTACCTATATGAAATCAATATTGAATCTAAGGATGCATGCAAATCCCAATTCAATAACCAATAAACTCAAGAATAAATCTAAGAATAAAGTTGGAATTTTCATTAATCAAAAATAAAATCAATAGCACAATAGTCTAGGATTCATCCGTCTAAATCTTACAACTCAAATCATAAGTACAAGAATAAACCCAACAAAATACAAGAAAAGAATGGAAAAACTCATTCTCATGTAGATTTTCTTTATTAATCCCTTGCATCTTGAAGAAGCCTTCTTGCTTTGTACCATGGAAGCCCTTGAGTTGCTCCTCTACCCTTGCTTTCTTCTCTCTACATCCCTCTAGATGTGTGTAAAAGTGTGTTTTTTTTGTGTCTTAGAACCCCAAAGAAACCACCTTTTCCCTTCTCCCAAGAGGTAGGTTTCTTCCCTCAAAAGATTCATCCAAAAGTGCTTAAAAATGCAAAATTCCATAACTAGGCCGTGGCTAAGGCCGTGGCACAGCCTTACCCGCGGCCTTGTGTCCTCCCTTTCTGACCAAGGCCGCACCCCAGGCCGTGGCAAGGCCTTACCCGCGGCCTTGGTCAGAATGTTTCACTTTTCTTCCATACAAAATTTCACCTTGAAAACGGCTGAACTAGCTTTTTCTCAAAACATAAAAGTTTTATCCCTTTGAATAAGCTTTCCAAATCAACAAGAATCACATCATTTAAAGCTCTGTACGCTGAGATATAGCTGAAATACTAAGAACTGGTTGGAACAGTACTGCAGTACAAATATGCTTCAATAACTTGGAATTTTTACCTTTGAAACTTAAGAACTGGACTTTAATATCTTCATATGAATTGTAGATCATTGTCTTAGCTTCAAAATTCTTCATGAATCACCTTAATCCAATATCTATAGCTCAAGTTATTGCGAAATCACTGAAATATGTCCAGGCTGCCAAACCGTTTCTTTTCCAATTCTTCTTCGCCTATTGCTTCTTTGCATCACTTTGAGGGTTTCTTGACTTTAACTCATCACCAACTTCAAATCACCTCAAAATATCATCCAATTGCCATCCAAATTGGTGATGCAATGTGCAAATCCTACGAACATGACACGAATCACATGTAAATCACACCTTTACACAATTTGGCATTCAAATCACAAATGAGAAGAAATAGCTAAGAAATAGAGGAAAACTCATAGAAAAACCCTAAAATCCTACCCTAAAAACCTACTAAAAACTAATGTACTTTAGCACTTATCAGTTACTCAAGTGAACTCATTTGGGAAGACTGATTTTGGGTTGGGATTGTAATGTTGTTTAGGGATCGTTTGTTTTGTTATTTAGTTTTAGGTCCTTGATTGTGCTTTATTTTTGCTTAATGCAATAATTAATTTGATTGATTAAATTAATTTAGCTAACTAGTTTAGTTTTAATTTAGTTATGCATTTTTATCTTGCTGGTTATTTCATCATAAAAATAGACATTTACATTTCATCCCCTAACATTTTTGAGTATTGTTAATATACCCCCAATATTTTTGTTTTGTGCAATTAAGTCCTCATATTTTTAGATTAGCCCCCCTAGATTTTACGTCCTTCAATTAGGTCCTTTATCCTTGTAATTTGGCCCCACGTTTGCTAGAATTATAATTTTACCCCTCAATTTTGCTTTAATTTTCAATTGCACACCTTAAACTTACGTGAGTTTTCAATTTTACCCCTAAGCCCCCTTAGGTTCATATTATTATTTTTTAGTGCCCTTAGTTTCATAGACTTTACATTTTTTACTCCAACTTGTCAATACTTACATATTTTAGGTTTTATTCATTTATATTGTGATACCTTGACATGTTTATTCATCTCGTTAACTTTTAATATCGGGTCTTCAATGAGGTATCTCTATTTCTCGTTAATTTCGTCTTATGTACTCCAATGTACCCCTATGTGATTTGTTATTTATTTTTTATATGTTTCTTATTTTATATGTTTTTTGCATAGTTATTTACTTTATGTTATTTAATTGCAAATTTTATTATTTTGGCAAAAAATGTAATATTCTTGTATTTAGCTAGTCAATGTAATAGTTAGAATATATCTTTGATATTTTTAGTAAAAATTTTGTATTTAGATAGAAAATTTAATAAATAGGTCATTTTACTTTTTTTTTTCTAAAAATTGTAGTTAATCCCCCCGGTGTAATAGTTAGAGTATCCATGCTTTTATATGCTTATGTGCTTATCTATTTTATCACTTTCCTTAGAATTTTGCATCTAGATATTATGCTTACGTGTTACGTGCTCTTATGTGTTCTTATGTGTCTTTACATGTTTATTTGCTTTTTCATTCATATTTTACTATTTTAAACTATGCTTTTGTTATTCCATCACCACACTAGTCCAACGGTAGGCCTTTAGGTCATTTTAGTGATAGTTTCACTTCCGTGTATTTCATCTCATTTCATACACATTTTTTTTGGTACAAATTTCATATTTGTATGATTTTGGTATATATTTTTTTACTATTATCTATTTTTAGCATTTGACAGTGCGTGACATCTAGGTTGCATTTCACCTAGAAATTAGGTCATTTGTATGATCCGACTAGAAATAGTCGTCTATTTACGTGGGAAGTGGTGAATTGAGAGGCTGTTCTCCCCTCCGTGAGTAGAAAAATATTAGTCACGAGTTATTAGTCCCCCGTACCTGTTATGTTCCATCCCCACTTTCTTGTACACTTACTATCTATACTATTTTCTTTTTCTTTTTGCATTCCATTTTGCATATACACTTGTAACTTTCTTGAGGTCTCATTTCGGGTTTCGCAATCAATGCGATAACCTCAATCAAGCTCCGACGGGACATCTCAACCCTCACGATACTCATTTAGATTTAGGACTTGCATTCATATAGACACATCCAAATATGATAGAATCTAAGGTTTATTTAGGAATATTTGATTAAACCTCACAATTAGCCTCGGTTAGGTAGAAAGAGAGCCTTATACGTGAGCCTTTGCCTTCTCTTTCTTCAAATGTGACTCTCGGATTTTTTTCTTTCGTTTTTCGTAGATCGAAATCGAAAAAAGGTTTTCAAATATTTTTTTTAAAATTTTATTTTTATTTTGTTTAATGATTTTTCGAGTGACTTGGTATACCCTAACTCAATACCAAGTGGCGACTCCATTTTTAAAATAAAATCCTTTTTCAAATTCAATTGGCCAAAAATGTCGCACCTTTTAGTCCCAGCCTTATCTTATTTTTATTTTAAATACCATTTTATCCTAAATAACACTTTTTCAATAAAAACTCGATCTTTTCTCACACGCGCATAGTTTTTTTCAAAAACTTTGTTTCGAAAAGGGTCACTAGACCAGATCGCCTTTTTAGGGTGTGATAGTCCCGACCTGACCCGTGCGTTGTCATTTTCAGGGCGTGAAAGATTTTGGCGACTCTATTGGGGATCACTAGTGAGTCTAAACACTAGGCATAATCATTGTTTCCTTCTTTAACCCTTTTATTTTATCGCATTTGGATGTTAAGATTGCATTTTTTGTTTTTAGGTTTTTAGGGTTTATTTTTGTATTTCACACATCCCATCTCTCGTCTATCTATGTGATGTATGTTTTACTTATCTTTGCTTTATTCGACTGCATTTGCATTTGGATAAATGGGGTCAGTCACCCTTAGAGGTCATGTGTATTAGCATTATTCTTCCCTCCTCTCATAAGGAGCACTCCATACATTCATTCAATATATTTCTACCCTTTTTCTATTTTTGGTGGTTGTCACTCACCTGTCGATTAGGAATAGGATTGATCTACTTAGGCATGTGACCGTGGCACAACATGCACGTAACATTGTCTAGGAGATCACCCAAACTCTTGGTTTAAGTTCATAAGTCTAGAGATTCGTGACTCTAAGAATTGATCCGCTTGGACACGTGGCTGTGGCCCGATGTGTGGGTAGTAGTGTCCAGGGGATCACTCGAACCACTAACCTGGGATCCTTGGAATTGACGAACTCGTTACCTTTTGGATCTCTTAGTCTGAAGATTTGGGAACTGAAGCCTTAATCGAGTCTAGATGCATTAGTAAGTCCAACTTCATGCATCCATGTATAATAACTTAAGATAGAATCAGCCTCACCCTATTAAGTACACTAGACACGAGAGGAGGGAACACACCCCCCCTTCTTGTATTCATTGTGTGTATTATTTGTTTGTATTATTTGCTACTCTAAATGTATTGCGTGCTATCTGTTGAATTGATTAACCTTATTTCTTTCTTTTGATCACATTCATAAGCCATAGAATAAAGAGCACAGGCATGGTGCTCCTATAGGAAACCAACCCAGTATTGGCACATTTATATTTCTGTCTTACCGTTAATTTTTTCGAGAAAGATGGAAATGAGATTTTCATGAAATCTTTAGAAATTGCATTTTGTTGTAAACAATGCACCCCAAAGGTCCAATCATTATAAATTTTATAAAATTTCAAAAATATGATTTTTCAACTTGTATCTTTTCAAATAACATTTGTAGTTCTAGACCTTTTTTAAAGTTTAATTCATCCTTATTGTACCCATCAATTTTGTCTAGACTAGTTTTTTAAAAATCAATAAATGCATTTAAAAGGGGCGAATTTTTGTACAGTTTGTGCTTATCTTTTGCAAAGAAATTATATGTCATTTTTTCACCTTATTCCCTAGCCCCCGTCCTACAAAAAGGGATTTTAATATATATATTATTCTGCTTTAATAAATTGGCATTTTTGAGTTTTATGTTCAATGTTAGTCTTGTAGTCTCATGCAGATTTTTCAAATCAAATAAATTGAGTTGATAATCTTTTGTATAATTCATGTTCCATCTTTCCCAGAGAAATTTTGCATCATTGTAAGATTAAAATCTTTAGAACCTTTTTCAAATTTTACATTTTTGCATATTTTAACCTGCTTTGATAAACTTGCATCATGCATAAACTCTAGAGGGAATGCCATTTCGGGAATCCCATTATAGAAGAGCCATCCTTTTGTATTGGGTATATAACCTAAAAGAGACGTTGCACGTTTAAATTTCAGTAAATCTTGGTGAGTGAGACCTTAGGTAAGGTAACCTGATCAAATCATAATTTGCATTAGAATGAGTATCCCACCACATATCAAGCAGATGCTGATAGTCCCGCCTAAAGTTCAAAAGTGGCCAGAGTTTCTTCTACCTAGCGAGCTTAATCAAGTAGCGGCCTTCTTAGGACCTATCGATGATTTTAAGGAAGTAGAAACTAATGGATGCTTAGTGGAGACTCCAATTCATTTATGGGACCTAGACTGCTCAGTATTCAGGATCAAAAATAAGGAATTGACCATAACAATTGAAGAGATAGTTGGGCCTGCTCAATTTACCAGTGGAACAAATGACTGTGATCTTCCCAATTGTTTTTGGCAAAGCCGAGTTCTGCTATTTGCTGGGTTAAAAGAGTCTGTAGTGCACGATTCAGATCAAAATATAAGTGTCAAGTTACTGTTTGATATATTTGCGGACAAAGACGAATTTGACAAGCATTCAAAGGACTTCATACTAGCATCCAAAATGGCATGGGCGCAGAAGAGACTTTGGGCATATGAGTTCGTCATGACAAGTATTTACTTGTTTTCGAGGGAGGACAAGAAGATCAGCTTCAAGAAAACCAAACTTATGTTTGACCTTTCATCCGATATCGAGGGTCAAAGGACTTCCATAGTGACAACCGTGTTAGCTGATATATTTGTTGCCTGCACCAATTGCCAGAGAGGAACAAACTTCTTTCATGCGTCCAATAGAATTTTGTACATTTGGGCAATAAAACATTTCAAGAGGCACTCGTCTGTCCTCAACAGCTTGCCACTGATCGAACATAATTGGATAGTTACTCATCATAAAAGAATCAATAGAAATAGCCTGATGAGAACGGCATCAGAATGTCTAGACTTTTTTATGACGATACCAGATCAAAGGATCCGGTGAGTTGTGAATTGGACAAATTGTATCAAAGTAGCTCTCCACACTAAGTTAGCCGATCTCATACTGTTATTGGAAACTCAGGGCATTGCGGCTTACATTGCGAAAAGATTTCTTCGACAGCTAGGGCGTATCCAGGGGTTACCACTGGCACCTGATTTATCAGATTTTCTCATCATCTTTGACAAGGAAAGCTGTCCCACCGAGATTTCTAGAAGATTAGAACTTATGAAAGCATGAAAAAGTTAATGTACAGACCGAAATTTCCTGTTTGATGTGAAAAATAAGGGTACTCCTATAACTACTCCACAATATGATGAGTGGCTTAAGAATCAGAGCCATTCAGAGGAATAAGTCGTCATTGATCTCGTTGAAGAAATCAGTCAGTTGAAAGCTCTGTTAGAAATGAAAGATCGTGAATTAATACAAGAGAAACAGAATTTCAAGAAGAACGAAGAAGCATATAAGTCTGTCAAACAACTTTATATGGAAGCGAAACAGGAACTACGGGAGAAGAAAGGAAATGTTTGGAGCTAAAAGATGACATCAATCATACGATGAACAGATACTCTTGGGAGCTGGACCGCAACAAGGCTCAGCGCTTAGAAAACCAGCTGAAGAAGGCTTTAGATTGTGTAGATGAGTTGACAGAATGATGTACTCTTTTGTACTGAGTTGACAGTGAAAGTAGTAAAGTGTTTTTCTTTTAATGCTCAAGTTGATTGAAATAATTAAAAGGTTGCTCCTTTGGGAGCTAAAATTCAACCTGTTCCGATATTAAAAGGGGTCTCACCCTAAAAGATTACACCTCATGTTAGGCCTAACCTTGGCATAATAAGGATTTCCCTAGGACATGCATCCAAATTATTTATACACTTATTGACTTTAGTCTTTTTCTTTTTCTTTTGAAATAATAAAATCGACAGTGCTAATAATGAAAAGATGGCTGAATCATTTTCCTCCCAAATGTGTATTTCAGATACTTTAAATCATAGCTTCTTTTCATCAAATCCTATTCAGACGCGGTCCCGTATCTGCCAATTAAAAAGCCGTATAAACATGATTTCAATTTGGATGTTTTAGAAAGAACAACTCAAACAATGTCAGTCAATTTTTCTGCATTGGAGGCTCAACTGAGCGAAGTATTATGCAAGTTTAATGACTTGAGTGTAGAAATAGCATCACAGAGATGGATCATTGACCAACTCATTGTAAATATCAGTGGTGGTGTCCCGAACAACCCAGTGCCGATAGTTGACCATTCCCCTAAGCAGGTTAACCAATTACCTTCCACGTCCAATGTGCAAACCGCTTCCGTCCCACCTTTTGCTAATCCGATTGAAAGACTCTTTGCCCACGTCAATCCTGACCTATTGCCTGTGCGCCCAAATTTTGTTCAAATGAACCTACCCAACTATCCACTCCCCCAGTCCCATCCACAAATCAATCCAAATATCCTACCCAATCATCAGGCACCTCAACACCACATAGCAGAACCTTTTGTATGGGATGTCGCCTCTCAGAGAAGGCCAGCTATAGATAAAATTGCCACACCTATGGACAAAGAGTTGCTTAAGAGATTAGATCAGTTTGACGCGTTCATGAAGAAAAGTTAAGGGCTGAACAAGCATGGCGGATTGAGTTATGATGATCTCTATCTCTTTCCAGATGTTCAATTACCACTGGGTTTCAAAGCTCCCAAGTTTACCAAATATGATGAAACTGGCAATCCCAAGACTCATCTCAAGATGTTCGCTAACAAGCTTGACAAACCAATCGATGATGAAAAATTACCCATGCGCTTATTCCCTGAGAGTCTAGAAGGTGATGCATTATATTGGTATTCGAATCTGAAGCCACAAGAGATAAGGATTTGGTTAGATTTGTCAATAGCTTTTGTAAAGCAATATGAGTTTAACTGTGAATTGATGCCAACACGAACTACACCAGAGAGTATCAAGAGGAGACCTTTGGAGGATCACAAGACATATGCCAAGCGTTGGAGAAAGCTGGGTGCTAAAGTGGAGCCTTCCATAAACAAGGAAGAGATCGTTCGTACTTTCATTAAGGCTCATAATCTACCATATTTTGAGGAGATCTTTCGCATGACTGAAAGTTTATTTGGTGCCATCATCAACAAGTTAGAAGAGTACGATGAGTTTGTCAAAGCAGACAAAATAGTTAATGTGACAAGTTTGAAACTGTAATTGGAGGCTTTATAGAATCTAAATCAAAATAATAACGGTAAGAAGCTCAGAAGAAAGAAGGAGAGACCGCCTTTGTTTGGGATCAAGGCCCTTCATTTAGACCCAGAACCTAGAATATTCTTTCATACACAAACCCTTACCCACAATATCCTAATCCTCAGCTAGTTTACCACACCAACACCTAGACTTATTATCCTCGACCCAGTCATTCAAATGTCCAACATATGTTCTACAATCCTCGACCCGCACCCCAAAATAACCTTTGCCCACCCATGCAAAACTACCCAAAGCCTGCTTATCCTCGCAACTATGTTCCACCTACCCAACATCAGGCAGTCGTTGGTCAAACCAACCAACCACAAGGGCAAAACAAGGTGTTCACTCCTTTGAGTCATCCTATAGAGCAAATCTATGAACAGTTAAAGGCTACAAACAAAATAGATACAATATCTCAGGCTATCTACTCTAACAGACTGCCTTGTGACTATGACCCCCAGGGTTTTTGTGCTTGCCATTCAGGAGGCCAGGGACATTCCACAGCTAATTGTCGGGTACTAAAGCACAAGATTTAGGATATGATTGACGATGGGAAAATCGTATTGAGGAGGGGAGGAGAACAAGCCCCAAATGTTGATAACAATCCTTTGCCTCAACATGAACCTACTGTAGGGATGATAGAGCTATATAAAAATTTGGCAATGGGTTTAAAATCTAAGTTCTGCTGTTTTCGAGGATCATCAATGAAGAAGCGTTGAACAAGTGGACGGCTAGTCACTTCCTCTATGCCCAAGGAGTGACAATGAATTTAGAATTGTCTTTGTTTCAAAAAATTCATTTTTCAGATAGAGCCTCTGGAATGGATTTCTTTCTTCAAATGATTTTGATGTCTGGCTCATATCATGTTTTGTTTACTTTCGAAAAAAAAATTTGTTCGTGAGTCTCTATTTACTTTTAAGAAAAATGTCTTTGTTTAAGATTTGGACTAGTGTTTAGTGCTTTCCCAAAGGCTAGGTGCCAGTTTATGTGCTTGTAAATAGTCATTTTCTAAGAAAATGCAAGTTTAGTTCAATGAAATATAAGTTTTTACTCTTTTGTCTATTTATTTAGCTTTTCCCGATGCCTTTCATTTTTTTTCGAATAACCAAAAATAAATGTCTATGATCTTTGGATGTCGCCTTACTTGAAACTGATGATTGCCACTTCGATATCTCTCTAGATTATGAAATAATGCAAACTGTTAAGGCGGACTAGAGTGATACCGAAAAAGAATCTAGACTCCGTATTAAGGATTCTGAATGGTACAAAAGGGAAATCCAATCTTAACTCGGAAGAGGTAGAAACCACGAACATTGGCAGCCAAGACATCGGTCAGGAAGTTAAGTCAAGATGCACTTTTGCTTTGAAGACCCGAATTGCAAGTTTTACAATGTATGTTTGGAGGGTTCGAGCACGACAAAAAGGAAATGGACATGCAGGGATACGACTTCAACCAATTCACAAGGGGAGTTTAATTGTTTCATATCCTAAACATTTCTCACTTGCATTCAGAGTGTATTGTATAGGGTAACTGTGAGGAAAGTAGAGTAATGTCATATGCTTGTGAGTTGTAATTAGCAACCATGATTTTTGTCTAATTCCCCTACTTGTTGAAATTACTTTATGTGCTTTAGCAAATGTTTCTTCAAGTACTAAGAAATGATTATTATGTGGTTTGGAAGTCTTGTTCTTATTGAAAGTATATCTTGTAAACTGGTTGGAATTACATCTAAATTTTGCATGTTTGACGAAAATTTCTCTTCTTTACTTAATTTCACAAGTCAAATGTTGATTATGGTCAATTAGTGTAATCATGTACTATGTGATGTAAAATCTATTATGAGGGATGTTTATACTACAAAAATGAAAAAAGAGAAAAGGATAAAAGAAAAAAAGAATGATCTGATTTTTTCTACTCCAATTGTTATTATGCTTAGTAACCAGGGAGTCTTCATAAAAAATGTCGACTTTCGTGTCAAACGGTACTTGAATTATGAGTAATGCATTGCAAATTTGAGTAAGCAAATTATTGAGTAACCAGAGATCTTCATCCAACCAATGTCAATTCTTGCATAAAATGGCAATTTTACTTCTCAAATATAATTTTTGCTATTTGCTTCAAGATTGAGATGTTGAGAAATCAGGAACCTTCATAACCAATGTCGGTTTTCACGTTAAAAGACATTCTCATATTTTGCGTGATTAGTTCAATAAAATAAAATTCCCTTAAGTAAAAATATGAAATTGATCAAAGGCATGTGTCGCTCTTTGATTGATCATATGATTCATTTGCTTGTAAAATTCGGTAAGGTAAAGAAATTAAGTTAAGTTAGCTTAATTGTGATATACTTTTTTCTCCTTTCCTTAATATTATGAGTATTAAAGACAAGACAATAAATTGCATAATGGTTATTTACTTGGTTTTGAGAAAATACATTTTACAACGCACATGTGTGATGTCAATGCTTGAATCATTAGTAGATCTCGCATTTTTCAAATCATTTGAGGGCAAACAATGATTCAAGTGTAGGGGAATTGACAAATTGTCAAAATTATGCTTCTGAGTTGTTTGTTTTGGTGTGAATCTAACTCATTTTTTATATGTTTCATTCGAATTTAGAATTTCAAGGCAAAAATAATTTTGAGCAGATTGACACACCACTTTTTGTGATTTTTTGCAGGATAATGACATTTAAATAGAGTTCGAATCAATTGGTGTACGATTTCTCTCGTCAAAAAGAAAAGGAAGAAGCATTACATGGACAGTCAGATGTTTCCCTAGATCATTAATTCAAACACCGTAAAGGACTTTCTCGTTTGATTTAGTAAATTTTCTTTTAAAAATTTTTGTTGTAAAATTGACGGATCAAAGTTGGGCCTTCTTTCTTTCCCTTTAAACATTTTCTTCCCCTAGTTCTTCCTTTTGAGCCTTTAGAATCTTTCATTTTTTATTACACAATCCATTTGAAGGTCGCACCCCCCACACAGAGGCAATTTTGTGATAATTCCATTCCACATTAGAAAAAATTTTATTTTTGACTTCTGTTTTAAAAAAAAAGAAAAAATAGAAAAGAAGAAGAGAGACAATTGGAAAAGAAAGCCCAAGGAAAGGAATAAAATTGGGGAAAATATTTTAGAAAAAGAAAAAGAAAAAAGAAAAACCCCAAAAGCCAATAGCAGAGTTGGGGTAAATTTTGTGAGAAAAATGGGAACTGTCAACACTGGGGCAAATTTCTTTGCAAATGCGATCTCAGGTTATTTAAACCTTTCATGAATTCTACATTCCAACCGTAACATTTTTAACACATTAGCTGACCCTATTACAAAAGTCGAAAATATCACCGATTTCTTCTATATTTTGTGATGAATTTTAAAATGAAAATTTACAAATCAAATAGGCATATCATGTTAACAAATCTATCCCAAGTCCATCAAGGGAGGATTACCTTATTGATGCCAAAATATTTTCAAATGCCAGTCTATTTTGATAAAAAGGGGAAAGACCATCTCAAGTTCGGATTCTGCTGTTCATTTCTCCCTTTGAAGCTGATGCTCCAAAAGAACACTATAGTCAGACAAATACAACAGTTGAAGGCTTATCAGTGAAAAGTCATTATGCCAACATTCACTACAAGAAATCAAGCTTTTACCCACACACATGATGTGTGGATAAAAAATAATTATGTGTCAAAAAATGTCTTTACCTACACAAAAAATAAATGTTAGCATGTGTCTCTATTGTACTGCGAAGAAATATTTTTATCCACACATATTTTTATGTGTGGGTAAAGGTAAACCTTATACCTACACATATATACGTTGGTAAATATATACAGTATGTGTGGATAATTTGGTTGCCGATTGTGTGATGATGACATGAATGATGACATGGATAATGACTTGGATAGTGACGAAGCTTTCCTGTTGGCAAATTTTGTATGACGTGTATGACTACGTGGCATAAGTGTGGCATGTGATGTGGCATGCCATTTTTTATGTGTAGATAAAACTTTGGTCATATGTGTGGGTAAAATGAATACAATGTGTGGGTAAAAGTTACAAAATGTGTGGGTTAAAACTTCAGAAAGTGTGGGTAAAAGGTACAGAATGTGTGGGTAAAAACTTCACAATGTGTGGGTAAATTTCATACATATATTGGTGGACACTTCATATGTGTGGGTAAAAGCATCAATATGTGTAGATAAAATTTACTATATTTGTAGGTAACACATTTGTATGTATGGGTAAAAGAACCTATATGTGTGGGCAAAGCTTTCCTATGTTAATGTAACCCCACCTGTAAATGTGACTAAAAGTATCTATATATGTAGGTAAACAATTGAAATTGAAATTTTCATATATAATAAAACACAAGAACTAAACAAACATACAATGTCAATAACACGATCAAAACACCAGTATCAAACATCCAAATGTCGAAACAATATCAATAATACCACCCAACACCAATATCAAACATCCAAATGTCCAAACATAACTTTTGAAAACAAGGAAATAGTATGTTCAAACACAATGTAGGAAAAGTATCACAAAACATGAAAGAATTTAAATGAAAGAATTTAAATCCGATCCTATCTAATATCATATTTTCAATATAACCCAATCAAGGTAATTTCCTTCCATATCTTGGCCGTCATAGACTACAATCACAAAAGACCATAGTGTTTCTTTGAAGCATTTTGCAGAGTGCCTGGTTCTTGAAAATCTTTTCATAAAATCTCCTTCTTGAAAGGTTTACATGTTAATTCCACCATGATCTGCCAACCACAAATGCATTGAGAAAATTTCAATTGTGTAACTCGTCCTGAAAATGTAAGAAAAAAAATTAGAACCACAATTATATAAGCATTTATAAATTTAAATAAAGCCAATGCTATTTCAATGTGGACAAGAAAGTTTGAACACTGTTATGGTAAAGATATCTCTTTAAAATGTTACAAATCAAAACCCATAATAAAGAACACAAATTCAATTATATTCAACTACCATAAGCAATAATATCACGAAAGCAAGACTTGATACAGCGAAGCTGTGACTCTCCATCGCATAAAATATGCCACCAATGTTGTTTGGTAGATCCCTGCGTCCAAAAGCTAAGGATCAAGAAATAATTAGTTGTGACACTTTAAAACAAGTTGATACACTCTCTCCAGTGATCACTCGTACAAGAAAGTTAGAATAAGGTATACTCTCTCCAGTGATCACTCGTATAAGAAAGTTATAATAACTAACAAATACTTATAACCTGTACTATAATAATAGAAAAGGTATAAAACTTGATAATTAACAAGAAAATTATCAATCTTGTCCCCCTAGAGAGAAAAATAAATGCTGAAACTAAAAAAAGTGCTATTTAACTAACAAACTAAATAGAATAGAAGACATACCTGGTCAACGTGGTTAGAGTATCTTTTAGCTAGAAAGGAAAAATTTATAGAGAAAACACTAAAAGCTAAAGAGGTAAATAGATTAGAACAAACTAAAACACAAGCAACACAGTAGGTAGAGGACACATGATAACACATTTGTAATCTTTAAAACATAAGATTCGGTAGTACATATAGGTTTGCATAACTCCAATCTACATGCGGCCTTTGGTCATGACTTCCTAACAAATGTGTGTTTAAACGAGCATAACTCCAATTCTACTCGTCTAATTCTTACAAAATCAAAATCTTTATAAATTAGACTAAATTTGGAGCATTTCTTATGCAAATAATAACTTCTAATCTCACCATAACCCAATCAAATTTCAATCATAAATCTGTGCATCTACTATCCAAATTTTATTTTCAATCATACCAAGAATCAGTATTCAATTGAGCATAGCTTTTAGTTCACGACTCAGATTGATTTAAACTTTAAATGTCTAGAAACTAGATTTTATGAAATATTAACTATTGTGAAGAAAGTTAATCAAAATTCCAACAAGAATGGGGTCAAAATTAAGTCAAAATTTTGCACCTCACCAACTCTGGTTATGCAGGGTGGATGTGTCAGTTTATTGTTGTAATTTCTGGTATTAATCTAAAAAGAACTAGGGCATGAGCTTTGTATGACTAAAATATATGTCTCAAAGGATATAATTTTTGTGAAGAACATCAACTCATATTTCAACAAAAACAAGTTCAAAATCATGCTACAATTTGGCTCTTCACAAAATCTATTTACGCAGTCTTAAAATTTCAGCCAGGTTCTTAAGAATTCTGGTGTTAATCTACAAATAATTAGGCTATGTACCTTACACCATTGGAAATATCTATGAGTCTAGTATTTAAAACAATAGGAATCATCCAAATCAAAGCTTTCTATACAAAGTTATAACTAATTTTCTAAGATTGCTCATGAGTGACTGTTTATACGAGTTTTTTTTTAATCACAGTCAATCAAATTAGCATATCTCGAGTTATACTCAACCAAAAATCATAAACTTTGCACCTTTGTAAACTAGATTTAATAGACAAGATGTTCTTAGAAGGCTACATTTCCTGATTCCAACCATAACAGAACCAAAATCCCAATACAAATATAAAAACTATCATACCTCTATCCTGTTTGAAGCAAATTATTCAGTCAATTTGGAAAACATCCTTGGGTATATACACTTTGAACCAGGCCATGATTTTTACACCCTTAGAAAGAACTATGAATCTACTTTTTAACACAACATGAATTACGTAATTTGAAATTTCCTATGCCAAGTTATAAACATTCTCTCAAGACTGTGCATGAGTGACTATGAAAACAATCTATGGAATTCCAATCTTTTTTTTTTTTAACTTTATCCTTTCTTGTTTTCTAGCAGAATTTTTATTGCCAAATCAAAACATTAAGTCCTACTAACTTAGTAATATATATATATATATATATATATATATATATAACATAAATCAAGAGAGCAAGAAAATTTACCTTCAACTCAAAGGTGCTCTCAATTTCTAGCTTTAGGTTCTTGGGTTAACTCCAACTTGAGGTGTGTGCCTCACCTAAATTAACAAAATTTATGCTACAATAGTTAAAAATAAAGATGTATGGAGATAATAAGAAATCAAACAGTAGCTTGATCTTCGTTGCAAGTCCCTCGACCAGTCCAACCCCCCCTCTCCCTTCCCTTCTTCCCTTCCTCTGTCCTTCAAATAAGAAAACAAAAACTAAAAAGATAGTAGCAGCTTCGAAGGAATATATACATCACATTAATTCACAAGATAAGAAAGATACTCTCATTAATTAATATCATTTATAAACAAATCATAAGTTCATAATCATATTATAGTCAAGATTCAAATAGTCACCAGGATATATAGCGATTATACTAACCTTGAAAGGAAGCTTCAACAACCATACTATTTTTCTAGTTGATTACTCCCTAGTTTGAGATCAACATGATAT
The DNA here is from genome assembly GCA_024721245.1 of Mitragyna speciosa. Classification (NCBI taxonomy): domain Eukaryota; kingdom Viridiplantae; phylum Streptophyta; class Magnoliopsida; order Gentianales; family Rubiaceae; genus Mitragyna; species Mitragyna speciosa. The sequence goes on from CM045571.1 coordinate 12,084,666, forward strand.
ATATAAAATGTCATAATTTGCTACAAAAACTGTTGCATCAATATTTACTTGATCTTAAGATATAAATATGTTATGCTTGAACCCCAAAAACAAATAAAAAAAATCCCAAATGTAGTTTTAGGAATATATGCACGTAGTACATTCTAAATGTATAGAGTGTGTAACTTTCCAGCATAACTATGCGTTGTCTAATGCATTTCTTAACTACAGTACCTAATTTGATTTGAATTGATTATTCCAATTACTCGTTGCACCACCTAAAATATGCTTTATAAAAGAATGAGAATTTGAATAGTGGAACTTTTCTTCACTCGACTAATGACCATAAGCAAAGTACTAGTGAAGTTCAATATTCCTAGTTCCATTTTTGCTACTTAGCATTAGCTTTGTTTAACTTATTGTTTTCCCCTGATTCATTGCTACTGTATTTGTTCAAAAGGCTGTCCCTACACTTGTGTAGTCTCAATTCAGCATCAAATTGGTCAAGATGCATGTTCTACTATGATGAACAGAGTTGGCATAGATGAATCTTTTGCATGATAAGATGCCTACCCCAAAATCATATAGATGAATATGGCACATGCATATTGACTTTAATATGACATGATAAACAAAAACCAAAAAGTAACCCAAATACGTGTCTTAATATAACTAGAGTATCAAAGCTTATAACAAAGTATTTCATTTGCCGTCTAGTGCAATTAGAAGTATATTGGAAAAAAAATTCATATAAGGTAAATGCTTCCCTAAACTAGTCAGCCACAAATGACCAAGTTAGGCCATCAGTAATGCACATGTACACATTCACCAATCAACACCACACTTGTAGTAAGTTCATATTACTGTGGCTTGATACCACTATGTCAAAGAACAAGGAAAACAAAACACAAATGATAGTCCAGATAACTCAAGAAAGCTGTCCAAATATAAGTCAAGTTCATATTCCAGTTCTTTCTTCATATTCAAGTTCATATAGAATTAAGTTATATAAGACAAGTTCTTAAAAGATAAGGGTGGTCCCATGAAAAGAAAGAACAATAAAGCAAAATGTTGAAAAAATATTGAGTCATAATCTTCTTTTCTGATATCTTCTTTTGTTTATTCAAGTCCCTCCAACCCAAGCATGCTTTCACTTTCCTAGCATGTTTACAAGAGCTAGTGCTCTTAAAGAGTTTCATCCCTCCACCCATGCAAGAATCAAAAAAGGTTAACTCTCTCTAAACTAACTTAAGTATGCAGCTTGCATTTTTTAATAAAAGTGTCACAAAATCATAAACTAATGGGAGCCTAATGTATAGAAGATTTCAAGTGGCCGCAACTTTAGGATAAGATAACAAAAAATCAATCTAGATTCAACAACAACTAGGTAGAATCTGTTTCAACTCACAATAGTTACTAAAAGAGGATGATTAAGATAGTACAAGGTCATATTAAAATCTGTCAGCATGCAGAAACAACTTATATCATGGAAAACCAGCCAATTATTCTTGGCTTAATGTATTATCGGTAAGAGAGATTAGGGCCACACTTGTGGTATAACTAATGATCAAAGCTAGCCCATGAATTCCTTGGTCAGTCAACTCAAATAACAATAATCCTCAGCGAAATTTATATAATCAAAGGGATTTTATTTTGAATACTTAAAAACTACTAATTTCAACCGGGTTTTCAAATAAACAAGCAACATAGAAATTTTATATAATAAAAGGGATTTTATTTGGATTTGGAGAATTACAAGTTTTGGGCATTGGTAGTGAGACCAGAGAGTCCAATGAAGAGTTTATCATGGATCTTGTAGATCTTCTGAAAATTGGTTGCGATTGTCTGTAGTTGGACGCCGAGCTGCTGATCTCTCACGATGGTGAAGCAATTCTTACCCACCATTACCACTAGGGCACTTTCGTTGCAGAAGATCTACCCAATTTGAAAGAAATCAAATATTAAACCAAAATCTGAACAAAAAAATAAAAAATAAAAAACCTGCTACTTATCATTTGGTGCTTGTCTTGTTTCAGTGGTGACAGGGGAGGTGGAAGTGGTTGTGGGTGGTTCAGTTACTCGGGTAGTAGCAGCGGTTGGTGGTGTTAGGTGGTGGTTTAGTTGTGTGTGACTAATGGGGCTGTGCCAATTGGGAAGCTGTGGTGATTGATGGTGTAAAGAGCTAGTGGCAGTGGTGGATCTAGGGCTATGGAGAAAGAAACTGGAAGTTGGTAGTTGACGTCCTAAGGCTCACCTAAAGATTCGCCGGTGAAGCTGTCTTTGTCGGTGGTGGTGGAGCTAAGGACATTGGAGGTGGCCATTTGATTTTGAAGAGAGAATGAAGAGAGAGGTAGAGAGAAAGACTTGGTAATTTATTTTGACTTGCAACACCGAGAGGGAATTTGGGGTGAAGAGGAGGGAATTTTAATTTTTGGTGAAAAAATAGTGGGTTGGGAAAATTTTGGTGTAAAAAATTTACAATATTCTTCCTACAATGAAAAAAATTTCAGTTGTCATTTTTTTTCAAGTTAGCCCGAGCTAAAGTACAAGTCACAATTTTTGTAACAAACCATTTAAGTAGGCATATTAAATAAATCATACATATTTAGAGTTTATAACCCATAAATAGGTTGGTCTATACCACAGGGGGCCCCCATGAGGTCAGTGGTGGGCTACATGCTCGAGCCTATCAGCCGTCACCCTCCGCTTCTACCACAAACATCAAATTTTTTATCATTTTTTTGTGTAAAAAAATCTCAAATATCAAGTCAGGTTATAAATCAAATCGCAATACAAATTTCGGAGGCACTCAACAATGAGGATTAACTAAATGAGGATTAATTGGTGAGAGGCATTCGAATATTACAATGATGAATAAATAAAATATTTTACATAATTAAAACAAATATTAAAATCAATAAAAAGTCAACCACAAAATAGAAATGAATATATAAGATTTAATGGTTCATAAATGAATCCGACAAGCTATCTGATGCATGAGTACAACAAGACCAACCAACAGTTGATCGTAAAAATGCATATTTTTGCAAGAGTTAAAATATTTATCTGTTTGACTAAATTTCTATTTTGAAACTTTGAAAATTTTAGAATAAGAGTTAAAAATTTGTGAATATTTATCTGTTTGGATAAAAATTCTTTTTACTTTTAATTAACAACTATTAATGAGAGGCAAAAAAATGTCATTAATACTTAAGATTTCTTGAAATTATTGGTAAGTAAAAGTTTTATAAAATCTAAATTCATTTGATACTTACAAAATTCCACCAAAAATTTAAAAAAAAAAAAAAGGAGCCTACAATACCAACTAGGATGTATAATTAATTACCCATTAGTTTGCAGTGAAGGCTTTGAATCACATCTCAATACTCAGTACATGATTACGTGGCTTACACACACATATATGTATATGTACATACGTACATTCACAAACATGTGTACATACTTACATACATGCATACAAACACACATATGCATGTATGTGTTTGTAAGTATGTTTGCACACGTGTGTGCATGTATGTATGTACATATACAAATACGTATGTATGTGTGTGTGTGTATATATATATGTATGTACATATACATATACGTATGTACGTTTGTGTGTATACAAACACACACATATATGTTTGTGTGCGCACGTGTTTGTACGTATGTATGTGTACACACACAACACACACACATATATGCATGTATATATACACACGTTATATACATATATAATATAAGTATACAAACATATATATAGCTCAAGTGATGACATAGTTGTCACTAATGGCTTGGATATAGTAAGGAACAATCTAGCTTCAGTGACAACTTGGTGTGGTTGTCAAAAAAGGTTGGAGGCTCAGTGACAACTTTGGTTGTCACTAATAGATTGGACACACACGCACAAATATATATAAAGAAATAATAAAGTTTGAAGACGTGGGGGTAGAATTAGAAGTTCAATGACGACATCAAGTTGTCACAAATGCTTTGTATAGATTTCATCGTGTATGTATGTATGTATGTATGTATCTGCATGTATATGTATGTTCGCATGTATATATACACATACAGATACATACATATATATATAATACATACATATATATAATACATATACATATGTATATGTATTTATACATACATACATACATATGTATAATATGCATTTATACATGCATATTATACATATATATATAATATGTGTATGAGTATATACATACACACGCATGTGTGTGTAGAGATATTTATCTATATACATATGACACACACACACATACACACACACATAAATACATATGACTATCTACGATAAATGTGACGTTAAATGTTGTAATGTCACCTAACATAACACAAGTGGGGGAGGAATGTTTGGGGGTGCCAAAAGAAAATTGGATCTTGTTCTAGTTTTTGTTTTTTTAATTAAGTTTTTATTTGGTAATCCAAATTACAATATGAGCCTCCTTTTGTTTGCAACTCAAATATTTAAAATCCCATTTTTGTAAAGAACCATGAATAGAAAAGTCATTTAAAAGGATTACTACTCAAGTATTACCTACACATATATAACTTTCCAATTATGTGTGGGTAATATGCGGGTAATTAAAAAAAAAGAAAACCACATCAGTATTTCAAAAAATTTGAAAATTTTGCCAAATTTGGAGGGAATTTGTCCCACCAAATTCATATGTAGGTATAGACTTTTACCTGCACTTAATATAAATAACAAAAATTTCATCATTGTTCCAAAAAAATTGAAAATTTTGAAGGGAATTTCCCCATCAAATTCATATGTAGTTATAGACTTTTACCTATGCTTAATATAAATAACAAAAAACACATCAGCATTCCAAAAACTTGAAAATTCTACCAAATTTGGAGAGAATTTCTCCATCGTAATTCCAAAAAATAGTCATAATTTTTTAAATAAAAATGGACAAAATCGTAATTTCATATATAATATTTAATTGTGTGTGTGTAAATGATGTGGCATTTTTTTTCACCTCATCATACTTGATAGAAATGGCGCAACAACCTTTACCCACACATCGATGACATTTTTTTTTTTTTTTGGGCTAACCCCATAAATGGGGGAGGGCGCCACTCCTTATTATTTTATTAATAAAACCAAGAAGTACATGAATAATTAAAAAGAAACAAAACTTTAAAATATAAATAAACGAGGAGTATTACTCCCTCACAAAATAAATCTAAGTTAAGCATCATCTAGATTTATATTTTCTAAAAGAAGGAAGGCCAAGTCTATCAATTCTCATGTTTTCTCTAACCATACGTGGAAGCTCCAATTCATTCTGAAAAGTTGTATCTGTTTTTACCGTGCAACCCATCTTAGCTACTTCATCAACCACCATATTAGCTTCTCTGTAACAATGCTGAAGAGAAATAAAAGCACCATAGAAAGTAAGAACATCATTAACCTCTTTTTGTAAAGCCCATGGACAAGAAACTTTTTTTCTGAAATATTGAAATGAGAATATTCGAATCACACTCCACATGAAACCTTTGGATGCCAAAATGCGAACATAATCTTATGCCTTGGAGCAAGGCTTTTAACTCTGCCTGAATGCTCGTAGCTTCTCCAAAGTAAGAAGAGAAAGCAAAGATTAACTTCCCAGCAGAATCCCTTAAAACCCCACCCCCTCCACTTTGGCCGGGGTTCTCACGAGATGAACCATCAGTATTTAACTTATATTGCTGTAAAGAAGGTGGAATCCATCTTACCAAGGCAAAAGAAATTGGTTTCTACATGGAGACAATATATTGAATGAAAGAAACCCAATCCATACCAGAAACTTATACCATAGGGAACTGAAGAGAAAATAAATCAAGAACAAAACTAAGGATGTTCTTCACAAGAGATTGAAAAGAAAGATGTACCCCTTGAAACCGAGCCAAATTCCGCCATTTCCAAAGGTACCAACAAACGGAAATTGGCAAAATTTGCAAAACAAAAGCGAAGTATGGGTTGGAGAACCCTTAAACCACCATGAAGCAAGCATAGACCGAATGGAAGAAGGAACACTAAGGAGACCACACTCAGCTGAAAAATAACTCCACACATTCTGTGCCAAGTCACCTTCAGTAAATATATGCTCAATCGATTCCTCATGGGAGTTATGGCAACAGAGACATTTGGATGGCCTTTGGATACCAAACTTAAACAGACACTATCAACCAAAAGTTTTTGTCTTAAGAGACGAAGCATAAAGATTGATACCTTACCCGGAATGCGTGAATGCCAAATTCTTTCATGCATGAAAGATGAACACCTTGACTACCTGACCAAGTCAAGAGTAGAAGAACCGAGAATTTTCCAAAAGAAGTAAGAGTCCAAATGCATCCCTTTACCAATCCATCTTCAACCTGCAAAAGCATATATTTTTCCACCTCATATCTCACCCTAACCATATGTTTCTAGATAAGGGAAGATGATGGCCTTATTGGAACGAGATAAGGGTTTCTCCCAAAGTAATATTTTGACTTCATAAATTTAGCCCATAATGAATGGGTAGTACGGAACATCCACCATAGTTTGACTGAAAATGCCAAGAATACATCTTTCAATGCACGAACCCCAAGACCTCCTTCAACTGTCGGATAACAAAGATCATTCCACCGTAGCCAATGATGTTTTTTTCTTTTCTCAAACTGTCCCTAGAAGTAATCTGCAATCACCCTCTCAATTCTCTGAAAGATGCTCTGAGTAGGAGCAGAAGCTGCTAAAATGTGAATTGGAATAGATGACAGAACATGCTTAATAAATATCAATTTTCCACCACTAGACAGAAGGCGGTTATGCCATAATAAAATTCTAGAGATGATTGATTGACACAAATCAGCAAAATAGACGGTCTTTCGAACCCCAAAATATAAAGGACAACCCAAGTACTTTATTGGAAAAGACCTACCAGAGAAGCCAGTTAACCGCTGTATAAGTAACCTCTTTTGTAAAGACACTCGATCATGAGTCAAGTAGCAACTCTTCTATGAGTTGATTTTCTGTCCAGAAACGTATTGATACTCCTCTAATACTTGCATGAAACACTTCAAAGCGGAAGCAGAAGAATTCCAAAAGATTTTTGTATCATCGGCATACGCCAAATGAGACACCAAAGGGCAAGAACGGGGAACCTTAAATGCCAAGTGAGGACGGGCAACCACCATATTATTTAAGGTGCGTGTGAGAACCTCAGCTCCAATGACAAATAAAGAAGGAGAAATAGGGTCCCCTTGCCGTAAACCTCGTGTTGATTTGAAAAAACCAAAACTTGAACCATTTATGATCACAGAAAACCACGAATTGGAAATTAACCTCCAAATCATATCAATAAAATGTTCAGAAAATCCAAATGCCCTAAGAACCCTTGTTAAAAAGAGCCATGAAACTTTGTCCTAGGCTTTCGACATATCAAGTTTGAAAGCCACATTTCCACCTCTACTTTTCTGACCTATCCTATGAATCATCTCTTGAGCAAGCATGAAGTTCTCCGATATCAGTCTACCATGAACAAAACCACATTGGTTAGGGAAAATAATCTTAGGTAAAATACCAGCTAGTCTTTCAGAAAGAATGCGGGAGAAAATTTTGTTAATAAAATTGCACACACTTATTAGCATGAATTGGGAGAAATCCTGCGGACTGTTGGTCTTAGGAATCAATGCAATAGATGTGGTAGACACTTTCTTAGACAACTCAGCACCACAGAAGAAACTGAGAATAGCACTATAAACACCCTGGCCAACAACCTCCCAAGATGATGTGAAGAACTTACCAGAGAAACCATCTGGCCCAGCAGCACTATCACCATCCATTGAAAAAACAATTTTACATACTTCATCATAAGAGGGAAATTCATGCAACAACTAATTATCATCTTCAGAGACCAATTTTGGGATCACCTGACATTTTGGGATCACCTAACATTTTCAACAATTGACTTTAACCTACACTTAATGTGAATTAAAAAAAGCCACATCAACAATCAAAAAATTGAAGATTTGCCATGATTTCTCAATTTTGGCAAGAAAATTCTCCCTCCAAATTCATATGTAACTATACACTTTTACCTACACATAATAAATGTCAAATATTTAATAATTAATCATATTAGATTTACCCACATATATAGAATAAATGTGTAGCTAAATACCCACACATATTATGTGTAGTAATTTTATGTGTAGGTAACAACTAAATTCCTTGTAGTGATTGGATTCTTTGAAAGTTGATGATTACAGTTGCTTGAGACTCCTATTTTGTATTGATCATTTTGTGACAATGTCAGAATTCAAATGGGAATGACATCCAAAGATCAACAGGCATCTTTTAAATCATCATTCCGAAATCAATTTTTTGAAAAATATTTTATTTAATTGTATTTCATTTAGTCTTTGCATGTTTCGTATTGTTTACTATACAGAATTTCTTTTACATTGTTGCATGTAAACCATTTTCTGATCAATTCATGTTTTGAAAATTTTGACGTTTGTTTTGTTTAAATTTGAAATAAAAACAAAGGTAACCCTAAATTTATTAAAAGTCAAAGTCATACATGAATTGCAAGACTATTTGGGGGATTTGATCTAAATTGTGAATCGGAGGTCATGGAATTGGAAACTCACAGAAAGCAAAGCAAAGGATCGTATCATAGATTCAAGATGGTAATATTCATGTTTATATGTGCTGGTAAAGTCAAGGGACCGCCAAGTGGTGGCATTTTGCAATTGTAGCTGTTTTTCTCTTTTGCAGGTGGGATCATACCATCATCATCATTTGGGGCCTTCATCGAAAACAAAAACTAAGGCAAATTTTTTAAAGGAAATTTAATTTCAAAATTGATTTTGATGCTCTATGATTGCAACACAAATCGACAAGATCTAATCAATAATAACTCACATTGGGGCAAATTTAAAGGATGGATTTTAAATTGATTTATATTGGGGCAAATCTTTTAGAAGGATTTATTTCAAATGGATTTTTGATGTCTTACACAGCGCCAAATCTTGAAAAGAGTGATTTCAAATCGGTTTGATACCATACACTAGGGTAAAAATTTTTAAAAATTTTTTATTTTTAAATTAATTTGGATGCAATATTTGACAGTTATTTTAAGTCCTATATCTTAAATTTGCATATCCATTTTGTCCAACGACCTGACCCTCATCATGTTTCTTTTAGTCTGGCAGCCCAGACATCGTATTTTATTCATCACTTTAGGGTCATGCATTCATACATTTTATCCAGCAACTTGTGCTACATCATCATGCCTTGCATTTTTAAATTGGCACTTGGTTAGCGTTTGTTCAGCATGTTGCATGTTGTTTTGATTTTGTCCAGCATTTCACACATTTTTAAGTTTTGTTATATTTAAATTCGTCTGTTGGACCCCAACTCGTCCGTTGAGTTTTCATTTCTATTAAATCTCAACTCCTCTGTTGGGCTCCAACTCATCCTTTAGGTTTTAATTTCTATTATATTCCAACTCATCCGTTGGACCCCAACTCGTCCGTTGAATTTTAACTTCTGTTAAGTCCCAACTTGTCCATTGGGTTCCAACTCACCCGTTGTGTTTTAATTTCTATTATGTTCCAACTTATTCGTTGGACCCCATTCGTCCATTGGGTTTTAATTTCTGTTAAGTTTCAACTCCTCCGTTGGGCCCCAACTCATCCGTTGGGTTTTAATTTCTGTTATGTTCCAACTCGTCTGTTGGACCCCAACTCGTCATTTGAGTTTACTTTTCTATTAAGTCCCAACTCGTCCATTGGGCCTCAACTCCTCCGTTAGGTTTTAATTTCTGTTAAGTCCCAACTCATCCGTTGGGTCCCAACTCGTCCGTTGGGTTTTAATTTATGTTATGTCTAACTCGCCCGTTGAATCCCAACTTGTCTATTGGGTTTACTTTTCTGATAAGTTCCAACTCATCCGTTAGACCCTAACTCATCCATTGAGTCTTTTGTCAAGTCCCAACTCGTCCGTTGGGTTTTAATTTCTGTTATGCTCTAACTCCTGCGTTGGGTTTTAATTTCTGTTATGTTTCAACAGGTCTATTGAACCCCAACTCGTCAGTTGGATTTACATTTCTGTTAAGTTCCAACTTGTTCATCAGACCCCAACTAGTCCGTTAGGTTTGCTTTTCTGTTAAGTCACAACTCGTCCGTTGGATCTCAACTCTTCCGTTGGGTTTTAATTTCTGTTATGTTTTAATTCGTCCGTTAGACCCCAACTCGTTCATTGGGTTTACTCTTCTGTTATGTTCTAACTCTTCCGTTAGACTCCAACTCGTCCGTTAGGTTTACTTTTCTGTTAAACCCCAACTTGTTCGTTGGACCCCAACTTATCCGTTGGGTTTTAATTTCTGTTATGTTTCAACTCGTCCGTTAGACCCTAACTCGTTCGTTGAGTTTACTTTTCTATTAAATTCCAACTCGTTCATTGGACCCCAACTCGTCACTTGGGCTTACTTTTCTATTAAGTCTCAATTCATTCGTTAGGTTTTAATTTCTATTATATTCTAACTCGTCCATTAGACCCCAACTCGTCTATTGGGTTTACTTTTCTATTAAGTCCCAACTCGTTCCTTGGTCCCAACTTGTCCGTTGGGTTTTAATTTCTATTATGCTCCAATTCGTCCATTGGATCCCAACTCGTCCGTTGGGTTAGTTTTCTGTTATGTTCCAACTCATTCGTTAAAACCCAATTCGACCGTTGAGTTTACTTTTCTATTAAATTCCAACTCATTCGTTGAACCCCAACTCGTCTATGGGGTTTACTTTTCTGTTAAATCTCAACTCGTCCGTTGGGTCCCCACTCATCCGTTGAGTTTTAATTTTTGTTATGTTTGAACTCGTCCGTTGGGTTTACTTTTTTGTTAAGTCCTAATTTGTCCGTTAGGCCCCAACTCGTCTGCTAAATTTTAATTTCTATTTATTTTAATCTGGCATCCCAAACTCTGTATTTTCGTTCATATTTATACGTTTATTTGTCAATCCGCACCTCATTTGCATGTTTCATTTTTTCAAATTTTCATTTACCTAGTAATTATTTATCATATGTCCAACATACTGTATGTTGTTTTAATATGCCAAATAGTTTGCATATTGTGTTTTCATTTCACCTGTCTTTATTTCAGTTCTCGGTTGGTTCAATCCTTTAGCACTTTTGTTTCTTTTTATATCATCATATATTAGTCACCATATCAGTCCATGGTTTGGTTTGGTTTCGCTTAAATCAAGTTTGTTTGCTTTGCATTTTCATCAACTTTGGCAGCTCAAGGTCATGCATCCATCCACCAGCCTGATCAGCATCTATTATTTACATTTTTCAAACCTAGCAGCCCAAACCTTGTGTTGTATTCATCAATCCTAGCAACCTAAGATCATATATCCGTTCAGCAACTTGAAAGGCATTAGTTTATTTACATTCTCAAGTTTGACAGCTCAAACTTTTCACTTTGTTTATCAATCTTTATTTTGTCTAGTAACTTGAACTCGTTTTGGTCTGTTTGTTTATGCATTTATTTTGTCTAGCAGTTTGGGCATGCTTTCTGCATTTACTTCATAAATTTATTTTGTCTAGTAGCTGGGCACACTTTCTGTATTTACTTTATGAATTTAATTTGTCCAGTAACCTAGACCTGTTTTCTTCATTTAATTTATGAGTTTATTGTCCAATAGCTTGGATCACTTTAGGTTATCTTAGTTTAGCAATTCAAATGTCGCATTTCTTTATTTTGATCGCAAGTGTTGAAAAATTGAAATCCCTGTGTTATCATTTGCAGTTGTGTTTCGCATCCACAGTTCACTCACACCTAAACTACGTTTGACCTGATTCCTTTCATCGGGATACGTAGGCAGCTCTTAGAAAGTTCGATCGCATGTTTTTCTATGTTTATTTGTTCATCGGTTTACATCTCACTCCATTTTTATACTATGCATGTTCAGAGGTTTTAGTTTACATTGGTATCTATTTTTACATTTAGGTGAGTCAAAATTTGGTGCTGTCTGCATCTTTTCTAAAATCTCTGCGAGATTTCCGACAAAGAGGGGCAAACCGTAGATATCAAATTTTGACACACTATTTATTTTTCCAACATTTGGAGCATTTTTATAATTTTTGGGTCAAATTTTAATTTTTTAATAAATGAGAACAAAGTCAACAATTTTGAGAGGGCAAAACAATAATTAGTATGTAAATATTTTTTCAGTACTTTTGAGGCTCTGAAGGCATATTTTGTACTTTTATACATGTTTATGAATTTTTTGTGATTTTAAGGATTAATTTTTTTTTTTTGTAAATTTTGTCAGTTCAAGGGCAAAATGGTTATTTCGCCTCGCAAACATCATTTCACTCATTTCGAGCTTTAAATTTGTTTTTCGTGTTTTTAGACATGTTTCTAAATTTTTTTGATTTTTTTTGGAGATAATTGTTATTTTTCTGTTTATTTTGTCATTATAAGGGCAAAATAGTCATTTCATACCCCTAATACATTTTTTGGCCAATTTTAAACTTTAATTTCTATTTTTAGATTTTTAAATCTGTTTTGAATTTTTTGATAAATTTTAGAGTTCATTGTCATTTTTATAGTATTTTTAATTTTTTGTGTGTCTAAAATTATTTTTAGAATAAAATTAGGGTTTTATTTGTTAGTGGCATTTTGGTTATTTTTAGATATTTTTGGATGCCAAAACTACTAGATTTTATAAATACCCCCATTGAAATCTAGAAAAACAAAGGAGGAAAAGAAAAATCAAAACCCTAAAACACTTACTTTTTTTATCCATTGAGATTAAAACACATATTAACTCGTCCAAAAATACACATACATATAGCCGTTTCTCTCCAGAAGAGTTACTGTTCATCATCTTCAATCTCTAATCACTGTTCATCATCAAAAGTTTTAAGCTTCAAAAAGGTAACTTCTTGGCCTTTTCTTTTCTTTTTTTTTTTTTTTATAGATCCATTTTGTCCATATTTTTTATATGAAAATCTAATTATTTTAGGAATTTTGGTTGAGTTTTGTTTAGATTTTTCTTCAAATTTTGTTGCTGGTTTAGTTTACTTGAGATGGTCTTTTCCCTTCTCATTAAAACAGATTGGTATTTGAAAACATTTTTGTATCAGTAAAGCAATCCTCGCTTGATGGATTTGGGATAGATTTATTAACATTATATGCTAGTTGATTTGCAAATTTTTATTTCAAAATTGTCACAAAATACAGATGGAAGCCGGTAACATTCTCGGCTTTTGAAATGGAATGGGTAATGTGCTGAAAATGTTGAAGCTGGAAAGCAGAATTCATGAAAGGTTTAAACAACTTGAGATTGCATTTGCAAAGAAATTTGCCCTAGTTTTGACAGTTTCTATTTTCTTACAAATTTTTCACCCCAACTTTGTTATTGGCTTTTGGGGTTCTTTTCCCTCTTCTTCTTTTTTTTTTTATTTTCTAAAATATTCGTCCCAATTTTATTACTTTCTTTGGGCTTTCTTTTTCAATCGTTCTCCTTTTCAATTTTTTTCTTTTTTTTTCCTTCTTTCTCTCTTTTTTTTTTTGGAAACAAAAGTAAAAATAAAATTTACCCCAGTATGAGATAAAATACTCCAAAACTACCCCAATGTGAGAGGGTGCGACCTTCCAGTTGATTGTCAAACGAAAATCACATATTCTGGAGGCTCAAAAGGTGGGGAACTAGAGAAGAAAAGGATTTTTTTTTTTTGTGGAAAAGAAAGATGGCCCGGCTTTGATCCGTCTTTTTTGCAACAATTTTTAAAAGAAAATTTACTAAATCAAATGAGAAAGTCCTTTATGGTGTCTGAACTAATGATTGAGGGAAATATCGACTATCTAATTCTGCTAGAATGCGGTAATGCTTCTGCTCTTTTTCTTTCTGGATGAGAAAGATCGTGTTTCAACTTATTTGAACTTTATTCAAATGTCATTAGCCTGCAAACAAAATCATAAGAACTTGTTCGTTAATCTACTCAAAATTATTCCTATCTCAAAATTTTGAATTTTAATGAAAAATATACTCGAATGCATTATTTTGACACTTGTCAATTCCCCCACACTTGAATTATTGCTTGTTCTCAAGCAATCGGAAGATGCGAGATCAACTAATGATTCAAGCATTGAAATCATACATGTGCATTCTAAAACGTATTTCCTCAAGACCGAGTAAATAATCATTATGCAATTTATTGTCTTGTCTTTAATACTCATAATATCAAGTAAAGGAGAAGGAATTATATCACAATTAAGATAGCTCAAATTAATTTTTTTGCCTTACCGAATTTCACAAGTAAATGAATCATACGATCAATTCAAAGAGCATCCCATGTCTATGATTTATTTCATTTTTAACATTGAAGGAATTTTCTTTTAGTGAACTAATAACTCAAGATACGAGAGTGTCTTTTGACGCGAAAACCTGACATTGGTTATGAAGGTTCCTGGTTACACAATACCTCAACCTTAAGCAAGCAGCAAAAATTGTATTTGAGAAGTAAAACTGCCTTTTGACGCAAGAATCAACATTGTTTGGATGAAGATCCCTGGTTACTCAACAATTTACTTGCTCAAATTTGCAATGCATTACTCATAATTCAAATGCCATTTGACGCGAAAGTCAACATTTGTGGATGAAGACTCCTCAGTTACTAAGCATAAGAACCATTGGAGTAGAAAAAAACTGCGTTATTTCTTTTCTTTTCTTCTTCTTCTTCTTTTTCTTTTTTTTTTACAGTATAAAATCCCTTGCAATAGACTTACATCACAGATTACATGAGTGCACTAATTGATCATAATAAGCATTTAACATGTGAAATTAAGTAAAGAAGAGAAATTTTCATCAAACATGTGAAATTTAGACATAATTCGAACCACTTTACAAGACATACTTTCTACTGAGAAGCAAAACTTCCAAACTACATAATAACCATTTCTTATTGCTCAAAGAAAGCATTTTGTCGATGCATATAAAGTAATTTCAACAATTAAAGGAATTAGACAAAAATCTAGAATTGCAAGGAATAACGCGTAAGCATGTAACATCACCTTATTCTAATCTCACAATAACCTATACAACATATTCCAAAAGTAACCATGCAAATTGTAGATATGAAATAATAAAACTACCCTTGTAAATTGGCAGAAGTTGTATCCCAGCAGGTTCATTCCTTTTGTTGTGCTTGAATCCTCCAAACATGCATTGTGAAGCTTGCTCAACATTTTCAAGGTCTTTGAAGCGAAAAGTGCATCCTGACCTAACCCTTTGACCTACGTCTTGGTGCCAATTTTTATGGCTTCTGATCCTTTCAGGTTAACTTTGAATCCTTTTGTACCATTCAGAATCCTTAATACGAATCTAGGTTCCTTTTCGGTATCACTCTAGCTCATCATTAACAATTTTGCCTCATTCAGAATCCAGAGAGATATCAAAGTGGCAATCATTAGCTTCACATGAGGTGACATTCAAAAATCATAGGCATTTATTTTGGACCATTTGAAGAAAGAAGAAAGAAAAAAATGAAAAATATAGAAACAACTGAATAAATAGACGAAAGAGGAAAACTTTCATTTCATTGAACTCAAACCTACATTTTCTTAGAAAAGAATATTTACAAACACATAAATTGGCATTGGCCTTTGGGAAAGCAGTAAACACAGTCCAAGTCAAAAACATGTTTCTTAAAAGTAAATAAAGACTCACGATAATTTTTTCACACATAAAAACAAAACATGATATGAGCCAGACTCCAAAACCATTCGAAGAAAGAAATCCATTCCTAGGGCTCTATCTAGAAACGAATTTTGAGACAAAGGCAATCCTAAATTCACCTACCACCTCCTCAGCACAAATAAGTGACCAAGCTGTCCAGTTGTTTAGTGCTCCTTCATCAATGACCTCTGAAACCAGTAGTATCTAATTTTAACCCCTTTTCAAATTTCTTCATTTAGCGTTATCATCCCAACAGTTGGCTCATGTTGAAGCAAAGGATTGTCGTCAACATTCAGAGCTTGTCCTCCTCCATTTCTCAACACGATGTCTCCAGCATCAATCATATCTTGAATTTTCTGCCTCAACACCCGACAATTAGCTGTAGAATGTCCCCGACTTCCTGAATGGTAGGTGCAGAAGGCCTGGGGTCATAATTACGAAGGGAAGCCTCCTAGGGTATGTTCTTTCAGTTATGGTGTCAATTTTGCCTGTCCACTTTCAGTTGCTCATAGATCTGATCCATAGGGCAATCAAGGGGAGTGAAAACCCTATACTGTCTTTGTGGTTGGCAAGATTGATCAACAATTGCCTGTTGTTGTCTAGGTAGAATATAAGCATTTGGTTGCATCGGCCTTGGGAAGTTTTGGAACGGAAGACAGATGTTATTTTGTGGTGTCGACTGAAAATTTTGGAGCATGGGTCGAGGATTTGGGAGAAATGGTTGGATTTGGGTGTGAAAAACAGGTTGAGAATATGGTAGATGAATAGGCAACAATTGTGTTGGCTAGAGAATGTGGTGGGTGTTTGGCAGGATGTTTTAGGTCAGTTTTGGATTTGGATCTAGGCCTTAAGCCTTGGTTTGAAACAAAATACCGACTCTTCTTCTTTCTGCTCAGACTTCTTTCCAACTACCTTCTTCAAATTATGGTTGTTTTGCAATGATTCAACTTGCAATTTCATAGCAGCCATATCTACTACCTTCCCTTTTTTGATTCCTCTTTCGATAGCTTCTGCTTGTTCTATGACCTGAGCAAATATCTTTCCTATGGAACCCACAATGGCCTGGTAATACGGAGAGGTCTTGAGCATCGATAAACAACTTAACCATCTCATTCTCATCTACTGGTGGGTTTACTTTGGCTGCGACACTTCGCCACCGCGAGCCATAAGCTACATAACTTTTCTGAAGGTTTCTTCTTCAATTCTATCAGAGAAAATCTGTCAGTACCAGATCACAATTGAATTCGTACTTACTTGATAAAAGCTCGTGAGAGGTCAGTCCAACTTCTAATTTTTGAGAAATCTAGCTTCAAGTACCACTCTTAATGCATCTTTCTCCAAACTCTCTCCAAAAAGTCTCATTGGCAACTTCTCATCTCCAGTTGGCCTTCCAAGTTTGTTGCAGAACATTTTGAGGTGCACCAGCAGGGTCTCCACTACCATTATACTTAGAAAACTCAAGCACCTTAAATTTTGGCGGCAATTGGGTATCTAGAAACATGCAGAAATCCTCGTAGTCCTAATCCATCATATCTGTCGAATCCCTGACTTTCTTTGATAAAATCATCAAACCTATTCCAGCCTTCTTAACAGGGCCTTTTCTATCATACTTGGATTTTCCTCTCTAGTATAAGGCTCCACATCTGCTTCTCCCTGAAACCCGGCATCGAGCACAAACTGACTTGCGTTAAGAGCTGGTGGTGGTTGAGTGTTTTGGGTGAATTGAAGTTGCTTTGCTGGAGGTAGTAAGGTTGGTTCGGAGCATTATGGGTGTTTCTAGAGGCTGGATGGAATATGAACAGTCACTTGAGGATTTTGAGTAGGTGGAGGTGGAATCTGAGTGTCCTGAGTATTTAGAGATGAAGCTTGTATCTGGATAGTTGTGTCGTTGTTGTTCATATCCTGGGGTGCCTCCACTTGCATTGGGTTGGGTTTGTTGGGTTTCCCTGAGTAGGGGGGTACATGTTCGAGGTGGAGCTATTGTTGTTCATATTGCTTATGAAATGGGCAATGATTTGGCTGTGGAGGACACCTCATGAGTCATGTCATTCATCTTGGTTAACATTTCATTCATTTGTGCCCTTAGCGCAGTTAGTTCAAATGCCTGATTTCCTACTAGTACTTCAGAAGAATTCGGATGATTACTCATATTTATCTACTATAGCTTGGCGCGAGACCGCGTGTAAATGGAGTTTCGGTGAAAAGAAGCTATGATTTACAGTACCTGAACAATGGGAATCGAAAAACACAATTCAGGTATTTATCTTGCATAACACTGCCAAATTTTATTCTGAGAAAAAAAATGAAAAGGACTAGAGTTAGTAAATATATAGATAATTCGGATGCATGTGCTAGGGAATGCCCTTATTGTGCCAAGGGTAAGCCTAGCATGAAATGCGATCCTTTAGGGTGAGACTCCCCTTTTCTAATGAAAAAAGCTCCAAATTCATCGAGAAAAAAATGCTTCTATTTTACTCGTACTACCTTATCGAGGGTTTCACCCACCAGAATGGTACTGAAAATATAAACGTTCATGTCCTTTTACAGGTTATGTACCCAAGACAAAAGGGCGGCTTTCCTATCATAGGATTCCCAACACGGCATTCCCTCTAAGGTTTATGCATGATACCAGTTTATTAAAGTAAGTTAAAATAAGCGAAAATGTCAAATTTCAAAAATGTCCTAAAGATTTTTGATCTAATAATGATGCAAAATTTCTTCGAAAAAGATGGGTCATAAACTGTACAAAAGAGATTATTGACTCAAGCCGAGAGTCGGGTGATCTCCTGGATAATATTACGTGCATGTCGTGCCACGGTCACACGTCTAAGTAGATCCATTCTAATTTCTAAAAGGATGGGTGGGTGACAACCACCAAAAAAGAAAAAAATGTAAAAAGTATCGAATGCACGTATGGAGTGCTCCTTATGAGAAGAGGGAATGTAATATTAATACGCGTGGTCTCTAAAAGTGACTAACCCCCTCTACAAATGCAAGCGTGGTTGAATAAAGTAAAAATAAGTAACACATACATCACATAGATAGACGAGAGACGAGGTGTGTGAAAATACAAAAACAAAATCTAAAAACCTAAAAAATGCAATCTGAACATCCAAACGCGATAAAATAAAAGGGTTAAAGTAGGAAAGAGTGACTAATCTAAGTACTCGAACTTACTAGTAATCCCTAGTGAAGTCGCCAAAATCTGTCGCGTCCGAAATTGCACATAGTAGGGTCGTTGACTGTCGCGTCTTGAAAAAACGGTCTAGTCCGATGACCCATTTCGAAAAGATAGAGTTTTGGAAAAGCCATGTATGTGTGATGAAAATTGAGTTTTTAGTAAAAAAGTGTATTTTAGGAAAAATAGAATTTTAAAAGAAAATAAGGTCGAGACTAAAAGTGCGACAGTTTTGGTCAACTAATTTTGAAAATGGTTTTTATTTTAAAATGAAGTCGCCACTTGGTATTGAGTTAGAGTGTACCAAGTCACCCAAAAAAATCATTTAACAAAACAAAACGAGATAAAAATTTTAGAAAAATGTTTGAAAACCCTTTTTCAACTTCGGTCTACGAAAAAACGAGAAAAAAAAGTTTGGAAGTCACATTTGAAGAAAAAGAAGGCAAAGGCTCACGCCTAAGGCACCCTTTCTACTTAGTCGAGACTGATAAGTGTCTAGTTTGCATATTCTTAGTGTGTCTAGATTAGTATTTTATGCTAGTTTTTAGGGTTTAAATAATGAACAATAGTCACTTTTATGTCTATTTCTTCCAATCTTGAGTTTGTAGCTAAAATGTGCAAATGAGTGGTTTAATATGCAATTCTTTGTGTTTTGTAGGTTTGAGCTATAACGATCATCACTTTGGATCAAATGAAGCATATTGGATGATATTTAAAAGTGATTTGAAGTTGATGAGAAGTGGCAAGAGAAGGGACTCAAAGATGTGGCATGAAGAAGCAATGATAGAACAAGAATTGGTGATGAAAGGTTTTCACTGCACCGACATGTTTTAGTATTTTGGCAATATCTAGAGCTATGGATGTTGGATTAAGATGATTCTAGAGGCACTTTGAAGCTTAGATAATGGGCTACAATTCTTATGAAGACCTCGAAGTATGATTCTCACGTTTACAAGGTCAAATTGCCACATTACTGAAGCATTCTTGTGCAGCGATGCTCTTCCAACCACATCTCGGTTTTTTGGCCATATCTTTGTGTACACAACTCCAAATGACCTGATTTTTGTGCTCCTGGAAAGCTAACTCAAAGGGCTATAACTTTTATGTTTAGAGAAAAAGCTGGTTTGGCCAACTTTCTAACCGAACCCGCAGCTGAATCCGCGCCGCGGGTTGCACCGCGGGTACGGTCAGAAAGTTATTAATTGAAGCCGCGGCTGTATCCTCGCCGCGGGTTCCAGGCGCGGGTTCGGGGCACAGACGTACTGATTTTGAGGACACTTTGGGGCTATCTTTCAAGGGGGCAATTCATACTCCTTGTGGACGGTGAGAATACATCTTAGGAGGGTTTTAGAGTGCTAAAAACACAAGAGAGAAGCGTAGCATAGCATAGAGAGAGAATAGCATAGAATAGCAAGGGTCTCTCTTGGAGAGATTTTCTCTCTTTGAGAGAGCCACCCCTTTAGATTAGTAAATCTCTCTATAGAATAGTGCTATTTGGAGGATTCTCTTGTACACATCAAGATTGGAGGAAGAATAGAATATTTGAACTTGTTCATCAATCAATAAGTTTTTCTTGTTCTATTTTTATCTCTTTCTTGATTATTATGGATTTGTTTATTAAAGTTTTGATCTTTTATGTGAAATCCATTATGGGTATGTGCTAAATTGTTAATCTAGGGTTAGAGGAAATTAATGAACTCATGCATGTAATGTGTTTGTGATTATTCATGCTATCTTGTGCTTGTTTGTTCTCTATTTTGGATTGTATGGATTTGTGGTTGCTTGATCACCAACTATGAATTGTAAGTTGTTATTATGCAACGAGAGTTGGTAATAATAATGGAAAAGGAATAGTTGAAGTCTAGGTTGCATGTCACACGAGAGTAGTGGTGCTCCTAGGTGGGTCAATTAGGCAATTCATGTGGCTAATGAACCAATACTAGTGTCTTTACCACGAGAGTAGGAAAGAACTAGTAGGGAGGTAATCGTTAACTTGTCACGAGAGTGAAGGTTAAGTATAATTGGGATTAGACCCTAACCAAGACAAGAACCAATTACATGAGTTGATCTTTTCATTTATATGTTTGGTCATTAGTTAACTCTATGCCCTAGTGTCTTAAGATTGCGAGTTTTCTCCAGTATTGTTATTCTATAGAGTTGATTAGTTTAGTTGTTTATTTTATACCTTGTTCTCTTCATTGTTATTGGGTTGTTTAGATAATAAGTTAGCGATAAAGCCTTAGTGCTTCAATAACCTTTTCCCTGTGGGATCGACCCTATTGCCCTATACTCGATACGATCTGTGCACTTGCAGTATATAGGGTAATTAGGTTTTATAACTTGATTATTTGTGTGTGATAGAATTGGATTATTTGCTATATTTTTAGACCTAATGACACGCCTATCAGAGACTAATTGTAAGGTTTAATAAAAAAATTTCTAAATTAACCCTAAATTCTATCACGTTCGGATATGTCTATATGAATGCAAATCCTAAATCTAAATGTGAGTATCGAGAGGGTCGAAATATCCCGTCAAGGCTTGATCAGGATTATCGCATTAATTGCGAAACCCAAATCGAAACCTCGAGGGAGTCACGAGTGTAGAATGCAAAAAAAAGGAAAATAGTATAGATAGTAAGTGTCCAAAAAAATGGGGATGCAACACAACGGGTACGGAGTACTAATAACTCGTGACTGATATTTTTCTACTAACGGAGGGGAGAACGGCCTATTAATCCACTGTTTCCCACGTAAGTAGATGACTATTTCTAGTCAGATCACACAAATGTCCTAAAAGTCTAAGTGAATATGCAACCTAAATATCATGCACTTGAAGATGTGTAATAATAATAATAATAATAATAATAATAATAATAATAATAATAATCATGCCAAATTGAAAGAAAACTAAAATTGTGTTAAATGAAATGTGAAATGCACACGAGTCAGCTAATACTAAAATGACCTAAGGGCCTAGCGTTGGACTAACCCTTTCTAAGAATCTCTACTAGCGTTGGACTAGTGGAGAAGTGAGAAATGCCACAACTAGCATCGGACTAGTGTGGTAACGGAATGATAAGAACTAATAAAACAAAAATCAAAATAATAAGACATAAATTGAAAACAAATAAACATATAAATGCATATAAGAACACGTAAGAGCACATAACACGTAAGCATGATATCTAAATGCAAATCTTAAGGAAAGCGGTAAAACATGTAAGCACATAAGCACGCAAGAGCACATAAACTCTAACTATTACATCGGGGAGATTAGCTAACATTTTAGGGGGAAAGAAATAAAAATGGTCTATCTATTACACTTGCTATCTAAATACAAAATATTTATAGGAGAACTATGAAAAGAAAGTAATTTAACTATTACATTAGCTATTCTAAATACAAAATCTTACATTTTTGCATAAAATTTAAAAAATTAAATAGCATAAAGGAAATAAATACATCAAAAGCATGTAAAATAAGAAATTTATGAAGAAAAATGCATAAAATCACATAAAGCACATTGGAGCACATAAAGAGTGATTAACGAGGAATAGGGATACCTTTGGAAGACTCGGTACAAATACTAATCAAAATTAACAAACAAGTCAAGGTACCTCGATGTAAAGAGATAAAGGCTAAAATATATAAGTATTGACAAATTGAGATAAAAAAAATAAATAAATAAAAATTCTAGCTACTAAGGGGGCTAAAAATAAAATGCTATAAAATTTGAGAGGTAAAATTAAAAAATTCAGAAAAGTTTAAAGAGGTAGAAATATAAAATTAAAGTAAATCGGAGGGACAAAACAGCAAATTCCAGAAAGTATGGGGAGGAAATTGCAAATTACGGGGCTTAATTAAAAAAATGAAATCTGGGGGAGTGAAATTACAAGCATCAGAGACTTAAATGCATGGAGCAAAAGATTCTTGGAGGCCTATTGACACTAAATTAAAATCCAAGGACTCAAAATGTAATTACCTCTTTTATATTAAAACCAGCAGAACAGAAATCGTCCAATTAATCTGACCAGATTAAATAATAATAAAATAAAAAATTATCCAACTAATCCAAGTTTGCAATAATGCAAATGACCAAATTAATTAATTAAACTGAAGAGTGAACTAAATCAAGATCATGAAACAGGCAAATTTAAAACTAAAACAATAATTAGTAACAAGAAAGTAAAAGAAAGGAAAAAGGAACTAAGTCTAAAGAAACTCATAGAAATCCCAAATTTCTATTTTTTATTTCTCTGTCGTCTCCTTCATACATTCTCTTCCCCCAATTTTCCCTATTTTCTCTCACATACTCTCACTCTCGCCATCGATCTCTCTCACGTCTCTCTCATCTTTCTTTCTTCTCTTCGTCTCTCCAGCCCCCTCTTGTTCTGCTCTTCTTTTTCCATCTCTAATTCTCTTCTCTCATCGTTTCTCTCTCTGCTTCTTTCTTTCTCTCCAGCTTCTATTCTTTCTTCTTCTCTTCTTCACTTCTATTTTCGACTGCGAAATCATGGCTGATAGGGGGCTGTAGGTTACGGATTTGAGAGTTTTGTGACTCTGTAGGGCTTGGGGAAGGAGGAGTAGAGGTTGTCTTGACAATTGATTGGGTGTGTTGGTGCGTGGTGGCATTGTAGGTGGTTCAGGGAATGAGGCAGGTGGTGGTTCAAGGCTGAGCAATGGTGGGAATAGGGGAAATTGCTGGTGGATGGCTTGATTGATAGGTGATTTGGTGCTAATTGCTGGGCTTTTGTTTTGTTTCTGTAGGTGGAGATTTGGGCTGCTGGTGACTAGTTGCGATTTGCTGATGTTTTGCGGTGGTAGTGGTTTGAGTTGGGGTTGTTCTGGTGGTACTGGTTGTTGAACGTGGAGGAGGAGACTGGTTGGGCTGCTGTTTCTTGAATTGGTGGTGATCATAAGTGGTGAATTTGTCACTGGATGTTTGAGGAGTCTATGGCTGGGCAGGAGAGGCTTTATTCTTGCAGGTTTGTGTGAGCTTGTGTGGAATTGTGTATGCTGAATTGTGTGCGTGAATTGTGTGTGTAATTGAATTTGTGGGTGTGTGTTGTGTGAAACTGTGTGTATCGTGAGTTTTCTAGTGGCTGTGGTGTTGCTGATTCGTATAGGTACTAAAGTGATGCGTGGTGGTGGTTTATTGGGATTTTAGGTAGTTTTCTGGTGGTTTGGTAACCGATTGAGGGGTTAGATGTTGGTTTGAGATTGGCGGTGGGATTTTCTGGTAAGGGAACCTGATGGTGGTTGGAGGTTGGGGAAGAAGATGGTAGAGCAGCGTGATAATGGAAATTGGAGGCATGGTTTTTGGATGATTTGGCAGAGAGAAAACAGGGAGAAAGTGGTTTACATTGGAGATTGGGAATTTTGATGATCCAGATGAAGAAACGAAAAGAAGAGGAAACTTAGAAAAATAAAACAAAAAATCCAGAAACAAAAAATGAACCCAGAAAGAAACAAAACCAGAAAATGAATTCTTAATAAACAACCCTAGAAACTGTAAAGAAACCATAAAATTAAATTAAGATGTTGCCTTTTAATCTGCTGAAGTATCGATGATGAAGAGTAATCAGCAATTGAAATGGCAATGAACAGTGGATAGAAAATGGGAATGACGGCTCATAGTGTGTGTTTATAGTAATTTAGTGTGTGTGTTTGATCTTTAATTCTTGGGATGAGAATGTGTTTTTGGTTTAGGGTTTTTTTTTTCTCCTTTTTTTCTGATTTAAGGGGGTATTTATAGAGCTAGTTGTCTTGGCCTTCAAAAATACTACAAAATAATAAAAATGCCACCGGTAATAAAAATTCTTATTTTATTTTTAAAAAATATTTTTTAACCCAAAAAAATCAAAAATTAATACAAAAAAATGACAGTAAACTCCAAAATTTGCCAAGAAAATTCAAAGTAGATTTCAAGATTTAAAAAAATAAATATTAGAGTTTAAAACTAGTCAAAAATGCATTCGGGGTATGAAAAGACGATTTTGCCCCTATAATGACAAAATGCACAGAAAAATGGCTATTGGCTAAGAAAAATTGCCAAAACTTAAAAATAAGAATAAAACCTTAGAAAATGTATTTATGACTCAAAAATTGGTGAAAAATGGGTTAAAATGTAAAATGACAATTTTGCCCCTAGTTGAACAAAAATACACAGAAAAATAGCTATTGGCCTCGAAAAATTAACAAAAATTAAAAATAAGCCTAAAACCCTAGAAAATACATTTATGATTCAAAATTGGTGAAAAATGAGTTAAAATGTAAAATGACGATTTCACCCCTGAACGTGGTATTTACAGAAAAAAATAGCAACTGCCCTCGAAAAAATAAAAAAAAAATTAGAAACATGCTTAAAGAGTCAGAAAAATACATTTGGAACCCGAAATGAGTGAAAATGGTGTACGCGATGTGAAATTACCATTTTGCCCTCATGCTAGCGAAATTACCATTTTGCCCTTGCAGAAAAATACTAGTTAAACTTGAAAAAATCATAGAAATTTAAAAAATACGTATGAAAGTACAAAATATAAATTTAAAAGTCCAAAACTAATGGAAAAACATTGACAGGTAAAAATTACTATTTTGCCCCCCGAGATTATTGATTTTGCTCCCCCCTTTTTATTGAAAAATTAGAATTTAAACCCAAAAATATAAACACCTCTCTAATGTTTGAAAAATAAATGGCGTGTCAAAATTTAATGTCTACAGAAATCTTATGAAAATATTAATTGTATTGATTCACTTAAGCATTCATTATGCTCATATGAACTACTTATACATTACTTGTTCATTTTTCATTGTTAAATGCATCTCTCAATGTCAAATAACAACTAAATGACTTATTTAAGTTGGTCATGCAAAAACAAGTGTTAAAGCTTGAACAAGTAAATAAACAAATGCAAGCTTAGTAAGTGCAAGTGAATTAAGTCATATTTATTAGTTCATTAGCTTCATCTATGATCTAGATAAAACTTTTAGTTCAACATGGTTAATAAAACAACTAGAAGTTCAATTTCAAAGCGAGAATTCATGTCAACAATGAAAAGTAAATAGAAAGGAGTAAGAATTGCTCAACCAAAGTTTGGACAAAGCTTCTCTTCTTATTTGCCTCCACAAGTTGAACTACAAAAGTTCTCTTACAATGTTCCTCACTATTCTATTGAAAGATTAAGAGAATTCTACTAACTCTCTACCAAGTTTAATGTAAAACTAAGCTAACAACTATTTTCTTCTACCAAAAAAAACTAGTTCCTAATACTTTACAAATAATTTCTATTTATAGATAAATATTCCTCAAGTCATTTTCCAATTTGCATGAATCACTAATGCATGGAAATGATGAAGATTTGCTTGGGGATTCCAAACGAGCACAAAAGTATTCATTTATGTTTTCAATATATCCTCCCACTTGCAAAACCCTATCCCCATCTGAAAATGTCTACAACAACAGCTGGAAAAAGATGCAAATTGAAGCCCTAGAAAAGTCCAGCTGACTTACGATCCGCGGGTAGTGATCCACGAGTGGCAACCTGTGAATCTAAATCCGCAGATCACACCTTATGGTCCCTATGTGCAAGCATTTTTCACGTATTTCCATGCATGTTGATGAAGAATTAGATGTTTTCAATATTTTTGCACAATATTCCTTTAAGTTGTTCATCCAAACTTAGCTCCTTGAATCACCTGTACATTTGATTTTTCTTGATTCCAATTGATTCAAAATAAGTTTAAGCGTGATGAACCTACAATTATACACAAGAATTGTGCATTAATTTGCTCAAATAAAGATTCCACCTCAAAAACCCTAATTCTTATAAAGAGTTGAAAAATGCGTCATTTGCAACCAAAATTATTATAATTATGCTAAAATAACATCTAAAATATATAATAAACTATGATAGCATCTAAAACATATAATAAACTATATAATTATATTGGTCAAATTATTACTTATTACCCACTGTGAATCAACAGAGCCTACCCAAAACCCACCATCACCTGTATAACAACAACCATCCCAACACCCACTGATATCCTCTCCCCCACTATCTATTACCCAAATCAGCCCTTAAGCCATTCAATATCTCACCGGAACAGCCCCCAAACTTCCTAATTACACGAAATTAGTCACTACAAACCACCCTCAAGCTCAATCCATCGCAAATCACCATACAAGTCACAACCAATTCACAGTCAAAGCCACAAAAGAAGCATTTCCAACACCACACTAGTTCAACGCTAGTTGTGATCTTCTCGTTTTCCCACTAGTCCAACGCAAGTGAGGGATTCCTAGAAAGGGCGAGTCCAACGATGGGCCCTTAGGTCATTTTAGTGATAGTTTCACTCACGTGCATTTCATCACATTTCATACACATTTTCTTTTTTTAACAAATTTTCATATTTGTATGATTCAGGTAGATATTCTATTATTATTATTATCTATTTTTAGCATTTGATAGTGCATGACATCTAGGTTGCATTTGACCTAGAAATTAGGTCATTTGTGTGGTCCGAGAAATAGTCATCTATTTACGTGGAAAGCGGTGGATTGACAGACCGTTCTCCCTTCCGTAAGTAGAAAAATATCAATCACGAGTTATTAGTCCCCGTACCCGTTATGTTGCATCCCCACTTTTTTGTACCCTTACTATCTATACTATTTTCCTTTTTTTTTTTGCATTCCATTTTGCACATACACTCGTAACTCTCTTGAGGTCTCATTTCGGGTTTCGCAATCAATGCGATAACCCCAGTCAAGCCCCGACAGGACGTCTCGACCCTCGTGATACTTATTTAGATTTAGGACTTGCATTCATATAGACGTATCCAAACACGATAGAATCTAAGGTTAATTTAGGAAAATTTAATTAAACCTCACGACTAGTCTCGGCTAGGTAGAAAGGGTGCTTTAGGCGCGAGCCTTTGCCTTCCCTTTCTTCAAATGTGACTCCCGAACCTTTTTCTCTCGTTTTTTTCGTAGATCGAAGTCGAAAAATAGTTTTCAAATATTTTTTCAAAAAATTTTATTTTTATTTTGTTAAATGATTTTTCAGGTAATTTGGTATACCCTAACTCGATACCAAGTGGCGACTCCATTTTTAAAATAAAATCCTTTTTTAAAATCAGTTAGCCAAAACTGTCGCACCTTTTAATCCCAGCCTTATCTTATTTTTATTTTAAATACCATTTTTTCCTAAATAACACTTTTTCAATAAAAAAAAACCCAATCTTTTCTCACACATGCACAGTTTTTTGCAAAAACTTTGTTTCAAAAAAGGTCACCAGACCAGATCGCCTTTTCGGGACGCAAAAGTCTAGTGCCGACCGTGCGTCGTCATTTTCAAGGCGTGACATTTCTCTTTTACTTTCAGTTGTTGCCATCAATACTTGTTTTGAATCTGAACTCTTAATTGTTTCATTAACCATGTTGAACTAAAAGTTTTATCGAGAATATAGATGAAACTAATGAATTAATAAACATGATTTAAGCCATATTCACTTGCTAAGCTTGCACTTGTTTGTTTACTTGTTCAAGTTTTAAAACTTGTTTTTACATGGCCAACTTAAACAAGTCATCTAAATTGTTATTTGACATTGATAAATGCATGTATCAATGAAAAATGAATAAGTAATGCTTAAGTTATTCATATGAGAATAATGGATACTTAAGTGAATCAATACAATTCATATTTTCATAAGATTTCATCATGAGAATAATTAAAATCTTGTCATTCCATAAGGAGATCTAGTTATGACATATATAGAATAGATTCTAAACAAAGCAAGGTAACATTTAATAAGTCATTTATGCATGTTTCATTAGTGGATTTTATGTTTTAGGATTCTTTACATTGAATTCTACAATTGTTTTTAATCATATACCTATTCTATTGAAGGAATCCCATCACCTCTCTTTAATTTGTGTTGTTTAGATAATAAAAGTTAGCCATAAAGCCTTAGTAGTTGTAATCTATTTGATTCATCATAGGATTCGACATCTAATACTCTAAATATTACAATAGACCCGTGCACTTACGGTATAGTCGGGAGATTAAGTTTTTGTTACTTGATTTGTGTGTGTTTTATTCATATTTGTTATATCTAATCTACACCATATCAAATTTAACTTCAAATTGTGGAACTTGAGAGTAGTGGTTGTAAGTGTCGAGTTTGGCACCAAATCACTATAAATCGGGTATGTCTCTTGCTCTATTCTCTTTACTTATTGTTTTTATTATTACTTATTTGAGTTATTTATCTACATTATCATGATCTTAGTGTATTGCTCAGTGTGTTCACTTAAGGCAAAATTTGTTTACATAAATTGGGTGAAAAAATTAAACATAATTGCACTAATTTTGTGCAACCTAATTCATCCTCCCTCCCCTTTCCTAAGTTGCCCAAGGCCTACAAAAACCATTTGTCCTCACAGATCCCATTGCTTTATTAGCGTTTACTTGCACGTTTGTGGTTGCAAGTGCAAGCATTACACATCCCAGCTTCATTTCTAGCATACTAGGCGCTTCCACTCACTCACTGTGGGATTTTTATGGGGGTGAGACGGCTTAACATTGCAGGGATTTAGAGAGGACGGGGGTGGCTGGGAGGGGGGGGGCGTGCAACCAGCTAGAGAGATAGGCATTGCAGGGAGGTTAAGTTTCACATTCTACTCGGCTTTTAAGACAAATGGATTAAAACAAAAGACATGTTCTTAATAGTTTTTTTCTCCCTAATTTGAGCTTCTGATTTTTAAAAAATCTATTTTGTAATATTCTTAATTATTTTTTCACTATGTTTTTAAATTTTTTAAACCAAAATCAAGAGTAACTGATTTTTGACTTTTTTAAAATTAATTTTTATAAAAATCAGAAGTTATTAAAAACAAACCCAAAGATTATCAGTTCTTCTCCGGTCATTGGTTGCTTTTGATTTTCTATATTGAACTAGAGACCGGCAATTAGCATTAAGTTTTTACTTTTAAATGGCCACCACCAGCTCTTTGTTCAATCATTTTAAAACTAAAAAAGAGTTTTGCTAATCCTTGATAAGATAGTAAAAGAAAACACAGATGAAGGTTGTATCTCCATTTCTTCTGTACCACATTCCCCAACGTTGTAGCACTGTAACCACTGTAACCCTGAGGGGCTAATTCTGCCCAACATGGTAGAATTGTAACCCCGATAGACTGCAAGCAAATTCTGGACCATGCAAAACCTATAGAAACAAGTTGCAGTGGCAGAATAAATTGGTTTCTTCCAACGCTAGCAAGAATTGAACCTTTATTAAGAGGATAGAAATGACTGAAGAAAAGGAAGACCAAAGTATATTGTCATTTTATTAAATCAGTGTTCAGTTAAATACACCCATCAAAAGATATTTTAGGAACGTTGCAGAGCTTAGGAACATTAAGAAAAGAAAAACAACGATGATAATAATACAATAAAAAGAAGCAATTACATTGTTATTACATGTGAAAAAATTGCAGGCCTTTAGCAGTTCAACATAACCGTGTGGGGATCATTGTTCTAAGTACCAATATTACCTGAGAATAAAGAATCCTGGCAAAAACAGGAAGGAATCATTTCAAGATTTGTCTAAGGTTGCAGAATCAAAGAAAAAAAAAAAGAAAATTCAGCACATGCATGCCATATTGGTGCACTTGCCAGCTTTTCAAGGCAAATATGGTTGGTTGAAACCAACAACCAAACCAAATGATTGACTTAAACTTTTTTGGTTGATTTCTAAAATGGGTTTTCCAATACTTCTGTTTCTCATTGGTTGGTGAGTAGGTGGTTTTAAATTTTGATTAAGAAACCGGCTCATTTCACTTTTTTGGTTTACAATTTTCAGCTTCAAAAAACTAAGTGATCGTGTTTGTATGCCAGACATGATAACACATTGAAACCCAAATAAAAAGAGCGCACAAAATATATATATATAAGAGGGACACTAACTGAAAAAGTATCGCTGAGGTTTCATATGGTTCAAAAGAGTTAGGTTTTGTTCTTGCTTTCTGAAATTTGAGGAAAAACAGAAGTAAGAAAGGAATTTGAAAACTGAAAACCAGCTAACCAAGGAATGAGGACGAGAAGATCTTAGGTCTGTCTTAAACGCTTCTGCACATGACAAAGCTTTTAATGCAAGGAAAAATCATGAGATGTTGATCTTACTTTCACCAACTGATCAAACATTCATACTGATGTGAACCAAATGAGAAAAAGTTCGATGGAAATCCTTCAGAGGTTTTAGTAAACATGGATAAATACTGCGTGAATCTCAACTCCAACACTGAAAAGGCAGAATATACAACTAGAGAGCCCTTTCCTAAGCCTTGCAAGTTCCAGCCAGAAAGTCACTGCCAAAATAAGAAATCGTTGACATCATACAAACAACAGGTATAAAAACTTAGGAATTATAATTAAGAAACAAACTTGAGAAAGGTATATGCTTCAGATAATAGAAAGTAAAAATGCAACTGCAATGGGACTGCAATCCAGGTTTTAAAAAATTAAAAAGAAAATGTGCTGAATTTGATATGTATGTTTTGCAGAGACTTGGGCAGCAACAACGGATACCACAAAGTCACCAAGGTAAGAATTGAAGCAAAGAAGCCACAGTAGACGAAATTGGTTTGCATTTGACACTCTGCTAGAATTTCAAGTACGCCTTATCTTAAATTGCATTATAGATTGCTTATTATTTATTTTGATGAACAAGCTATCACATAGGAACAAAAATGGGCTTTTACCCTAGTATTCAACAAAGTGACAGAGTAAATCTATCCAGTCATAAACAAGTAAATTGCTGCATGACATTAAATAAGAGTATTGAATGAATCCACAAGGTGCCTTATGTTTGACCGCTTCTCAATGAGTTGCTACCACAACAGACCAAAGAACTTTTGTACCAACCATGACATATAGTCATCATGAAAATGAACCGTACAAGGCATCCAAAAAGCATGAGAAATTGATTTTGCTTAGCATGATATTTAGACTTGAGCAAATCTGAATAAATCCAAGTCTAGAAAACATTTCCCTTTTAAAATATTACAACCAAGAAAAACATAAGTAAATAAGAAAACATATAAAGAGAGCACTTCACATTCCATTAGACTTGCCCAAACCCTAGGGTAGCATGAGGAACCAGGTAAAAAAAGATACCAATCCACAAATGGACATATCTCAAGAATTTCCGCAAATTATACAAGATGCCTCGTATCCAAGAGTTGTTTAACTTGAGGGTGCGGCAAATATAACGTTCCATGCCTGAACAGGCTATGGATATGATATTTTTAGTGCTATCAAAGCCTTGGTTTGAACTTGTGAGGTTAAATTATTTATTAAAAAAAAGACTTCAAACTTGACGTGGTTTAAGGATGTTTAGCAATATTTGTTATCATAAGATGAATTCTGACTAAAACAGACATTTGGATTGGGTAGAATATGGCAGCATGGGCTATAAAGGACCTTGAAAAGAGCAAAGTATGTATGCTTGAAACAGGAAAAAATCGCATTAAACTTGAGGCCAAGAACTTGAAGGAAAAGAATAAAGCCTGCCTGATGAGATTTGAAAACTTTGGAATGATAACTGGAATTGGAGGAAATGCTTCAGTTTTAACAATGTGCGAGAAGACATGCAAAGACAAGGAGTACATTTCCATGAGCCGAAAGATCATACCAAAAGCTTAGAGACAACCAAGATGGAGGTGAGGAATGAGAATATTGCCTTGCAGGCTGAGATTGAGGAATTAAGAGACTCAGAAATGGTTTGGAGGAATGACTGAGATTTGAAGGGCCCACAGTGAGGAGACAAGCATTTGCAGAAAACGAGAGGCACTAGATGTGAAACACTTGGAGTAAGTATAATAACGAACGGCAAACATTTCCCAATTGGGTAAACAATATGGAGGCTCCAAATCTTGATGTAAACAAAGTATGGTCCCTCACCCCATATTTGGTACGTGGAAATGACCTAGAATGGAATGGCCTTTTTAACTTAGCCATTCCATTCTCATGTTTGGTGTGGGCCTTTTAAGTTGGAAAGGCCTTTCCTCCAGGAATACGCATTCCAACTTTTTCCTGGAAACATCATTCCTCAACAAAACCTAGAGAATCATGTTTCCAACTTCATCATGGAATCAAAAAATTCCACGATAACAAGTTTACCCTCCACCCACCCACACGTTTATCAACTAGTTCAATCATTCTTTTTGTTCTCTCTACCACTTCTTTAATCCCCTCTCTGTTCTCTTTGCTACTTTCCTACTCCTCTCCCCCAATAGAATTTTCTAGCCCTTGCACAGAGAACTTTTTGGAAGCAATCAACAAACTATCTCTTCTTCGTATGTTTAAATTTATTAATATCATATGTAAATATTTATTTGTTGATTTAAAATCTATTTATTTTTATACTAAAAAATCATAATTAAGTTAAAATAGGAAGGGGCGATCATTGTTTTCGCTAAGAGCCTTCACCAATAGGTAAAGAGAAAGGCATACAGCCTGTACATTTCACTATATATGGGCTTGAAGTAATGATGCATCAAGACATCTATCCCTATATGCTATGCTATAAGCATGAGAATGCAATGGCCTATTTTGATAGTATTCGATAGATCAGTTATTGAAACAACTACAAATGGATACATCAAGGGGAAAGCCAGAACCCTCATCACAATATAGCACATATAGCAATTTGGTTCAAATAGACTGCTCTGCTCCAGTTGCACTCAAAGCCAATTCAAGAAAAAAAGTGTACACTGAAATTTTTTTTCTGCAGATACTTAAAAGAACCTTCAAATTAGAATGTTCCAATTAAAAATTTAGAGTTTTCAGAATTTTGCAGTTTTGAAGTACTGGTCTTAGAAAACCTTCAAACTAGCATGTTCCAACTGAATATTTAGAGTTTTCAGAATTTTGCAGTTTTGGAGTACCAATCCCTGCCATTGAGCTTGCAAGATCTTGTTAGAGTTTTCATCCAGGAACTTGAAAAAAACCACGGATATAGAGAACTCGTTAGAGTTCTCAGGCAGGAACTTGAAAAAACCAAGAATGTAGAGAACTATTGTTAACCTTCTTATAGAAAGGTTAGAATTTTCAAGAAAAAACTCATTTTTTTTTCATGCAGGAACTTGAAAAAGCCATGAAATAGAGAACTATTGTTAACCTTTCTTATAGAACATATATGCTAATATTTTCAGTATCTTTAAAAGCAATAAAATATATGTAAATATGGAGACCAAAAGTGCCTGATGAGAGGAATGATGGGTTGGGAGGTAGCTGTAAATTGTAAATGACAAAGGTTTCAAATTGTTTATATATACTTACTGCTTGTATACTGGAGTCAAATAATACAAAATCAGGGCCCATGCCAAATAATTCCAGTGTGCTAACCAAGGTGGAATATTATCCATTTTAGAATTTTGCAGTTCTGGTCATCTTCTATTTTTACCTTGAAAAGGTGATGGAGTTTTCCACAAAATCCAAGCCCACCCTGTCAGAATGTCTACATTGGTAATCTTTTTTTTTTTTTTTCTCTTTGTACTGTTTAAGTTGGATTATCTTTTTTAGAAATTTAGGTAAATCAGAATTTGTTGGGTAGCTAATCATCATGATCATACTTATGCAGTGGTCTTCATGGGAGTTAGATTATCTTTTGGAGCTTGGATGTTATTAAGTCAACAAATACTCATGAATACTTTTAGCTATATTGAGGATGCTGGGATTCTTTTTGGTAATCAAGAGTAAATTCACTTCCAGCTCATTTGTTCAGTACAGCATTTTGTTTTTTCTGAGACAGCTAACATTCAATATGTTTGTTGATAGAGATATCTTCTTAGATACTTGAAATTATAAAGAAGGTGATATATCTTTAGTTGTTGTGGTATTCACCTACTTACTATTACTTGTTTTTGAACAACTGCTACTTTCACTTTGTGGTAAGAATTGTAAGAAGGTTTACTGCTATCATGATTTATAATTTGCTGAGAGATCTCTAGATAGTTCCAATATAGAAAGAATATCATCTCCCCCAATTTTTCTTTTTTCTTTTTTTTTTTTTTTTGTGGGGAGAGAAATCTCCACTAAATTAATACCTACGATAGAACGGACATTGCCCAATATTGTATATCTTATGTTTTTCCCTTTTGTTACAAATTTGACAGCATTATTCAGATTAGTTAAGCTAGCTTGATCATAAAACATTACAGTTTTAGTTTCCAAAAAAAAAAAATTTTTGTCCTCTTTTTTTGGATCTCGCACAACTGGATGCCTACTTACATTTTTTAGGTAATGGATTCATGGACATGGGGCTGAATTGAATTTTCAATTTAAGATGAACTTTTTTGAAACCACTAAGTTTGCAACTTTGTATCAGTTTTTCTTTTTGCCCCCTTTTGAGCTCAGCCATTGTTAGTCATGATTCTGGTTGATTCTCCAGTAGTTCCCATGTTCTTGTTACAGATTTGCCAGAGACCTAATGTATACCCTAAAGGTATAGTTGAAAATGTTCTTGTGCAAGTAAATAATTTTGTTTTTTCTGCTGATTTCTATATCCTTGATACGGAGATTGATGATTAGGCAGCCCTCCTTTTATTAGGAAGACTATTTTTTTAAAATATACTAAACTAATATAGATATTCATAGTTGTACACTTACTATGGAATTTAATGGTGAAATTGTTAAGTTAATATCTATGATGCAATGAAATTTGCTGATGATGATGATAATCCTGTTTGTTCAGTTGATGTAATTGATTCTTTAGCACATGAAGTTTTTGAACTTAATGGGAAAGATGAATCGAAAGTTGCTATTGGTGACCATCTTGATAATGAGAATGATGAATTAACTGGGAGTTCTGAGCTGAAGGAAATAGTTGCAGCACTTAATGATCTTGCCGAGTTTCAGCAGTCAAGTAAAGTTTCCTATTCTGTATTACCAGTCTCCATTGAGAAACCCTCACCTTTTGTTTTGCAGGTATCCGTTCCAGATTTGAAGCCTCTCCCTAGGGTTATCAAGAGTTTCCACATAAAAATGGATAAAAAAGGAGGGCTCAAGTCAATTGCAGATACTCAAGGAATTAATCCATTTATGTGCATGCATCCTACTTGAAGAAGAAGCACTTAGTCGAGGCAACAGCAAGTAAGCAAAATCCCTGTTTGGGAGGGAACTCAAGGGGAATTCATTCCTTTTTCTTTTTGTTATTATATTTATATTTCAGTTTTCTATATATTTTCTCTATATTTAGCCTTACATTGAGGGCAATGTAAATTAGTGTGGGGGAAGGGGATAAGCTATGCTTGGTGTTGAGTGTGTTTTCTTTTTTTCAAAATCTCTTACGTAGTGAATAATTTCATGTGGTTTGAAGAACTAATTTCAAATGACTAGGAAATAGCTATTACGCGATTAGGAGTTTTATTCTTAGAATGTATATTTTGTAAGGTAGAAAGAATTATGCCTAAATTTTTGCATGTTTGATAAAATTAATTCCCTTTAATTGATTTTACGAGTTGAATGATGAACATAGTCGATAAGTGCAATATGATCCACATGATTGTTAACTTGATTAAGAGGGATTATTATGTTCTTCTTGAAAGAGTAAAAGAAATTGAAAAGATAGATAGAGAGAGAGAGAGAGAGAGAGAGAGAGAGAGAGAGACAAAGAAGAAAGAGAAAACAAAAAAATAAAACAAACTTTTTCTCTACTCCTATAATTCTTGTACTGAATAACTGGGAGTTTTCATCAACTTTTGCTTAAAAAGATGCAAGAATTAAGAGTTTGCATAGCAGCTTGATTAGTTGAAGTGTTGGGTAACCAGGAGTTTTCATCTACCAATGTCAATTTTCCCGTCAAAAGGCAACTTCATGTTTCAAGTAAAGGTTTAACTTGTTAAATAAAGAGACCTCTCTTGATGTAGGACAAGATTGGAATAATCTTCCCTACGAACGCAAGCGGAAGAACAGAAGAATATGACACTGTTTCGAGGGTGAACAGTAATACGTACTGTAGCGTGAACAGTAACGATGACGACAAGAAAGAAGAAGAAAGAGGAAATTAGGGAAATCTGAAGAACAAAATTAACAAACTAAAACAATAAACTGAAATTTTATTAATCAATCTTTCTCTCTCTCTCTACTAGAATAGCCTACTAACAAAGGTATTTATAAACTTATGAGTTACCTAAAAGAAAGAAATCTATTATAAGTAGAATTCCTATTTCCTAAGAAAACAAAACACTTATAGAATATTCCTATAACAACTCTAACTCTAATGTGTTACCTAACATCATTGAATAACTAAATAAAATAAAAATATAGTTGCTGGAAAAATTCCTGCGAATATGTAAAAGACTAAAATACCTAAAATATCCTTAGATCTAAAATTCAAAATAATACTTTTAAGACAACTAATACAATACAAAGTTGAAGACAATTATGAAAAGCTTTAATTTTGATTTTCCAGCCATTTGTTGACTGCATCATTCTCCCTCGGTTGGAAAAAACTCGACCTCGAGTTTTGAAGTAGTGCAGAATAAAAATCCCAAAGATCAAAAACGTCATCCACGAGATAGATGCATAGGCTCCATCATAGAAGATTTTCTGTCCCTTTGCTATACGTAGCAACAAAGAAACTTGATTCTTCGTAGTCTGAACAATGTTAGTCTCTCCAAAGACAAAGTCAACTGTTGGAGGGAATAGAATGGAAATTGCTTCTTGACTTTGCTCTTGGACTTGTACCATTTGTGATGTAACCACAATCTCTTTCATCTGCTTTGGTGCAACAGGTTCATTAATTTGGATGAAATTTTGATGGACAGCCAAATTATTATCATGAAAGGGCTTGTTTGGAGGGGTAAGAATAGGCAAATCACTTTCCTTGGGGGTAGGAAGTTCTTGATGTTTACTATTGTTGCCTTGGAATATTGGTTCAGAAACTTGTTTAGCAACAGGTAGTGTTGGAGAACTAGAAGGAGTTGATGGGACATATTGCATATTAGAACTCATAACCTGAAGATCTGGAATGGGAAAGGCTTCAATGGGTTGTCTCCCAAGCAATAAAGCTTCAATTCGGTCAAGTCTACTAGGCATGCTGACCAAGGGATCAATAGAGGATTGCAAGGCATCCAATCTTCTATTAATATCTTGCACTTCATCCTTTAAGAAAGCAACATCTTTTTTGGTACTCTCATAGTCTATTGATAAAGCTTCAAATCTTGAAGATAATTCTGCGTTGGTAACCATAATTATAGATGAAGAAAATATGGTTAATCAAGAGGAAGAAAGTTTGGGCTCTGATACCAAACTGATGTAGGACAAGATTGGAATAATCTTCCCTACGAACGCAAGCGGAAGAACAGAAGAATATGACACTGTTTCGAGGGTGAACAGTAATACGTACTGTAGCGTGAACAGTAACGATGACGACAAGAAAGAAGAAGAAAGAGGAAATTAGGGAAATCTGAAGAACAAAATTAACAAACTAAAACAATAAACTGAAATTTTATTAATCAATCTTTCTCTCTCTCTCTACTAGAATAGCCTACTAACAAAGGTATTTATAAACTTATGAGTTACCTAAAAGAAAGAAATCTATTATAAGTAGAATTCCTATTTCCTAAGAAAACAAAACACTTATAGAATATTCCTATAACAACTCTAACTCTAATGTGTTACCTAACATCATTGAATAACTAAATAAAATAAAAATATAGTTGCTGGAAAAATTCCTGCGAATATGTAAAAGACTAAAATACCTAAAATATCCTTAGATCTAAAATTCAAAATAATACTTTTAAGACAACTAATACAATACAAAGTTGAAGACAATTATGAAAAGCTTTAATTTTGATTTTCCAGCCATTTGTTGACTGCATCATCTCTTCTGTGCAAAATTACGTATGATGATAAGTTGATCATAGGTATATGAAGTTATTTGTTGACTATATGATTCGCTTGTTTGTGAGGTTTCGTTAAGTGTGAAAATTGAGTTGAATTAACTGAAATTATTGTGTAATACTTTTCCTTTACTTGATATGAAGAATGTTCAAGGCAAAAAGTTGGTTGTGTAATGTTTATTTACTTCATTTTGAGAAGTAATGTTTGAAGGTGTGCATATATTATTTCAACTTGTGAATCGTTGTTTTGCATTGTATTTTCTATTGTTGAGAACAAGCAATGATTCAAGCGTGGAGGGATTTGGTGAGGGTATAAAGTATTATGTTTTATTTGATTACTATTTAGTCATTTAAACTTATTTTCTACCTAAATGTACTCATTATTCTTATTTTTTGATTTAGGACACAATTTGAAGTGTAAAGTGCGAAAAGGCGATATGAAGTGTCGAATTTGCATGCAAAAGTTGAAAGTCTAAATATTCAAAATCACACCATTAGGACCGTCCACAGATTCTGTAAACAAGGCTCAGAGATTGCAATCACGGATCAAGTACTGGGAGCAGATTTTGGATCTGCAAGGGGAAAATGCAAACAGATCCAAGCAAGGTGGTCCGCGGATCCAAATCTGGAAGGTGAAGTTGAGATACACAAGGCAAAACATCCATAGATTTACATCGTATTGTTGCGATTTTTCAACAACTAGTGGGCAGTCTACACCACTCTTTAGTTATTTTTTATAGTTATTTTCCATCTATTTAAAGCCACCCCAATCCTTGATCAAAAGAATAAATTCTAGGCTAGATACTTGGGAACAATCCTTCCTCGCACTTAGAGATGGCAAATGGGTGAAATGGGCAGGAGTGGGTGGGACTTAATTAGCACTATAAAATATGAGCTATAACCAAACAGTTTTATATTGGTCATGGGAACAATATGGGCAGTAATCAATGTGGGCGGGACTAAAATAGGTTAGTACCCATTTTGATATTACCCAAATACCCAATAATAAAATTTTTTTATAGCAAAATAAATAAATTATTGTATATACTTGCAATTTTGAGCCATTTAAACAATATTTGACGATCAAATATCTAAACTTGCAATTTTGAGTCATTTAAATAATGTTTAAACAATGGATTATCATACCTAGAGTCCCAAAAGTAAATCCCATTTATACCCATATTTGGATGAATATTGTTGGATATACTTCCAATTAGGCCAAATCCCAATTTTCAAAACCCATCCTGCCCAAATCAAATTTGGGCATGGTATCCATTAGGTCTTGGGACTTATTGCCACCACTACTCACACTACTACATTTATTTTAAGAGTAGAGGTTTTAATTTTGGCTTTAGACAACAGCATTGCCACTTCACCAGTTGCTTTCTTCTTCCTTTCCTTTTCATATTTGGATGTTCAGATCCATAAAAGGATTCCACGATGGTTCACTTAGAACTAACGGAGAGAAGCCCTGATTCATCACAAGTCCTAACCCAAATTTATTTTGTAATATAAAAAGTAATCATCTGCAGCATAAGTATTAACATGAGACATCTTCTTGTTCTGTGGTATTCAACCAACACAATGCCCTCAGAAACACTATTTTCCATCAAAGATATCTTAGACATTACAACAAGTATCAATTTCTAATCAGACTAAAAATCTAAAGTGAAATTGAAATAAGCCAATCATGCCATTTCTGGATAGTGCTTATCAATTACCTAGAAGATAGTAAGTATCAAAAACAATTAATACAAACCTTAGAGAACAGCCGCTTAGATCTTCTCGGTAGGCCTTCCCTGCCATGACTGTTTGCACTTCTTAAAATTCTCCCGCTATATAGTCCATAACCCTTGTCAGAATGATTGCATCGTCTCTTCCTTTTACGTCCTCCATTAGGCATATCTGCTTTTCTTCCGAATACACTGGTAAAAGAACAAATTAAAATGGCAAAAATCTGTTATATTAAACAAATTCAAATAAAGTTTTCAAGGAAAAATGGGTTACCGTGAAGTTTCTGCTCTATTAATGCCACAATTAGATGCCTGAAAATTTTCAAGAAAGCAACACAAAAATACAAGGTTAGTAATGCAAGTAAAGTTTTTGCAAATATTAACTGGCAAAGCAAACTAAATTAGATATTTGTTTTCCACAGATTCCAAACAAACCCAAGAAATTTGCAGATAGTGGCATTTAGTTTTGATATGGATGATAGGTTTCATTAGTTTGATGTGTTCTCATATCTCCATACACAAACCAAGCTTCTCAACAAACAAGCACCACTAAACCTCCTCCTTCCCCCCCCCCCCCCCCCAAACAAAAAAAAAAAGAAATACGGATAAAATGCGAGCACAAGAAATAAAAAACCAACAGATTGCAGACCATATTATATAGAGTCATCCACTTGTATGATATATATGAAATATGTAGAAACACAAGTCAAAGATTATTCCAAAGATGTATGAGAAAAAATATATTATGATTTAATAAATTTGATAACATAGTTAAACCAATTTGTAAGCATATATTTGTGATGCAAATCAATGTCAGAAACATGCAAAAAAATTTCAGAAACATGTTTGACCCTTCTAAATTTGTGTTCAATTTTCAGCATCCAATACTGTAAATTCAAGAATGAGAAAATTGTAAGAGCTTTAGGAATCCTTTGAAATTCCACAAGAGCAATCTGGCAAATTATGCCCCAATTGTGAGAAGAAGTTGAAATGAAAAAGTGCAAGCAAATGGAAGGATTGAGAAGCTATAGCATTGAGAAAGTATCATTGACAAACAACCAAAGAAG
Source organism: Mitragyna speciosa (assembly GCA_024721245.1). Taxonomy (NCBI): domain Eukaryota; kingdom Viridiplantae; phylum Streptophyta; class Magnoliopsida; order Gentianales; family Rubiaceae; genus Mitragyna; species Mitragyna speciosa. The sequence goes on from CM045571.1 coordinate 12,126,275, forward strand.
ATATCATAGCAATACTTCTGAATTCTACATGTCAAGCAAGTAAAGTATTCCTGATGTATACAACGAGAAATTTAAGAAATGAACAATGTTGAATATACTCTGAGCTTATGAAGCTCTACCCCTCCAACCAAAAGGGCAAAAGCAGGAGAAAAAAGGGACAGAAAAAGATGAAAGAAGGTAGACAAAATTGAGTCCTTGGAGCACTAACAATTTTTAGAAACTTTTTAATTACCTTTGAAAACAAGATAGAGCGCATATTTTGTTTGGCTGTAGTGAAGTCAGTCTATGATAACAAATGACAAAAAAACATAGTACCTGTTCTTGTACAGATGAGGACTTGAAATGACCATTTCGTTCAATCTGAATAGAACCGGCTAATTTGTCGTCTCTCATTTTGGCACTTTCCACAGTATTGATGAGATTTAGCAAGGGATCACTTATAAAAGGAGAAGATGCCACATCTTTACAAAGACCTGCAACTTCTGATGACTTCATCTCCGGCGAATTAATTGCTGGAGTAACAGAAAATGAAATTCCAACATCCACTTCACACCTCTCGTTTTTTATATTCCTATTCATGTGAGTTTTATTCCATAGCTCTGTATTCTGACAATCCCATGTGACTTCTGGCCCATTTGCTGCTACAATTTCTGTGAAACTGCAGGTTAATTTAGCTTGGGAAGCACACAAAACCTCTCTGCTCATTGGTTCCATTTTCATGGGACTTGGACATGAGATCTTGTTAGAAGCAGCTAGGCCTTTCACACCTGAATCACACCCACAAAATGTTGGATCTTCTTCTTCTTGTTCCACATGCTTTGAAACATCATGATAAATTTTGTACTGTTTGACATCAGAGATTTCGGAAAACCCATTTTCTGCATCTGGGAAATTATTTACCAAATGATCGTTTTCTCTATTGAATGAATCAGGAGATACGTCAATATTTGCATTATAACTTTCCGTTCTAGTCTTTGAATTTGTATTCCAGGTGACTGAACATTTTATTTGTTTACTCTTTTGTTGCAAGTACTCGAGCTCTTGACGAAAGCTGTGAAACCTGTTCTCCTGTAAAGCTTGACACAAGCAGACCTCATTTTTCAATCTTTTAGACCAATCCAATGAGCTTGAACCGATATCAACAAAAAGGTTGATCCCTTCTTCTGATATAACGGAAAACTCAAAAAAGGGAACTGGTGTTGACTTCATGGCAGGACCAGAGGCATTCTCCAGTAGATCTCCACAGATTCCTTCCTGAATCTGAGGCATATTGGTACTCAAACTTCCCTACTGAAGGAAACCTTTTTGCTAAGAATTTGAAACCATTTGTCTCAAAAGGACGATGTGTATACTGAGAGAAACTCTCTTTTCTCTTACTGCTTCGGGGGAAAAAATTTCAGCTGTTACCAAAGAACTATACAACCCGCTCTATGGTTGAAATTCTTAATGCTTGCAAAAGAAAAGGTAAAGTATGTCAGATATCCTGAAAGGACCATCAGAGTGATTTCATAAGTAATAAATTATTTTGTCTTTACGCATAAAAAAGTAAGAAGCAAATCCAGTGCAATAGGCTCTCGCCACCACAGCTATTGAAAGTATTAGATGGATTATTCTCTAACCATGAAAGAAACCAATGTAATGTTATCTATGAAGCCAATAACTTGCCAGATCAGAAAGAAGCAACCTCACCCTAAGGAAAACAAATAGCAATAACAACTTTTCTTTCTCTCACCATGGACTTCATTGGAGTGTACATAAAGGTACATTTTGCATAATAGTATGCAGCAATTTAGCTAAAAACAAATTTATTCAACTGATATCCTACTGAAAAGTTTCAGCCTTCATGCTTCGAAGAAAAATGTATAGAGCAATATCTGCTATTTCACTTTCCCTAGAACTTGAAAGTACCAGCTAATTACTAGCAATTTGCAGTTTAATTAACTAGAACTGTTCTTCAAGGGTCTTCAAAAGCCAAGATTTCCTTCTATGAAAAAGGGAAAACTGGGGGAGGAAACAAAAGAAAGAAAAACATTAAATTTCAGAGTAGAAGCGCATCATTAAATGAAGAAAACGCTTGCATTCTGACAATTTCAAATTGAAATTCTTAGGGAACAAGGACAAAGACTCACTAAAAAAGAGCAACAGATTTTTACCTTCTGGGAAGAAAAAATGTAGTAGTATGAGAAAGAGAGCAACAAGACACAGGAGCAAACCTGAAACCGTCCCTTTCGGTCCTGAGGGTCAAAGAGAGCAGCGTAGGGTATAGACCTTACGCCCGCTTTTGAAGTGCTGGTTTGAAAGCTTCTATCTCTGTATTAGGCGTTGAAGATAGCAGCGCGGTGGTATGGCCTCTTAGACTCGCATTTGAAGTGGGGCGTTCACAGTTCGGATTAACAGAACAAACTAATCGAATTCTTTTTTTTTTTTTTTTTTTGGATTTTGAATATTGATTATTTGGATAAATCAATCTCAAACTTTGAAAAAAAAAAACACTTTGGAATTGAATTTTATTTTCTGATAAACAAATAGCTGAAAACCTATTAAAATTTTTTAATGATTATCAGTTATTTATTTATCCGGCAAATAACCAATCCAAATAGTCTAAATAGTGGCTCCGTTTGCATACCATTATTTGATAATTATTTGAAAAAAAATTTTCAAAAAAAATTCTTTTTAGTTTTTTTGAAATGTGGAAAAAGTTGATCAAATTTTGTTAACTTTTGTTTAAATAGAGATAAATATTTGAATTTTAAAAATTTTTTGAAAAACTCATTTGAAATATTTAAAACTTTCTAATAACTTATTCCAAATTTTATACACTTATTTACAAAATATAGCATTTTTTCAACAATTTTTTGTTCAAAAAAAAAGAAAAAATTACAACGAACATTTTGAGATCCATTTACAATAGTAATGAAGTACCGAGCATTGGCACCGAATGCTGCCAGCATCCGATACCAACGTCCGATAAAATGAGAATTTTATTGAGAGAAAAATTTCATTCAAAAGTCAAAAAATGAGAGGAAAAATTATCAACTTAGTTGAAAATTTTTCAAATAATTTTTACCTATTTAAATACCTTTAGAAAATTTTTATCAAATAATAACATTCAAACGAAGCCAATCTTTCTTCTTAGGTAGCTACCAAGCCCCAACTCAAGATCCAACCAAGTCCACTCATCTCGTGACCTGCCCTATAGCCCAAGTGTCCGACAACTCCAACCTGTGAACCTTTGGCTCACTCTTACTCCTCGTTCCTAAGTCCTAATTTGTCAAATCCTACTTAAATCATAAGCATCGAAATGATTCGGTCGCATTATACCATGGATTCACTATTGCTTTTGTACTTGAGTCCATATGTGCAACCGTCATACTATCAACAAATTTGTTAAAATATTGATTGGAAAAAAGAAAATTCGGCATGTGTAGGTGTTAGATAAAAAATTTTGAAACTAAGTGCGCCGCGTTTGCCAAACGCGACGCACAATTTTTTTTTTTTTTAAACGATAGCGCTGCGTTTGGGAATGGAAAAATCAAAATTTTCATTCCCAAACGCGGCGCTGACACGTCGCAACCCAAAGCGCGACATGTGGCACCCTTGTCTACCACCGACAACATGGCCGGTCAGTGGGCAGAGGCTGCCCACTGACCGGCACTCTTTTTCCAGTGTCAAATGCGGCGCTGGCTGGGCGTTTGACATGTGGCGTTGTCGGTGGGAGCTGTCTCCCCACCAACAGCACGGCCGGTCAGCGGGCAGGTTTTGCCTACTGACCAGCAGGCTTTTGCGAGTGCCAAACACGGCGCTCGCAAATTTTTTTTTTTTTTTTGGGAATTAACTAGCCGTTGATCAGCTGAGATCAACGGCTAGTATTCGTTTTATGTTTCTATAAATCCCCTTCCCCCCACCCAATTCAATTTCACAAACGCACATACCCTCACTTGCGATAAGATTTTTTCTTCTCCGACGACGGAAAACATTTGCACACATCCTCACTTTACTGGCCTCGTTTTTTCCTTCTTCTCTAGTTTTAATTACAATATTCTGCCTTCTCTGATGAGAATTGAAGCTCAACACTAGTCTGCCGAGCTATTGGGGAAAGCAAAAAATTTGAGCACTCCGGTTGTAGATACTAAAATATCAAGTTAGTACACTATATTTATTAATTATTGTTCCGTTATATTGTGTTTACTTTACATAATGTGTTGGTAATTATTGTTCAGTTATAATATGTTTATAATTATTTTTATGTTATTGTGTATTATGTAGTTGAAAAATTATTATTATTACTTATCACTAATTATATATTTATTTGTATTTATGTAAATTTATAATTTATGTCGAAAATGATTAGATAATTGCATGTAGACCACAACACTGTGCTTATTTACATTTTGCATGTGTATAATTTGAAAAATTACAATTTAGCCCTTGAAATTTTATATAATTATGAAATGGCCCTAAAATTTTGACATAATATAATTATGACCCCAAAAGTTACACCTATTTACACTTTGGCCCCTATAATTATGAAAAAATAGAATTAGGCCCCTAAAGTGTTGTATAAATATAAATTGGACCCGAAACTTGTAGATAATTAAATTATGACCGTTAATTTTGCATATTTACACTTTGCCCCATGTAATTATGAAAAAACGCAATTAGGCTCCTAAAGTGTTGTATAAATATAAATTGGACCCGAAACTTGTACATAATAAATTATGACCGTTAATTTTGCATATTTACACTTTGGCCCCTATAATTATGCAAAATTATAATTGGGCCCCTAAAAATTTACGTACTCATAAAATGGATTCGAAACTGTACATAAGTTAATTTTTAACTCCGAAAATTTTATATATTTACACTTTGTTTCGTATAATTAGAAAAAATAACAATTAGGCCCCCGAAGTTTTATGTAGATAAAAATTTGACCCCAAACTACTACACAGTTAATTTTTCGAGCCGATCGTTGTACATATTTACACTTTGGCCCTATAATTATGAAAAATTACAATTGCACCCACAAAGTTTTACGTATTTTTAAATTGGACTCAAAACTTGTACGTAGTTAATTTTTTACTCTAAAAATTTCTCAAATTTACAATTAGGCCCTTGTGATTATGGAAAATAGCAATTAGGCGGGTGATGTTTTACTTAATTAAAAATTAGACCCGCAACTTTTAGCCGTGTAATTATCAAAATTACAATTATTTCTCCGAAGTTTTATGTAATAATAAATTAGTCTCGAAATTTGTACATAGTTAAATTTTGACCCGTTACTTTTGCATATTTACACTTTGGACCCTTTAAATTTAATATTTATATTTCGGCCCAAATAATTTTTAAAAATTCAAATTTGACCCCCTTAATTTTACATGATTATGAATTTACTCTGAAACTCTTAAATAATTATATTTAGGATTTAAACGCTAATTAAATTTTTATATATTTACATTTTGTTTCCTATAATTAGGGAGCATAATAACAATTAGGCCCCCGAAGTTTTATGTAGATAAAAATTTGACCCCAAACTACTACACAGTTAATTTTTCGGCCGATCGTTGTACATATTTACACTTTGGCCCCTATAATTATGAAAAATTACAATTGCACCCACAAAGTTTTACGTATTTTTAAATTGGACTCAAAACTTGTACGTAGTTAATTTTTCACTCTAAAAATTTCTCAAATTTACAATTAGGCCCTTGTGATTATGGAAAATAGCAATTAGGCAGGTGATGTTTTACTTAATTAAAAATTGGACCCGTAACTTTTAGCCGTGTAATTATCAAAATTACAATTATTTCTTCGAAGTTTTACGTAATAATAAATTAGTCTCTGAAACTCTTAGATAATTATATTTAGAATTTAAACGCTAATTAAATTTTGTCCAGTCATTTTCATTACTACTTCATGATTAATTACAGTTACGTATTATCTTACACAAAATACTTAATTGGGCTTGCATTGGTTAGATTGGGTGAAATATGTCGAACGATCATACTTTATCAGTTCATTTATACTGGGGAGGAAAAATTGTATATGCCGGAGGATCAATGTTGTATGACCCGCCTATGCCAAAAAAAGTGTTGTTCCTTAAACGAAAGGTATGATATCAGGAGTTGGTTGATAAAGTGTACAATACTATGGGTGTAGATTGAAATAGATACAAAATTAGTTTGATACTTAGGAGCTGCTTTCAACAACAAGGTGTATTTAGTGTTACACCTTTGGATGATGATGACGAGTGGACACGATGTACTACTTCAAAGCAAACACTCGAGAACCAACAGAGATCTATGTGGAGGTTGAAGAGATCCAAACAGTAGAACAGTAGGATACTCAATGCAATGAAATTGCATGGACACACTTTGATCAAGGCACTAGTTTACGTGGCACAGTCGACGTTGGAAGAAGCGTGGACATCTGATATGTACAGAGGTCAATCTACTCAGCGTGAAATAGGAGATGGCCAGCGGACTAGGAGAGGACGTCAGAGAGGCAGCAGAAACCGTGTTGATCAAAGCACTAGTAGCAGCGCTGCAGGTATGTATCTGTCTTCAGCGGGAGAGTTTGCTTGTGGGCAAGACGATGATGATACACCCCACATTCGTGGCACAGAAGTGGAAACTGATGTTCAAGATGATGATATGGACTCGAGCCAGAACCTGAATTTGATGAGTTCCGAAGATGACATGGAGCAAGGATATAATGAAACTGGACAGGAAGATGTACGGAGACATTCGGATGTGGGTCCTATTTCAGCATGGATGGGCTACGATCCTGGAACATTACAGTATGATAGCTGGTGTAGATGCAATTTTACAATTTGATCCCTTAAGCGGTGGTCCCGTTGAGAGGCTTAATTTATACAACGAGCAGACGGGTGACATCCGGTTGGGTATGCTATTTGATTCAAAAGAAAATGTAATAAAAGCAGTAAGACTGTGGTCTATTAGGAAAATAGAGAGTACAAAGTGCATGAGAGCACTCCAACCACTTGGTATGTCCGTTGTAAGGCTCGTAATTCGACACCTCCATGCAATTGGCAGTTGAGAGCGACGTTGCGTAGATCTCATACCATGTGGATGATAGTTACTCTCGCAGATGAACATACATGTGCTCGAGTCAGCAACAGGAATGATCATCGGCAGTTGAGCTTCAATTTAATCGCCGAAGTACATTTTACCTCATATTAATAACGGTCCATTGTTTAAGGTGAACGAGATCCAAGCCACAATTAAGCAGCAATTGCATTGCGATGTCTCCTACAGTAAAGCTTGGTACGCTCATCGAAGGGCCATTGATATTATGTACGGAGACTGGCCATCGTCTATACACATTCTCTCGACATATATGGAAGAGTTACAACGTAGCAATCCCGGGACAGTTGTTGTGTGGGCCCCACATCCTGACAGCACTCCGTACAACGTAATTTTTTACTATGTATTTTGGTCTTTCGGACCTGCTATTCAAGCCTTCCAATTTATAAAACCGGTGATATGTGTTGACGGCACTTTTATGAAAGGAGCGTACCAAGAAAAATTACTTGTTGCAGTCGGATACGATGCGTGCAATCACCTCATGCCCCTAGTCCTTCGCCCTCGTCGACGAGGAGAACAATCGAAGTTGGTCTTGGTTCATGAGGTTATTGCAAATTCACATTTGCGGTAACATTGAAAAAGTGTGCGTCATATCCGATAGGCACAAGTCAATTATTCATGCAATGACGACACTTGAGGAATGACGGGAACCGCGGGGAGTGCACCGCTTCTGTTTAGTTCACGTGCAAAGTAATTTTGCACAAAAATTTAAGAATGACAGGTAATGATCCAAATTATTAGGACATGACGACATTATATTTTTTTTAAATTTTTCACTCACTACTTATGTCGTGTAATTAGTTGTGTAGATTGAAGAAAGCTTATTATGGTAGCTGGAAAGGCCAACCAGCCTTATAAGTACGAGTACTACATGCAAGAAATACAAAATTTGAATGAAGAAGCGTACAATTGGCTAACAGGCATAAATGTTAGGTCCGAACAGTGGGCCCTTCTACAAGGACGACGGAAGTCGTTGAGGTACACATCGACAAATATGGCAGAAGTGTTTCAACAAATTGCTTAGGGATGCCCGATTATTGCCTATCACCGCATGCGTTCGCTTTACATTGATCCAAACTGTCAAACTTTTTGTTAAGAATGCGAAATTAGCGTGTGCTGTGCGATACTCTGCTTCCAGAATACAGTTGGCAGAAATATGTGGCAAATGAGAAAAAAGGTAAAAGACATGCAGTCGGTGTATATGACCCTGGAGCAGGTATTTTCTGCATTACTACTGGCCACAGGCATGGACACGAAGGCGGGAAAAGGCAAATCGTAGATCTGCACAAGTGGGAGTGCACATGTCTTAAGTTTCAGCTACTCCATTTTCCTTGTTCGCATGCAATGGCTGCATGTTCTATTTCCCAAATTAATCCTATGGATCTTGTCGGGAAGGAGTATACTTATGATTTATATCAGGCATCATTCGGGCGTCAATTTTATCCTCTCAGAGATCAAAACTACTGGCCGCCATCGATTTGAAGTTCACAATCAATACTAGTCGTCTAAAACAAAGGCGACCGGGGCCATTGTGAACTGCAAGAATTCAAAATCAAATGGATCGAAGATGCCCCGATGCACCATGTTGATGTAGTAACTGTTCACAACCCGATCACACGGCACCTAATTGTCCTTTTGCTGGACTATTTTAATTGTTAAGATTGTAGGGTTTATGTCATTGTAAAAGGAATAAAGTACTCTTTATTTATTCTACAATTTAAGCGTATTTGTGTGAAATCATTGAAAAGTACGGTTTATGTTTTTAAAAACTAAATTTAGTAATTTAATAAAATTACGGGGTTTCGTCTTCTCTCGTGCAAAGGGTTTGTCATTTAATAAAACAAATCTATTTTTAACTTTTAAATTTTAATTTTTCGGGTTTAGGGTTTAGTTATTACGGTTTAGGGTTTTAAGGGTTTAGTTATTAGTTATTAGTTTTTGAGTTTTAGGGTTTAGGGTTTAGAATTCACGGTTTAGAGTTTAGTTATCAAATTTTGAGGGTTTAGAGATTATACTTACACTTCTAGTTAGTAATTATTCAATTTGTATATTTTGTTTATACGCAAACAATTTTTGACTGTACGATAATTTATGGGTAGTATTTGTTACTGATATTTTGTTAATTTTTCATATTTTTAGGTACGAATTCATATGGATTCCGGCCGCATGAGCGTGAGCATCTCGGCCCCCGTTCAGGGTCCTATAGATGATTCAGTTTTACGCCTTCAGTCACAGTATAGATCTGCCGTGATTTTTCACGGTGAGGGTGTTGGGGTCGAGGTTAAGAGGTGTGATAGACATTTTTGGAGTTCGTGAAGGTGATTGACCCTTAAATTCTACACTTTATGGACTTGGCCGGATTTGGAGGAGTTTGTTGTGTAGGTTCATTCAAGTTGGATCACGGCCTTATTAATGCATTAATCAAGCGGTGGAGGCAGGAGACCCATACGTTTCATCTTCCTGTTTCTATTGGCGAAGCCACAATCACCTTACAGGACGTTGAGGTGTTGTGAGGCTTATGCGTGGACGGTTTACCTATCACATTAATCTACCGTTCGCAGAGCTTACCACAGCGACAGCAACAAGTTTATGATTTGTTGGGGTTCTGACCGAAAGAAAATCAATTCAAGAATACTAGGATGAAGCTAGTTGGCTTGTGCAAGCACGTAAAGAATAATTCCCTACCACTTGATGCTCATATTCAGACAATTCAGCAGGATGCCCGCATGTATATATTGATGTTATTTGGTAGGCTGTTATTTGCAGATACATGTGAGAATGTCGTACACACTTTATGGTTAGATATGTTGATTGATTTGAAGGCATTAAGACAGTATAGTTGGGGGAGCGCCGTGCTCGCCTACTTGTACAGGCATATGTGCCATGCATCGCTTGCTAGCACTAGGACGACAGTTAGGACATACATGCTATTTCAGATAAAAAAATATCAATACTTAGCTCATACATTGAAATATTACCAGTCAATTAAAGTATTTATATCTTAACAACTAAATTGTCTTATTTTAACAGTTTTGGACATGAGAGCGGTTCTCGACCATTCGACCTCAGATCACCCAGGCGTGATAGCCAGGTGATTACCCTAGGGGAGGTAGATGGGTGACTCGGCAGACTACGCGAAATGCACCTCAGCATGTAGCGAGTTATTATAGAGATCAGCTTTCACTGTTGCAGTCTGATCAGGTAATTTGACTTTCATATTTTTAAAAAATTACATATACGATAATATAATTTTTTATCTGTCGATAACGATTGAAATTTTATTGTAGTTCATATGGATGCTATATACGGACGATGTGCTGGCATCTCTACCCCAGTATTGCACAGCAGGTGCACATATTTGGAGGTCAAGAGTCCACTCATATTTTGGTACATCGTTGAATTTCATTTTCCAAATCGTGTCATGAGACAATTCGGAATGCGCCAACATATTTCGGAAGGCGTTGACACGGATCCTGGTAAATTACATTCACTTGGACTATCGGAACGTGGAGGACAGGATTGGCATTATTATCTCAGAGCCTGGATCGATTACTGGAATTTACGTACAGACTCGATTGTTACAGGCGATATTACGAATACACTTCGACCGTCGACCGAGTATCTACATTGGTATTATCGCCATACTATCTTATATATTACTCCTCCTGTCCATCATACTCAGCGTGATGGCCTTCAGGGCGTTTCCAAGCCAGCACGAGTACATGAGTAAAGATAGTATTTTTTTAACATTCTACCTTTTATATCTATTTTATGTGAGTGAATTACTGATAATTTATATTTGTGTGATTTACAGATGAGTAGCATGCAGAGAATCGGGGATGCATCAGCGACCCGCCTCCGTCATATTGACCCAGATGATATTTCTCATCCTATTTTGACGACAATCAGGACGAGGCATTTAGGTCCATGCAGTATTTAGGGCAGCTCAGATCGTATACTTTTGGGCCCAAATCCACGACAGCACAGTGGTGCCTCTATATCGTACACTCCTCAGTATCAGAGACCAGTCAGACACTGTACCTAGCCAGGCTGGCACCTCATCTAGTGGACACTCGACGTCGTCACCAGCATGGATTTCATGATGAAGCCATACATCAGGAGCAAATTACTCCTACTGGATACCATACTTATACGACGCTGTATAGTAGTGCACAAATCCCGCCTTCGAGGAGCACAACTGATGTGTACTACTCTATGACCACGCATGAGGGTAGTACTTCTATTATTGGGCACCAGACACATTCGACTTCACTTTCTATTGGATCAGGGCTATACCCTATATTCCAGTTTCTTAATGGTGATGCCGGTGGATTTCATCATGGAGGCGCGTCCACGTATTTCACTCCGGGTCCTCATTCACACATGCCTACCTCAGGTCCATCTACCTCTACCATCATCCATCATCATATTCAGCATATTCGTGATGCTGAAGAATCGGGTAATGATGAGACTGATAAAGATGAACCGTCAGCACATCCTGAGGTACGTGCCCGATGTGCGATTAGGAGGTCTAGAAGATTTTGTTGCTCATTGACGCCTCGAGACTCACATTAACAGCAATTTCGTGGGCACTAGGGCATTTGATAATTTTTAGGCCCTTGTAAATTTGATATACTTGATAAATTTTCATTTATAAAGTATTTTACTATTTTATTCCTACAAAAATTAATTTTCATATAATTTTTAAAGCAGGCACATCTAAACCCGACAAATATCAAAAATTACGAAAGTACTAAAAAGTTATAAATTATGGTATATTATTAACAAATTTATGTCAAAAAAATCCTTGTGTGCCAAAATGTAATTCATCCCAAAATTTGTCTAAAAAACATAAATTACGATTTAAGAACCAAAATAGAGTTAAAAAACAATTACGTACCTAAAATAATGTTTTGCCCCCGACAAGTGTGTCGTGAAAAAAATATTTTTGAACCCCAAAAAATTATCATATATTGGGAATATGCCTAAAAATATATCTATGTTTGAAAATTTTTATTTTTCAACTATAACTGCACATTCGTTGTTTTTACCTTAAAATCGAATTTTGATATCCAAAATTATAAAATGAGCGGTTAGTTTTTAATATTGGCAACACCCAAACAATTTTACATTCGTTATATAAATAAAAAAATTTTAAAACTCAAACACAATCTTTGTATATTACATATACGATTTGAACTATCTCAATTATTTTGGACAATAAAAGTTACAAATTTACCAAAAATACTACCTTCAAATCCCTAAAACCCTAATTCCAAAACCCTAACCCCAAAGTCAAAAACCAAAACCCTCCCTAACCCTAATTCTAACCTTACCCAAAACCCTAATCCAAAAACCCTTACACGTCCAAAAAAAAAAAACTCATGCGCCGCGTCTCCGCATTTCCCAAACCCTAAAATTGAAAATAAAAAAATTGTGAAAAAATATATCTGTGTTTGAAAATTTTTATTTTTCAACTATAACTGCACATTCGCTGTTTTTACCTTAAAATCGAATTTTGATATCCAAAATTATAAAATGAGCGGCCAGTTTTTAATATTAGCAACGCCCAAACAATTTTACATTCGTTATATAAATAAAAAAATTCTAAAACTCAAACACAATCCTTGTATATTACATATACAATTTGAACTACCTCAATTATTTTGGACAATAAAAGCTACAAATTTACCAAAAACACTACCTTCAAATCCCTAAAACCCTAAATCCAAAACCCTAACCCTAAAGTCAAAAACCAAAACCCTCCCTAACCCTAACCCTACCCAAAACCCTAATCCAAAAACCCTTACTACGTCCAAAAAAAAAAAAAAAAACTCATGCTCCCCGTTTCAGAAATGCGGAGCATGCGTCCGCGTTTCTGAAACGCGGCGCTTGACAAATGACAGTACAAACGCGTGGAACGGCGCCTTTAGATGCCAAAAATTTTTTTCTGACAACTACAATTGCTGAATTTTCTTTTTTTGGGGCAATATTTTGACAAATTTGCCCATACCATCCTATACCACTCTAACAAACTACGAACAACGTCATCTCAAGCAAAAATTGCATCCAACAAATCACACTAGTGATCGCGTTGAATTTTTAATTGCTTATCAACCATAAAAAAGAAGTATAAAATATGAAAAGGAAAAAAAAAATCTCTTAAGACCAAAATACTACCTTTATCAACTTGTTCACCATGTATTTTCTTCTAGTATAAATGTCATCCTTTGTCAATAACATTTAAGTTCTATACTCTTGTGTTGTGAGGCTTGTTATAGACTGATTCTCCCAAAGGAGGCAATAAGTTTCAAGACACAGTGTCTTCTTGATAAGTGTGTAATTAGGTAACAAAATATAGCAACAAATATCAATTAAATCACACAAAATAATCAAATTCAATACCTAATTACCTTAATATCTGCAAGAGGATGGATCGTGTAGTGCTACAGAGTGATAGGGTCGAATCCATAGAGAACCATCTTGAAGTACTAAAACTATTGAATTTACTCGGTTATTTAAATAACCAAATAAGCACAAATTAAACTAAACTAAAAGTAAACTAGCAAAGCAATTAAATAAAAATGCAGAATATCAAAATTTGAAAAAACTATATATGCAAAGTAATTAGGATCTAAATTCCACTACTAATCTTAGGATAATACTAATTGATTCAACTCATGCATTTATCTTGTCTTACTTAGGGGGTGTTTGATAACACAACTTAACGCTGAAAATTAATGTATTAAGAGTTTTTTGAATTCAGTGCGTTTGATAACGAAATTCCTTTACACTTAATACATTAAGCACTTATTTAATTTATATAAAAAATTTAAAGTAAAAATTTTTCACTTAATTTGCTGAATTTTGACTCGTCCCCTTCCCCTATTACACAGTCACTCTCACGCACTCACCCATGCAAACACATATACATACTCTTTATTACATGCGCAATCTCTCTCTCTCTCACACACATTCTCACACATACACACGCACGCACACATACACACATACACTTTCACACAAATACACATGTTCTCTCTCCCTCTCTCTCTCACACACATACTCTCTCTCTCCTCACACAGTTTCTCTTGCACACATGTACATGCTTTCTTGCACATGCACTTTTACACACATATACACATGCATACTTTCACACATACATTTTTTATCTCATATATACACTTTTTATCTCTCATAACATACTTACATACATTTTTACATATATATACATACTTACATACACTTTATATCTCACATACACTTTTCCTCCTCTCATATACTTACATACATTTTACGTATATATGAATACTTTCTCTCTCACGCATATATACACTTTTTCTCTATTTTCACAAACAAACAATATCTTTCCTTTTCAGATACATTATTAATAAATTATTTAAAATTTTTAAGAAAAAATAATTATATTTATGAGGGGAGATATTTAAATTCAGTGCATATTCAGTTAATTATCAAACAGGTTGAAATTTATCAATTCAGCAACTTAATTTTTTCAGCACATAAATTTCAAACTTCAAACTTCAGACTTCAGATTTCAAATTTCAATTTTACCAAATGGCACCTTAGAGACCAATTGCAATTGTACTTAACTTTCACTCTCGTGATAAGTTAACGATTATCTCCCTGGTAGTTCTTTCCTACTATCATGGTAAAGACACTAGTATTGGTTTAGGGTCCACATGAATTACTTAATTGACCCACCTGACCTTTAGCTTAAATGTATTTCACTAGACAAGGATGTAAGGTAATAAGGGGAGTAACGCAGCGGAAAATTTAAAAATTATTACCTTAGCCATGGATCTCTTTGATGTAATCTATACGATTAAAGGGTGTTTAGCACAAATACCTCAAGCATAGAAGGTTTCTATGCTTCAAGGGCAAGATCCTATTCGATGAAGGTGTTGATCTACCATGAAAAGCCCTCCAAGTGTCGAGCCTCCAACGGTATCCACAGGAACATGATCTTTAGGAACCTTTGGGCTTGCTTGCCTTGCCTTTTGAGTGCTAGCTCCCTTGAATATCATGAAGAACACAAGAACAAGAAGAGGAAGAAGACAAAACCCTAACCCTTAGGGAGAAGAGGGTGTGGTGTTTTTCTTGGGAGAAAACACGCCTCTCTCAATTTTTCTCTCTCTAAATTTTATCTTGTGTTTCATCCATCTTCCAAGAGTCAAGGCATGGACTTATTTATAGATGTAGTATCCTAGTCTTTAAGGAAACAAGAGCAATTGGAAACCAAGAAGGTTTAGGAAGCTTACCTTAAGCTAATTTTATTCCTTTAGAAAACCAATTCCAAAAGGAAACCAAATAGCTTCTTAATTCCTTTTAGGAAACTAATTTCCATCAAGACTTAAAATATTTATAATTAAGTCCTTTAAGTTAATTTATCACATAAATTAACCCCATAAGTATCTTATACTTATCTTAATAACAATTTAACCCAAAAATCATGTTCTTATTGTGTGTGACCCATTAGGTTCCATTCACGTTGGCAATAAGTACAAATTATAACTCATTAATTAATTAATTAAGAGCCAGATAAATTAACACTTTAATTTATCATTAATTCACTAATTAATTAATTTACACTTATAGATCATGAGTGGTGTCTAGCAATGCATCATGACCACCCAAGTGAATAGGAAAGTCATATGGTAGACTACACCTATCAATGACAATGTTACCGTGTAATTAATATCCTTTCACCACACTATATCCCAATTAGTATAAGAGTGTAGTGCGCACTCTTTAAATGACTAATTAACAATTTTTTGTTCCCGAAATATAACTTTCCATAAAAAATATAACCTTGAAACTCTTTCAAGTCATACTTTCACTTTTGCGCAAAAGATTCTTTAAGTTATGTTTCAACAAGTGGCCAATCTGGGATATACTCTCCTATAATAAGGAGTGGTGAATCCTATATCGATTACTCACTATCCTTCCATGCTTCATACTATACCCAATCTCTACCGTATGGGCTACTCTTTTACGAGCACCGAGCAATAGAGTCAAAGCATAGCAATCCACACTCAAGATACCATGGTAATCTCAAGTCTAAGGATCACTTACACCATTGCCATTAAGAGTATAATTCATTAGCACTATGAATAGTAACTCTTGGCGGATCAATCCAATGAACTTGTTCTCTAACAAGCATCCACATACCAGCTTAGGTGTCACACACCATAGTTGATGAGATCAACTACTACTTACCCTAAGTAGAGGCAAAGTATGTGCTAGTCTTCCCATATTAATGATGTCCAATCTCATTAATACTATGACTAAGGATATTTAAGAATATAACTTAATGTGTAATAAGAGTCTCATCATTGTAACTCTTACAATCTCTTACACACAGTTAATATTCTATGGACTTTATCAAATAAACAAGTAATAATAATAACAAGTATTAAATGACAAAGAAAATGCCACATATATAAGTATAACACGAAATAAGCATAATAAAAATTCCAAAAACTAACTTGGTTTTAGGGCATACACTAACAAAGGAGACTAAACTATTCAAAAAATTTATGAAAGCCTTTGTGGAGCCCACGTTGGCTCCCAAACATTGGCTAGAAAAGTTGTACTTCTTAGATGCTTTTGGCTAACAACGTGACATGATTCTAAACATTGGTGCAAAGTTGTCCGTCTTGCTAGTTCCACGCAACAAAGCACCATCGACCAACCAATCCAATGGTCCCAATCTCTTTGTCATGGCCCATTGAGGAGTGGGGCATTGATATAATTGGACATTTTTCTAAGCTATTGGAGGATATTACTTTGTGGTCATGACGGTGGACTACTTCACCAAGTCGGTCGAAGCCGAGCTGCTTACCACCATCACGAGAAAGGCCAGTCAAAAATTATTCTGGAAAAACATAATATGTCAATTAAGATTATCTCGAGTAATCATTTCTGATAATGGCATGCTATTTGGATGTAAGGATTAATCAACATTATACTTCCGCTGGCCATCCTCAAGCCAATGTTAAGTT
This sequence comes from Mitragyna speciosa, assembly GCA_024721245.1. Taxonomy (NCBI): domain Eukaryota; kingdom Viridiplantae; phylum Streptophyta; class Magnoliopsida; order Gentianales; family Rubiaceae; genus Mitragyna; species Mitragyna speciosa. Next base: position 12,143,400 of record CM045571.1, read on the forward strand.
GAGAGCTTTAACTGCATCCTTCTTCATAGGCTTAAAACTTGATTATACCAAGCTAGAACTACCTAGAAGGATGATCTGCCCAGTGTTTTATGGGCCTATCGAACTATATCGAGGTCGGCCATCCAGGAAACCCTTTTTTTCCAAACCTACAAAGCAGAAGTTGTAGTACCCGCTAAAGTCCTCGTCCTCAATTCCAAAATTGCAACCTATATGGTTGAAGATAGTAGTCTAGAATGACAGATAGACCTAGACCTCACGAAAGAAAGAGAAAAAGAAGTTGTGTTAACAACGTCCCTATCCAAAAACTTGCTAGCTTGGCATTAAAATGCTCAAGTGAAAGGCTATATTTAGCATACTGAGATGCGACATTGGTCCCTTGAACATGGCATGCAGAAAATCTTAGATTGTATGATGCTTAGCTTGAATTAATACAATTTTTAGATAAGTTACTCCTGCATATCCTACCAGGCAAATTCGTTATTCAATATTTTTGCAAAGTTTGAACTACACTTGCAAAAAATTATGGGGGGCAAGGAAAGGACAATCGAAATAAACATTGAGTAAAAATAAAAACTAGTAAATGTAAGGAAATGTATCTTCATTTATGAAAAACCAAGAAATACAAAGCAAGACTAAAAATGCAAGAAAAACTAAGACGAGCCACCAAGGACCTAATCTACTCCTAAGGAAAAGTGGCACCTTTTGTCTCTAGTCACCCTTGATCTGCATCCTCAGTCTTTTTTGCTTCTATACTTTGTTTGATTTGAGCATTGAAATGCTACCTAAGTTGAACCAAAATTTTTTCTTTCTAATATATCGTTGGCCATGAGCTCTATCAAATCTCTGGCATCAGGGTTATGGCATTTGTCGTTCTAAAGTTTATTTAATTGCTCTTTCATTAAGAATGAAGCCATTTCTTGCACTACCTCAGTGAAGCCCATAACATAGCTTAGCCTGGAAACCACGACAAGATTCTCCCTAAACTACCCGAACTTTACAAAGGCCTCAATGGCACCCTCTCGAGCCTTCTACAGCCTTTCACGATAACTTTGCTTTTCAGCTTCCCTTTGTTGATTCTTGTTCTCGTAGGCAGACTTCATAGATGCATTGAGGGCAGAGGCATTTTTTAGGTGGCTATTGAGTCTTCGCAGGCCGCCATAGCCTAATTGTTACTGTATGCCCTAAAACTAAAATAATTTAAGTGTATATATTTTACACTTATTTATGTTATATTAATAAAAAACGTGGCATTTTCGTTATCATTTAATGTTTGCTATTTATATTTCTTGTTTATTTCATAAAGTTTATATAATATTAACTTTGTAAAAAAGATCGTGAGAGTTACAATTATGAGATCTTAATACACGCATGTATATTCTTAAATATCTCTAGTTGTAGTATTAATTGGACATCATTAATACAAATAGACTAGCGCATACTTTGCCTCTATTTATGGTAAGTAGTGGTTGATTTAATTAACTATGGTGTGTGACACCTAAGTTGGTATGTGGATGCTTGTTAAAGAACAAGTTCGTCAGATTGTTTCGCTAAGAGTCACTATTAATAGTACCAATAGTTTGAGCTCTTAATGACAATGGTGTAAATGATCCTTAGGCTTGAAATTATCATAGTATCTTAAACGTAGATTATTACACTTCAACTTTATTACTTAGTATTTGTAAAAGAATAGCCCATAAAATAGAGGTTAGGCATAGTATGAAACATGAAAAAATAACGAGTAATCAATATAGGATTACCACTCCTTATGATGGGAGAATGTATTTTGAATTGGCCACTTATTTGAAATATTGACTCAATAAATCTTTTAAAATAATAATATAACTTGAAAGAAGTTTCAAGATTATACTTCATGAAGAGTTATATTTCGAGAACAAAAAAAGTATTAATCAATCATTTAAAGAGTGCGCAACACTTGTACTAATTGGGATATAGTATGGTGAAAATATATTAATTATACAGTAATATTGTCATTGATATGTATAATCTACCATATGACTTTCCTATGCATTGCTAGATGGCACTCATAATCTATAAGTATTATTAATTAATTAGTTGAATTAATGATAATTAAAGTATTTAATTTATCTGACTCTTAATTATTGAATTCACAAGTTATAATTTGTACTAATTGCCAATGTGAACAGAACCTAATGGGTCACACATGACAAGGACATGATCTTTGAATAAATTATAATTAAGACAAGTATAAGATACTTATAGAGCTAATTTATGAATTAAATTTACTTAAGAGACTTATTTATAAATATCTAAGTTTTGGTGAAAAAAGTTTCCAAAATAATTTGGAATGGTCTTAGGTTTCCGTATTGAATAAGATTTGCTAAATCTTATTTAGTAAGTTTAAACTTCCTAATTTTATTAGTTTTCTCAAGACTAAGATTCTATATCTATAAACAAGACCTAGCCTTGACTCTTAAACATTATTAGTACATCAAGACACAAGACTTCTAGAAAGATAAAAATTGAGAGCGTAAATTTAGGAAGAAATAAAAATTAAAGGGGACGTTTTCTTCAAGAAATTGTTGCTCTTCTTTTCTCCTGATTGTTAGGTTCTCTTCTTCTTCTATTGTTCTTGTGTTGTTGATAATTATTCTAGGGAATTAGCACTCAAAAGCAAGGCAAGCAAGCTCAAAGAGGTTCCTATAAGATCGTGTTCGTGTGGATACCTTAAAGGTTCTACGCTTAGAGAGCTATTCGTGGTAGCATCAACATCTTCATCGAGAAATTATCTTGCTTTTTGAAGCATAAAAATCATCTATGTTTAAGATATTTTGATAAAATCTACTTTAATCGTATAGATTATAACAACATGTAATAAAATTTTAATTTTCCATTGTGTTACCCTTGTTATTGCCTTACGTGAATCCCATGTAGCTTTGCCTTCAGCCCTAACTTGCTAAGTTGTGGCCAAAGCCTATCTGGCCTCAACGAGTTCCTCCTCAAGCCACTCTTTTCAGGCTCAATTTTTGCATTCTTCAAGCATGCGAACGTGTTTCCAAATTACCTTAGTTGTAAAGACATGAGTCTGTAGTAAGTACAACCAGTTAGCTCGATAAAAAATAAATGATAATTAGTGAAGTGTTGAAATACTTGCTTCAGCCCAAGATTGGAAAAAATGCTTCATAAGTTCCATGCCAGGAAGACGGTTAATGTATGCAGCGTCTCAGGGAGGTGCCAATTCATACATTATTTTCGATCCACTTTGGGGATGTTAGCAAACCTTGGCATTGCAGTTTAAATCCCAATCTAGGCAAAAATGTTCGACGAGGTGTTCCTTTACTTTAAGTCCCTTGAGATCGACATTTGGGATAGTAAATTGTTCCTACAATGAGCGCTTGCGACCCCTTCGCCTTGATGATCTAGCCTAGGGACCCTGAGGTAAAGGAATGATCTCAATAATTGGAATTAGACTTACCTAAAATCTCTAGAATGTGGGGGCTGAAACAGGTACTTGAGGCTAGGGTGTCGTCAACGAAGATAGTGATACGAAAATAGATCCTAATCCTAATGCCTGAGGCTTTGGAGGCCGTTATGTCTTACTCGAGCCGGTTGCCCTGGTTAGGCCCCTTTACTTCTAAGATCTCTTTTCCAAGGCCCTAGCACTAGTAAAACATGTTGGTAAGTGAGTCACTGCAAAACAGAAGGTAAATATCAGTTAGTTGCCAGGAAACATTCCAAACATGCTGGATAAAGGAAATTACAATTACGGTCTAGTCAATTTGAATGATAAGCTGGCTAGGCTCGGCTGAGGATCCTATCTACTAAATTAAAATAGCCTAAGGGAAGTACAAACAATTGACCAGCCTTCTCTAGTTCTTCATTTTTTCAAAATTTTCTTCTCCCATATTCTTAGGAAAAGGGTCCGAAGTGGCATCTACTGACCGCCACCAAAACTCGTAAGGAAAATATCCATTTGGGAAGAAGACAAAATGCCTTTTCCAATTCTTGATTGAAGTTGGTGCATCCACTATTATCCTTTGGCTACCCAATCTTGCGTTGAAGTAAAACCATGCTTTTTCATTTGCTGTGCCTCTTTATAGTGAAAAGCCTATGAAGAGGTCCACGGTTGGAGTAATCTTCAAAAGGCGGCACCACTAGTTCAAAGCTGATCACTGAATGGATGGCATTAGAAGTCAATTTCATAATTCGAGTTCTCCAACACTTAAGATTGTCCTGGAAGAAACTTGAGGTGGGAGCCCTCAACCTAGCCTTTAGTTGGTGTAGCGTACCAAATCGATAAAGTGCAGGTGGGGCCTGTGGCCGTCGCGCCCTGAAAAGCGATCCAGTTCGGTGACCTTTTTTGAAAAGAAAGTTTTGGAAAAAATCGTGCGCGTGTGTGAAAAATCAGATTTTTATTGAAAAAGTATTATTTAGAAAAAATAAATGGTATTTTAAAAGAAAATAAGGCCGGGATCAAAGGTGTGATAGTTTGGCTAACTAATTTTGAAAAAGGCTTTTATTTTATTAAAAATAGAGTCGTCACTTGGTATTGAGTTAGGGTGTACCAAATCACCCGAAAAATCATTTAACAAACAAAAGTAAAAATTTTAGAAAAAATATTTAAATCCCTTTTCCAACTCCGGTCTACAAAAAATGAGAGAAAAAGGTCCGGGAGTCACATTTGAAGAAAGAAAAGGCAAAGGCTTGCACCTAAGGCACCCTTTCTATCTAGCCGAGACTAGTTGTGAGATTTAATCAAAATTTTATAAATTAACCCTGAGTTCTATCACGTTTGGATGTGTTTAAATGAATGCAAATCTTAAATCTAAATGTGAGAATCGAGAGGGTTGAAATGTTCCGTCGAGGCTTGGTCTAGATTATCCATTAATTGCGAAACTCGAATCAAGACCTCGAGGGAGTCACGAGTGTGAATGCGAAATATAATGCAAAACAAAAAAGGAAAATAGTATAGATAGTAAGTGTCAAAGAAAGTGGGTATGCAACATAACATATACGGGGGACTAATAACTCGTGACTGATATTTTTCTATTCACGGAGGGGAGAACGGCATGTACGCCACCGCTTCCCACGTGAATAGACGACTATTTCTAGTCGGATCACACAAATGTCCTAAAAGTTTAAATGAAAATGCAACCTAAATGTCATGCACTGTCAAATATTTAAAAAAAATAAATAATAATGATAATTATATACATATGTAAAAATCATGCAAAAATAATGAAAAACTAAAAAAGGAATAGTGTATGAAATGATGTAAAAAGCACACAAGTCTACCTAGCACTGAAATGCCCTAAAGGTCTACTGTTGGACTAGCCCTTTCTAGGAATCACTCACTAGCGTTAAACAATCGCCCACTAGCATTGACTAGTAGGGAAGCGAGAAAATCACAACTAGCGTTGGACTAGTGTGGTGACGGAATAACAAACTGATAAAACATGAATTAAAATAGTAAAACATGAATTAAAAAAAATGCAAATAGACATATAAAGACATATAATAACACGTAAGAACACTTAGCACGTAAACATGATATTCTAGATGCAAAAATCCTAATGAAAGCGGTAAAAACAAATAAGCACACCAGCACGCAAGCCCTAATTATTACACCAAGGAAATTTAACTTACAATTTAAGGGGGGAAAGCAAAAATAGCCTATCTATTATACTTGTTATCTAAATACAAAATTTTTGCCAAAATATGAGAAACATTATCTAGCTATTATATTAACTAACTAAATACAAAAAAAAAGTATATTTTCGCCAAATAATAAAATTTGAGAAATTAAATAGCATAAAGGAAATAAATACACAAAAAGAATGTAAAATAAGAAATATATGAAGAAAAATGCATAAAAAATCACATAATGGCACATTAGAGCACATGAAGAAATTTAAAAGGAAGTGAAAGTACCTCTAGAAGATTTGGTGCAAATACTAACAAAACAAACACACAAGTCAAGGTATCTCGATATAAAGAAATAAAGACTAAAATATATAATTATTGACAATTTGAGGTAAAATGTAAAGTATAGCGACTAAAAGGACTAAAAATAAATTTTTGTAAAACTTAAAAGATAAAATTAGAAATTTACATAAGTCTAAGGAGTACAATTGTAAATTAACGCAAAATTGGGAGGAACAAAGCAGTAAATTCTAGCGAGTAGGGGGTTAAAATATGTATATGTAGCTAGTTTAGAGGGGTTAAAGCGTTAAATTATATTTTATAGAATGAAATAACCTAGCTTATTAAAATGAATAACTCAATCAAAACTAGATCAATTAACTCATTAAATTAATTAACAAAATTTAACTACTAAATTAAACCAAATTAAGGTAAATAAAAATAAACTAACAGTAATTGATCAGATAACCAAAGTTGGACAAATAATAAAAAAATGAAGACATTAAGAAACCCAAAAATAAATAGATAAATAAAATAAAAATAAATATAAAAAAAACCCAATTCCCCAAAACCCGACCCGGTTTCCCCTTAAACCCGAGTCCTAATTCTATTCTCTCTTTTCCTTTTTCCTTTTCCCTTTTCTTTCTGTTCTCTTCTCCAACTTTCTCTGCTTCTTCCCCGTTCTCTAGCTCCGTTCCCTTCTTTCTCTCTTTATTCCTTTTTTCTAGTTTCTTCTCCCAGAAATCTTTGTCTCACTTCTTCTCTCCCTCTTTCTTCTTCTGTCTTCTTTCTCTCTCTTTTCTTTGCTTTTCTGACTGGTCTCTCTCTCTCTTTCCCTTTCTCCCTTCTCTTCTGTTCTTCTTTCTGCCTCTATCTCTCTCTCTCTCTCTCTCTTTCTCCCTCTCTTTGAAACCCACTTCTTCAGCCTTCTCCCGCACTCAAATTAATTTCTCGCAAGTCACAAACTCTTGTCCTTGAATTTTCTTGATTAACCAATTAAACAAAAGGAGTTAAAAAGGGCTGAGACTTACCTGGATTCGGGTCGATGGGGGTTGTGGATATTGCTGGCAGGTGATGGCTCGCCGCTGCTAACTGCAGTGGTCCAATTAGTCACAGCGGTGGTGATGGCAGCTGGCGTGATGGGTTTATGGAGGTTGAATTTGACGGCGTTGTTGAGGGAAAGAGCTAGCTGTTGACAGGAGGTCACAACTGTCTTTGATTTTTGGTTGTTTTGAGATGGTATTGATGGCTGTGTGTGAGGGAGCTTTGGTGGAGAAGTGGGTTTCACAATTGCAGGTGGGGGTAACTGTAATTGACTTGGTGATGACGGCGATGGAATTGGTGGTTCGATGGCGAGGCATGGAGGCGACAGGGCTTGTAGACACCAAATTTTGACACACCTTTTGTAAAAATATGTGTGTTACTTTATTTTAGAGGGTATTTTTTTCATTTTTCGGGGGTCGAATATAATTTTCGCGTATTATATCTAATTCGTCGTATTAGGGGCAAGATGGTAATTTCACTATGTAAATATTAGTTTATTTTATTTTATTTCCTAAATACATGATTTTACTATTTTTATTATTATTTATGATTTTAATGATTTTTAGGAGTCATTCATCATTTATTTAAAATTTTAGTATTTTTAATTCAACGGCACGTTTTCCAATGCACTTTTTATTTAAGATTTTCTTTATGAGAATTTTGTCTATGAGCATTTTATAAATTTTGTGTAAAAAAAAATAATAATAATAAATAAATAAATAAAAAATAAAAAATATATATATATATATACATATTTTGTTAAGACCATTTAGCATTTATTTTAAGTTGTATTTTTCTAATGTTGAACTAACCTTTAATTTGTTACACTAAATTTTATCTTTTCCTTCTTATAATATTGTATTCCACTTTTCTTTTACTTTTATTTATAAAATAAAAAAAAAGAAAAAAAAATTCAAGTAGTCTTATTTTATTTCATTTCTATTTTTATTTTCATTTTTTTTATTTTCTCTTTTCTGCTTAAAAAAAAAAAAAAAAAAAGAAGAACTGAATGGAACTTCTGCAGAGTTTCTGCAAACTCCATCCCAGGCCATCCCTCTTCTCATCATCACCCCCAATTTGCACTCAACCCACCAGATTTTGGGGGATTTTGTTTTGATTCACCATCCCCTCTTTCTCTTCCTCTTCACACACAGACACCAGTTACATTCCTCCCTCTCCCTCCCATTCTACTCTCTCGGCTCTCTCAGAACTGAAGCACAGACTCAATCACCTGCACACACAATCTCACTCTCTGCCTCTTGCTCAAAATCTCCCTCACGACACACATTCACACACAGGCACGCAATTTTCTTCAAGCTCTTTCACCAGAAACACACTTGCATCCACTCATCCCCTTCCCTCTGCAACACATTCACAACACACAACACCCCTCACCCCCTCTGCCCCCTTCCCCTGCACATTCAAACACAGACATCATACACACATCACACACACCTGCATTTTCTTTCCCCTCCCTTTCTGCAAAACACAAAACACACTTGCATTCTTCACATTTTCAAACACACACATCACACATTCATTTGCACACATTCACATAGCCACAACACACAAAAACACACGCACAGCATACACACACCTGCACACACCCTTTCCCTGCACAAGCATTCAAACACACACCCACACACAGAACTCACACACATAGAATTCACACACTTGCACACACACAATTCACCTGCAAACACACACACACACACATCAGTTCAAGCCCAAACCTCACTGAAACCTGCAAAAACAAACAAATACATTCACAAAGCTATCAAGTTCTATCAGCACCACCTGCCAAAATAAAAAATAAAAAAAATTAATTAACAACAACAAGAAGCCAGCAGCCTAGTCGCGCCTGATTGCCGCTGCCCGTCGGCGCTCCCCATCGACGCCGCCAATTCAAGCTTTCCCCTCGGTGCAAAAGGTAGAATTCCCAAGCCCCTTCTTTCAATTTATTTTGTATAAATATGATTATAGTTTGACATGTTGTAATGGAACATGGGTTGATTTTGTATTGAACTTATGGGTTTGATTTGTGTGAAATTTCGGTTGGGAGTGGAATCGAGAGACCGAGTGAAAGAAAGAGAAATAGAGAGAGAGAGAGAGAGAGATAGAGAGACCTGTGAGAGAGAGAGTTCGAGAGTGAGACCGGAGGGGAGGGAGCCGGACGGCGAGAGGGAAGAAGACAGACCAGGGGGGAGAGAAGATCAGAATCGGGGAAGGAAGAAGAGAGAAAAAGAAAAGAGGGAAAAGAAAGAAAAGGAAAGAAGAAAAGAGAGAAAAGAAAAAAGAGAAAGAAATCTGAAAAAAAAAAAAAACCGAAATCAGCCGAAAAAAAAAAAATTTTTTTGGTGAAACTACGTCGTTTTGACGTAGTTTCACTCAAAACTACGTCGTTTTGATCATTTAGTTTTTTTAATTTATTTTTAATTAATAATAGATATTTATTTTATAGCCCTTATGCTTTCATTAATGCTACTGTGGCCCTTAAATTTTCTGATTTGTGCATTTAAGTTTCTGTTTTTTATAGATTGACCCCCATAATTTTATTTTCTTTGCAATTAGGTCCCAATTAATTGCATTTAGGTCCCTCAAGTTGTAGATAATTATAATTTTGCCCCTATATTTTTTAATTTTCTATTTTCGACCCCTCACATTTTTAGTAATTACATTTTGACCCCTATATTTTTCTGGAATTGCGATTTTACCCTCTGATATTTATGAAAATTACAATTTTACCTCCCAAGCTTGCTGTTATTGTGTTTTAGGCTTTAAATGTTGCTGGAATTCTGTTTTAGTCCTTGAATGTGGCTGGAATTTGCAATTTGGTCCCTCACATTGCTGGAATTTTTGCATTTTTGTCCCCAAACTTGCTGGAATTTTATTTTTGGCCCTTTATTGTTGCTGGAATTTATATTTTGGTCCTTTATGTTGCTGGAATTTGTTTTAAGACCTCCATTAATTGTTAGAATTATATTTTAGCCTTTTATTTGTTGCTGGAATTTGTATTTTAATACTTGTAGTTGCTGGAATTTTATTTTTGGCCCTTTTATATAGCTGAAAATTATAATTTGACCCTAGAATGTTTGCCATAAATTAGTGTGTTATTTAATGAGCTTGCTGAAATTGTATTCTTGGCCTTAAATATTGCTGGAATTTTTATTTTTGGGCATTATACTTGCTGAAAATTATATTTTAGACTTTCAAATTCGTTGTAAACTATGTCATTACCTTAAGTAGGGTTTGAAAATTATAATTTTACCCTTTTACTTGTTCTCATAAATTACATTTTCACTTTAGAATAGTTGCCTAAATTTTCAGTTTTAATCCAAATCTTATAATATTTTATTTTTGCTTAAAAAAAAGTGTTAATTAAATTAGTTAAGTCATCAAAGCTTTTAAATTATTTCTTTTACACTTTTCTTTATATATTTTATCAAACTTATAATTAATGTTCTAAGATTGGGTCTTGTTAGTCTAATTAATGTTCAAATTAGTTTCTCTGTTTTCCTTTTATTTATTTTAATAATTCTTATTTGAGATGTTAAAATTTCAATGTATGTATTATTATGTTTTATCTTCTATTATTATTATTATTATTTACTTTATTTTTATTTTATTTTTGTTGTTTTGCTTTATTTATCTATTTGCTTATTTATTTTTTGACTTAAACAATTTTCATTTTTCTTCCTAAATAATTAATTATTATTATCAGTATTTTCTTCCTCTTATTTTGTTCATTATTGCTATGATTGTTTGAACTATCGTAGTGAGTTCATAGTGATAGGTAGAAAATTATTCAAATTAGTGATTGACTTATTAAATAGTGGTAATTTTGACGTGTTTGTTCATTTTAGTAGCAATTTATACCAGGGTTTGCGAATGAGAGGTACCTCGATTACCCTTCCAATATTTCTTTTATGTGCTCCTACGTGCTCCTATGTGTTTTTCTACGTGTTTTTTTTGTGCTTATAATTTTATCCATGGTTGAGTGTTTATTTATTTATGTCATATTATTTGCTCGAATTTAATTTTTGATTATTCAAAGAAATGTAATAGATAGGCAATATTATATTTGGTAAAATTTTTGTATTTAGATAGTTAATGTAATAGATAGTTTATATTTTTATCTAGTTAACGAAAGCTTTTGTATTTTAGTTAGAAAATGTAATAGATAGATTAGATAGGCTATTTTGATTATCTCTTCCATTTAGATTGTAATTAGGTTTTCCTCCGGTGTAATAGTTAGGGCTTTTGTGTGCTATGTGTGCCATGTGTTTATGTGTTTTATTCGCTTTCTTTAGGATTTTGCATCTAGAATATCATGTTTATGTGTTATGTGCTCCTATGTGCTATTATTTGCTTTTATGTGATTATTGCTTTAATACATGCTTTATTTATTTACTTGCTTTAATTATATATGTGTATCGTCGCCACACTAGTCCAAAGCTAGTTGTGGTTAATTTCGACTTTCTTCGCTAGTCCAACGCTAGCGGAGAATTTTTAGAAAGTAGGCTAGTCCAATGCTAAGCCTTTAGGTCATTTTAGCATTAGGATCATTTTTTGTGTGCATCTCATGACCATTACACACGTTTTTTTTCTTTTTTTAGGCCTTTTTCATTTTTGTATAATTTTTATATATATGTTATCACTTACTATCTATTTTTTAACAAATGTTTAGTACATAACATTTAGATTCCACCACACATAGAATCTTAGGTCATTTGCGTGATTTTGACTAAGAAATAGTCATCTACTCACGTGGGAAGCGATGGCGTACATGTCGTTCCCCCCTCCGTGAGTAGGAACAGTTAGTCACGAGTCCATTCGTTCCCCATACCCGTTATGTTGCATCCCTACTTTCTTTGATCACTTACTATCTATACTACTATTTTCCTTTTCTTTTGCATTCCATTTTTGCACCTATACTCGTGACTCCGTCGAGGTCTACATTCGGGTTTCGCAATTAATGCGATAATTCCGACTAAACCTCAATGGAATATTTTGTCCCTTAACGATATTCATTTTAGGACTTAGATTTGCATTCATATAGTTGCATCCAAATGCGATAAAATCTTAGGGTTATATTAGGAAAATTTAGACTAAACCTCGCAACTAGTTTCGGCTAGGTTGAAAGGGTGCCTTAGGCGCGAGCCTTTGCCTTCCCTTTCTTCAACTGTGACTCCCGAACCTTTTTCTCTTGTTTTTCAAAGACCTGGAGTCGTCTAAAAGGGTTTTCTTGTTTTTCCTTATATTTTTCCAAAAATCATTTCTTTAAATAAAGCATTTTGATTTTCTTACCTTTTATAAAATATTTTTGGGTGACTTGGTACACCAAAACTCAATACCAAGTGGCGACTCCTTCTTTACTAAAAAACCCTTTTTAGACTCTATTTTCGGGCCCAAAAACCGTCGCATTTCCAAAAGTCCCATTTTAGGCCCTTTTTCATTTTATTTTAAAAAATAAAGTATTTCATGTCTTTTGTACAATATTTTCTAAAAATCATTTTACAAATACCTATCATCTTTTCCCAACAAATAAACACAATAATGCATTTTAATTTTTTCAACTAACACATTCACCACACATATTATCATTTTATTTATTTTCCCTTTTTCGAAAAATGGGGCGCGACAGGGCTTACTGGAGCTATGTGGCAGGTGGTGATATGGACTGTGATCGGTGGTGGTGACACTATGGTGAATTGGTGGTTCTACACGGATGGAGGAGACGAATTTGGTTTGACTTTAGTTATTGGGTGGCTGCTGGGTGGTCGTGTGTGTATTGCCTTAGAGTGGCAGTTGAATTGAGCTGAGATTGGGCCGTGGAAAGCTAGGATGATGGTGGAATTGGGTTGGTTGCAGGAGCTATTTTGGGTGGAATTTGGGCTGTTTGTATTGACTTGTTTTAGCAGGTTATGGGCAAGAAGGAAGAGGCGGTCTTGGGGCTAAAACTTGATGCTTCATGGTGGTGGATGATGAATCTGGGTCAATTTAGTGGATTTTGGATGTTTGAGTTTGTTTATTAGGTCATTTGTTGAACCGTTTTTGCAAGTTCTTTTTTTGGTAGTGATTTCTTCGGTTGAAGAAGGGTGGTCTTTGGATGATTTCTGGTGGTTTAGAGGGTTGCTGGGGGCTACTTTTGGGTGGCAATTTGGTTTGGATGTGGTGGCTTGGGGTTGGGTAGGTGGTTGTGTACTTTGACTTTGGCTTTTGGTACTGACTTGGTTGGTAGTCTATGAGTAGAGGAGGCAAGGTGTTGGTTCAGGTGGATTTCTGGCAACAAAAAAAATTGGTGGTTTGTGTCTGTGGATAATTGTTGCTGAATTGGGAAATGATAATGGTGGATGGTGAAATCTGGTGGTCGTGTGATGGCATTTGGGTTGTGAGTGTGGTTCGGAGGGTGGTGTTCTGTTGAACTGTGTATGTGTGTGTAAATGAGCATGTGTTTGTGCGTTCTATGACTGTGAATATGTGTGAATATGTGTGTGAACCTACTGCTGTTTGTGTGTGTGGTGTGTGTGAATTTTATGGTGTGTGTGTTCGTGTGTTAGTGTGTGTGTTTTTCTATGTGTGCAGTGTGTGTAAATCTGTGTGCGCATATGTGTGTATGTGTGTAAATGGGTAGATTGTGTGTGTCTGTGTGTGTGTCTGTGTGTGTATTCTGGGACTGTGTGTATTGTGTGTGTATTGAGAAACTGAATTTGTGAAATTGTGTGTGGGAGAATGTGAACCTACTGTGTGAGGGTTGTGTGTGTTGTAGGCTTGTGAGTGTGTGTTAGTGTGTGAGAGAGAGTGTAAGTGTTTGAATGTGCGTGAAGTGTGTGAATCTACTGTGTGTGTAGTGTGTGTGAGAGAGTGTGAGTATGTAGTGTGTGTAGCGTGTGAGAGAGAAGTAAGTGAAGTGTGTGAGAGAGAAGTGTGTGAAGTGTGTGAGATGGTGTGTGTTTTAGGTGTATTAGGTGTAAACTTGAAGATGTATTAGTGTGTGTTTTAGATGTTCTAAGTGTAGGCTTGAAGATACACTAGTATGTGTTCTAGGCGTTCTAGGTGTAGGTTTGAAGATACACTAGTGTGTGTTCTAGGTGTAAGTTTGAAGATACACTAGTGTGTGTTCTAGGTGTAAGTTTGAAGATACACTAGGTGTTTTAGGTGTTCTAAGTGTAGGCTTGAAGATGCACTAAAACCTAGTAGGTGTTCTTGGTGTTCTTGGTGAAAACTTGAAAATAAATGTAGGAAAA